>OZ007574.1:37790937-38253437 GCA_963931925.1 Onchidella celtica | reverse complement strand
ACTTTGAAGAAATCGAGGATTGAAGTTTCATGTGATTATGGCTTTTAGAGAGAATAATTTTTGTTCTATTTGTAACTGAAATCTATTTTAGAAATTGCGGGCCAAAACAAAAAAAAAGATTTTCCTTTGGAGATGCATAATGGAATGACACGTTATAGCTCTGGTCCCACGAAATTACTAACATTTTCTGAAATAGGCCACAAATAATATTGGTCATAAAAAGGCCTGTTGCAAAGCATTTGACAAGACCCTTTTAAATGTAATATAATGTGATATTCATAGAAATGATATTGGAACAGTTTTAAAAGCTATGGTTTAAAGAACAACAGGGGCATCTTCTAATCAGGAAAAAAAACCCTTCATTGTTAAAAATGTTAAAGTTAAAATGCAGCTGAATTTTCCTGGGTTTCTCGTAGCATCGCAAAATTTATACTGGTGGCTACTGAAACTAAAATGACGTTTTGTGCCCGTTCATAAGAGTCAGTTTAACACTAGGGGCTGAGCACTCTGTGTACGGTGTCGGTCTCGGTTACTTCCCCTTGATCTGTTCCAGCCAATCAATAGCGGACAAAATGAGGACAGCAGAATTGGCTGCCATTGTCAGAGGAGAGAAAACAATAACAGAGAGAAAAAAACAGTGTCTTGATTGCCACGACGGATAAAAGCATAGGCGACAGAATAGACTTCCGAGCTCTTTTTCTCCCTCAGACTTTTCTGAAAGTTAATGTTAAAGGCCACGGGATATTCATAACGAGCAATTGTTCTTGCTGAACAATCTTGTCGATGTGTAAATCGCGATGATTGAAAGGCTCGGGGACTCGTGCTGTGTTTTGCATTCAATTTATTTAATGTAACCAGGCTGGATTTGGTGATTCTATGAGTGTAGAGAATACTCCGAAAACTGTCATTTCTTTGAGCTGTCAGACCCCCATCTTTGGATGAAATAAATCGCCAGTATCCGTTCTGTAACACTGATTTTAAATCTGGATGTCTCTCTCTATCTCTCTCTCTCTCTCTCTCTTTCTCGCTCTCATCTATCTATCTATCTATCTATCTATCTATCTATCTATCTATCTATCTATCTATCTATCTATCTATCTATCTATCTATCTATCTATCTATCTATCTATCTATCTATCTATCTATCTTTGTCTGTCTGTCTCTTTGTCTGTCTGTCTTTCCATATCTGTCTCGGTCTCTCTCCCCATCTCTCTCTCTCTCTCCCTCTCTCTCTTCTCTCCCTCTCTCTCTCTCTTCCCCCGTCTATCTGTCTGCCTATCTCTCTGTCTTCGTCTCTTTCTCTTCTCTCTCTTTGTATTCACATTTAACTATGACGTGTCACTACAGATGAGACGTAATGTCTCCAGACATCCGTGAAATAGTCAAAGTTTCCTTATCCCATTTACTTCTATGTTTAATATCCCGTATTTCTGGCACTTGCCACAATGCCAACTCTCGCAGTCAAGAGCCTGAATATCTCTGAACTACTGTTTCTCAATCTTTTTTGTTCTACGCACCACTTCAAGTTTTCAGAAAGAAAAAAAAACAAACTGGCGCTCAACTCCGACTGGGCCAAGTTCGTACAAGGTACATCCCCATGTCCCATTCTGAAGACCCACGCCTTACCGAGATATTGACTGGTCCCATTTTATATCCCATCTTGAGAATGAGAAACACTGCTGTCAAGAGCGTTTTTGCAGCATTAGAGACTGGAATAAGCATGAAACAGTGGTAAAAAAAAAATAGAACTCTTATCCAAGAATTCATTGCTCAATAACCGCAGTCAGGTCACCCATAAGACAAACGTGTTCTGTAAGTTGGCCTACGCGCTTTGTTTTGACTACCAATTGTCACGCAAAGATGAGTCATGCATGCATAAATACTAAGGCGATATTCAGTAAGCAAACCAAATGGCCCTCAGAACACCACGCCACCATAAATTACAGTCAAACGGTGGTTGTTTCCACACCGTCTTATACCGTAAAGCGCTAAACGATTATTATATCCCCCGGTGCAAGAACCAGTTAGGTTCATGTGTGAATATTCATTTTATGGAGATTCTAATTATAATAACTAACCCACCGCACCAAAATAAATCTTGCATTTTGCACAGAGCCAAACTGTAGATCTGTATTCTTGAGTTACATTTATAAGGGTTCTTGGATTCGAACTAATAGAAACTATTGTGATATCACAACTTCAGGCAGATATACACCGATGTGATCAAGTTGACTGTCGACCCGCCAGTGTTTAGAGAGAGTTAAAGAACAAAATTACCGACCATCCTTTTGATTCTTTCACCTTTCACCTAGGCATTGCCCATCAACTGCAGGATGTAGCCCCTCCGACAATGACTTCCATTCCTTTCTGTCTGATGTCTTCCTCATCCATGTGGTTCCCCCCTCTCTCTTTTAAATATCATCCTGCCATCTTCTTCGTGGTCGTCCTTGTATTCTTTTTCCTGGATTTTTTTTTTTTTTTTGGATTCTACTCGACGAAAATGTGCCCTTAAAAAACCGCCATGTAAATAATTATGAATGAATTTTGTCCAAAACGGAGGTGTCCCAGCAATCTATCGCCAAAAATTGAGACAGTACACAAAATGTCCTATTTTTGGTCGCTTAATCACGAAATTTTAGGTACCTCTTATCATGTTCGCCCTCTAGTGCCATTACAGTAAGATAATAATATTGTGCCCAGAGCACTGTTACTCCTTGAATGAGCGGAAAAAGTCTGTTCCAAGCGGTATGCTGCGAGCTTAGTGCCGGAATTTAATTGAAATTAAAAAGACAAAAACAACCATCGAAACAAACTTAGGGCTGGCTGTTATATTTTTTGCACTGGAACTAAATGACTTACGTTGTTATTTAAGATTTTCCGTAAAACGCATTCATATTAGACCTGAGATGCATAGAACTGCCCTGCTAAAAAAGACGCAGAGCAATAATTACAGACCGGTGATGCTACGCGGAGAATCGGATTCTCAAGGCCGTTCTGATATCATTATGGGTCCCTGGCCAAAGCCATAGAATGTTCGTCCTCGTTTCAAAAACCTATGTAAATTTGCATGCACGGGGCCAACCAAAAACCCTTAGAGCCCTTGGGGAACTGCCCAATGTGCCCATGCGTTAAGACGGCTCTGCGGATTCTTAATTAAAAGATTTCGAAAGAAATTCACATCCTCATAACATTTTGTTTTCTGTCTAATTACTTCCCAGAACAATCACTCCACAAAGTGGCGCCGTAAAAAAGCTAGTTTATTCATCTATTGTAATGGAATGGAGTGTAATAATTAGCTTGTACAGGCGCTGAACTAAAACCAGAAAGAATACTAACATTAAGATCAATTCACCATGCCCATACACACACAGTCATATTGACAAAACTTAATCTACTCACATCCTCAAACGTCTGAGAGCAAATGTTTAACAGTCCTTAACAATTCAGATTTTGAGTATTTTTAAATGAGATGAAGTTCTCACTAAGTCTTGTGCTGGCGTCAAAGCTAATGTTGTTGCATAATTTTTCCCACCATCAGAAAAAGCTGCGGTGGTTAAAGAATTGTTTTCATACTTTCGGAAACGGAAATGGGAACACAGAAATGCAAAAATCCACCAAGTCGTAAAAAGAAAGGGTGTTTCCATGTGGAAGGAAAAGATATTTCTTTCTATATGAAGACATATTTTACTATTTTTCTGCTCTGAAATGCTTTTGACTTTCCTTTGCCGTTTTCGTTTCCGAGTACATGAAAACCCAGCTTAAAGCAACAGTAACGGAAATGTCAAAAATCTATCAAGTAGTAAACAGATTTTTGCTGTTTCCTCGTCCCGTTTCCGTTTCCGTACATATGAAAACCCAGCTTTACCCATTCATACATTTAAAACTGAAGCACAAAATCTTGAAGTTCTTTCCTCTTTAAAATTGTTTCATTTCCCAGAATTTCATGATGGTACTGGAACAGCTGTGATTTTTTTTTCCATGTGACTGGTTTTTTTTAACTAGCACACCACTCGTACTGTGTTTACTGCAACAGAGACAAGATGTCTTAGGTACGCTGTCTTTACTAAAATTTGCATTTCTGGCCATTTTCAGCAGTCCAGACCAAATAAGGTAAAAAAAAAAATATTGGAATATTTCCAGAATACAAAATTTATCATTTTGGCTGTTGCTGCCGTTTGCCGTTTTATAATCGCTTGTGTCTGTTTCTTTGTTTCTTTGTATTTGTTTCAGGACCATTACTTATCCGTCTAGTAAACAGTGCTGATAAAAGAGAGTATCACACAAACACACACACAATATACACACATATACATCTATACCTACATATTATGCACACCTAAACAAACAAAACATTATCTACAGGTACATAGACACATACACACTTCAACACATACATACACGTGCACACACAGAAACACACTTACACGGAGCTAGAACTAGAGAGAGACATTGAAAGAGAGAGAGAGAGAGAGAGAGAGAGAGAGAGAGAGAGAGAGAGAGAGAGAGAGAGAGAGAGAGAACAGGAAGAAGAAGTAGTAATGACTTCACCGCTACTTTGTGCTGTATATGATGTAATCATGTAGATTAGCACGTCCCGTGGTAGCGAAAACAGACAATGAACTGGTTAATTTTCAGTGTACGCACACAGAGAGAGGGAAGAGAAAAAGAAGAGATGACTCCACTGCAGTTCGTACTGTGTATGATGTAACCCGAGATTTGTAACCATGTAGTTTGGCACATTAATTTATTCAAATGCAACTGAGCAGCCTTGCCAAGTCGCCCAAATGGCTCAAGTGGGGCCTTACACGTGCACATACACCATACATAAAGACATACACCCACTCACACACACACCCACACACAGAAAGAGAAAGAGAAGGAGAGAGAAGGGGATAGAGAGGGGAAGAAAGACAGGGGAGAAAGGGGGGAGAGACACAAAGAAAGAGACAGAGAGTGAGAGAGAAGAAAGACAAGAAGGACAACAAGAAGAAGAAAGAAGCAGAAAGAAAAGAAGATGAAGGAGAAGAAAGCACAGAAGAAGAAGAAGATTAGAGAGAAAGAAAAGAACAATGAAAAAAAGCAACAACGATAACCTCACTGCGTTTCTCCTCTGCGTCACACAGAGACATCCTAGATCAACAACAGACCTCAGGCTGTACGTCATGCTGTAACCACGTAAATTGCCACGTCTCGTCAGTCGCAACAGTGGTAAAGGAAACAAAACACCGAAACTGGCCAAGTTCCATCCATACTGCAGCTAACTAGAAATCAACACATCACATTTTCTTTTCTCTGTCTCTCGTCCTTTTAATACTGTACACAAATTAATTGTACGTACCCGTCTAGCCGGGGAGAATTATCTTTCATACAAATCGGAAAATATCAATAGATTGGTGTCATTATACCCTGGCTTGTTCTGATTATCAGCGAACAGCTTAAGAGAAAAAAGAATAAGACAAACAAGGAACCATAGAGAAATGTTTTTCAACGTAAATGATTGACAGAAACTCGCCATTTTCACTTATCACCTCCCCCCAACCCCCCCCCCCTCCCGCCCCACCACCACCCTATATTTTTTTAAAGGACTGATGACGTTTCAAGAGATCAGGCTCAGCAAATTGTCCCATTAGAATGATAAGATTCTATCGCCACTTTTGGACTGGACTGAGTTAAACACTACATGCTACTTATACGGCCTTCTCCGTCGTCTATCAAAGTGTCAAGCAGATTCGGTTGTTAGTTGTAAGTATTACTACAAAAAAAAATAAAAAATCTTTGCTCTTAAAGCTATGATTTCTCACAAGTTGACAGAATGGAGATAGAACCGTGTCATTCTGAGAGGACGAAACGTTATACAAAATACCAATCCAGCTAATCTCATGTAACTCAGTGGTTCTCATCAAATGGACGTTAACCGTGTTGACCTATTATTTAAAAGTGACTGATTAACTCAGCTGCTTGGTCATAGAAATGACTATCAAGCTTGCCTGGAGGTGTTCGCTGCACTGACAAGCGCGACAAATATGGTAAATTGTAATTTGTACTAAGATTAAATTTTCACATTACATCCGCTTAGAATGACAAGGTTCTATCTCAGCTTTTTTGGCTGAACTGAGTTACACACTACATACTACTTCTATAAGCCTTCTCCATTGTGTGTCAAAGTATCAAGCAGATTCGGTGTGTAATTTGTAAGAATTACTAAAAAGAAATAAATTCTTTGCTCCAAAAGCTGTAATCGCATGAAACTTCAATCCTCGATTTCTCAAAAGATGACAGAAGGGAGTTCGAACTTTGTCATTCTAAGAGGACGAAATGTTAAACAAAATATCAAAGTCCAGCTAATCTCATGTAGGCCCAATTCAGCGGTTGTCATCAAATGGACGTTAACTGTGTTGACCTATTATTCGAAAGTGACTGATTAACTCAGCTGTTTGGTCATAGAAATGACTATCACGCTTGCCTGGAGCTGTTCGCTGCTCTGATAAGCAGGACGAAAATGGTAGATTGTCATTCTACAGTACATGTATTGCTAAGATCACGATGTAATAAATTCAGACTTATAACGTTTTAGTAAGTCTAGGGATACGATAATTTATAAAGTTTGTAATTTGTACTAAAGTTAACGTTGTTTCCACATTAGTTGCCAATTTATAGGTTGAAAGTTATAGTGTGGGTGACAATTATTTCTTTTTATATGGCTGTTAAATTGACCAAAGACTGAACTCCACTGTACACCGTAACATTTAGCCCGGACTATTGTTCTGATAATTATGATGCTAAATATGAACTACAATAGATTAGACTGACGTTTTAAATCCCTTACAACTGGAATGAGAATTTTGTTCAATATAATATACATTAAAATCATAACTTACAACAAAATGTATTGAAAATTTCTTAAGAGTTTGAGTGCACATAATTAGAATCGTAACTAACATGAGAGTGGGGGATAATACTGTGTATTATTATTGTCTATTCAGTGTCAGATAACTCTATTTACATGAAGGTAATTTCCTTTGCCTGTGATGCAGACATCGTCTTCTTCGTATACATACACATTTGCATTTTTTTTTTTAATTCATATTATGGGTTTTTCATGACAAAAAAAAGTGTTTTCCAGGAATAATTTATTTATTTATTGGCGTATTTTCTGAAATTTGGCATTTTTCCTAGTGTAGTAATATTTGGGGGACGGGCTCTGTAGGAATTAAAAATAACAAACACATGGTCAGAAGTTAACGGAGAGAAATGAAACGGATAATCAAATTATTCTGATAACCAGCATTAGATAATTATGGGATGGATTAGAGAGCAAAAAACATTTGCTGATAGAAATGCCAGCCTTACAATTTCATTACAGAGAAAGCATTTCGGAGATGAAAAGACGATAAAATTATTGGAAACACCAATTTTATTGTTGCTGAATTGATAACTTTTATCAGTTATTATTGTAGACGTTGTTGTTACGTTTTTGTAGTTGTCGCTGTTTTAAAAATGCGATGTATTATTTCACCGATAACAAAATGGGCTCTGTTTCTCCGTATAAAGACGTATGTAGTAGTGACTGTTTTTCAATTGTATTTTTGTCGTCTCGCTGTTGTTAGTGTTGTTTTAATATGTTATTTCACCTTAACTTTAAAGATGATGCAGTGGCGTTGTTTCCTCTGACGCAGAAACAGCGATTCCTTATCTTTAATGCAGTGTGTGTGTATGTGTGAGTGTGTGTGTGTCGGGGAGGTTGGGGTGGGGGCTATTGGAATGGAATGGACCATCTAACAGAGATGGGTGGCTTGGAAGGGAGTGCAGGGTCGCCGCCGGCCATGTAACATCAATAGGACGCGTCGGAAACTGGAAGTTAGTTAATTTTTTGTATTACACATTTCACTGGTTCAGATAATAGAGTGTTATAAGCGGTGATGGAAACCGTTAGACCTTAGGAAATCTACATGACCTCATATCATCGAGTCCGGTCAAGTTTCTTGATGACTGGGTCGGATGGTGGGGAAACAGAAATGTCCAAGATCTGACTGTCTGTTTGTCTCCATGACTGTGGCTGCCTTTTAGAATGTCGAAGTAGGGCAGAGCTTAATACGATGACTAGAAGTTCTTTTTTTAGGGATTTTAAAACAAGAAATACCCCAAATCTTTAAGTTCCACTGAAGAAAATGTGACAATAAATCATATTTAATTATTTATTTTTTTCTCATATAACACAAGGGCCCAAAACTTCACTGCTTGCCTGCCCTTCAGCCCCCCCCCCCCACCCCCACCCACCTTATCCCCTGGATTTGGCCTGTCTTTTCATTGGAGATGAACTCCATTTTGATAGATATCTGTTCCCATACTCTAGAACGGTAGATTACCCATTCACAAAGGTAAGTGCCCAGATGTTTTTAGACAAAAAGTCATTTCCCTCGATAATCCCATATTTTCTCTCCAATTTCTCCGTCATTATTTTGACCACAGCATCCTGAGAGATCCTCATTTTCAGCCTCCAACATTTCGTCAGTATCTCAAAATATCGGAAACTTTCTTCCAGTCCTTGTCAAGATTTTCAAGTTCATTTCAGCCCCGATCTTCTCGGCATCCACTTTTGTTTTTGTGTTTTAACGCTTTTGCTGCAAGGCTCAAAGGCCCCCCTCCTTTTACATTACTAGAAAAATGGATAGTCAGGTACAAAGACAGCAGGAAATAGTATAAAATTAGGGGTGCAAAACACGCCGGAACTATGTCTGCCGATGTATCTGCCACGAGGCAGTTCTAGCATGAAACGTAGGGCCGATATATCCGCCATGCGTCTGTTTCCTCAATATATGATGGTATAACATATCGACCGTTATATCGGCCCTCTGGCAGCATAAGAGTTAAGGAAGTTTTTCCATCGTCAACAACGACCCTTCTAAAACCCACATGATTATTGTAGTTTCTCCTTCTCTTTTCTTCGGACTGTTTTTGGGGGATTGTGGTATTTTACATTATAAGATGTAGCTGAACAGTAAACACAACTTGGTATTTTCTGTTTTTGGCTTTGTCATGAGACAACAGTTCCTTAATACATGCAATACTGTTTTCTTACTGTGTGCTGTTTTCTTATTGTGTGCTGTTTTCTTACTATGTGCTGTTTTCTTACTGTATGCTGTTTTCTTACTGTATGCTGTTTTCTTACTGTGTGCTGTTTTCTTACTGTATGCTGTTTCTTACTGTATGCTGTTTTCTTACTGTGTGCTGTTTTCTTACTGTGTGCTGTTTTCTTACTGTATGCTGTTTTCTTACTATGTGCTGTTTTCTTACTGTGTGCTGTTTTCTTACTGTATGCTGTTTTCTTACTGTGTGCTGTTTTCTTACTGTATGCTGTTTCTTACTGTATGCTGTTTTCTTACTGTGTTCTTACCATGTGCTGTTTTCTTTCTGTGTGCTGTTTTCTTACTGTATGCTGTTTTCTTATAGTGTGCTGTTTTCTTACTGTGTGCTGTTTTCTTTCTGTGTGCTGTTTTCTTTCATCATTATGGTATTAAATTTTGTTTCTTGTCCTTATGCGGTTATCTTTTTTGTCTACGTTTCCAGTCATCATCCACACTCAGATTGTTTTCCCTTGCAGTAATAATGTGAGTTGTGGTCTAGAAAACGATCTAAGACTAGCGACATACCCAGCCAGGTCTGTTTTGACTCAATGCGCTAAGACTCTCTTTCGCCCTGCTGACTCAAGACAGGTTTTACGCGCATCTGTGTCTGACCGGGCTTAGTATGATACCTGCCTTAGAGGGAAATGAATCATAAAATAAAACGTGAATTTGTGACTTTCCAGCTGATATCATCATCAAGTGTCTTGTCTGGAGCAGGCATTGGCGGTTAATGGTTCTCCATCCCACTCCTTCACTCTAGGCCTTCATGAATGAGGTGTCGTTCACTGTGCTGTTCGTTGTCCATGTGGTCAGGCTAGTTATGAATGTTACATGTTGGTGTCCTCGACTTCTCTTTCCATTTGATATAAACGGCTCTAAATGAACTGCGAGACGTTTAGCATTGAGAATGCTCATAAGGTAGAGAATGAGCACTCCTTATGCCTACTAGATACGCTTTATATCTGATTACATTGATACTGATTTAACAAACGGATTAAGTCGGATCCCTCGGAAGCTCTGAATTTAGAAATTTAATGGATATTATTATGTTTCAGCTGAATAGTTTGTGGTAACGGTGATTTGCCCTCACTGAAACCACACATACGGGCAAAATGAAACTGAGACATCCTAACACGGAGTCATTCTCTCTCCATTCCTTGTGCTAGCCATGCATGTAATACTCTATTCTCGAAGACATTCTGCACATAGGACCTTTTCAGAAATAGCTTCCATCAGCTTTCTGTGTTGTTGTCCACCCCCCCCCCCTGTCATTTCACCCCATCTTTATCTGGAAAAATATTGTCATTGGCTTAGGGCGTTAAGAATCAAAAACAAAAAATGCCCCAGTTATTAACGGGGTAAATAAAAAAGATTTATGCGTATTCTGAGATAAAGGAAAAAAAATAAAACAGCAACAGGGGCAAATTACAAGAATCATTCGGCCAAGGGAAACATGAGGTGCGCCATATCGAGATGAACTAAATAGTTGTTGACGTGATGTAATAGTAATACATTGTACGGCAGCTTGTTTTATTCTGACCAAAAAAAAAAAAAAAACGCAGAATGTGTCATGTGCGTATAAACCTCTCTCTTTCTCTTCTCTTCCTCTCTCCGTGCCTCTTTCCCTCTCTCTCCTTTCTTTCTCTCTCTCTCTCCCTCTCTCTCTCTCTCTCTCCCTCTCTCTCTCTCTCTCTCTATGTCTGCCTGTCTGTCTGTCTGTCTGTCTGTCTGTCTGTCTGTCTCTCTTTCTTTCTTTCTCTGTCCCTTTCTCACCCCCCCTCTCTTACTCTCTGTCTTCTCTTTCTCTCTCTCTCTCTCTCTCTCTCTCTTTCTCTCTCTCTCTCTTTCTCTGTCCCTTAGATTTTGGTTGAACAGTGAACTTTTTAGAACCTTTATGGCTTACGTTAAGCCACGGCTATGATTATTCGAGTAGCTGACCACAATAATCGCTCTCCGTTATACAGTATCTCCTTGAAATGAACAGTTTTTACCCACACTTCATGGAGATGTCTGTTTTGTAAAGGTTCTTACACCTCTGATGATATACAACACCCCTCACGCCTACCCCTCAAAAAATGCATAATTTTCTCCCCAAAGTATAAGCTTGGTGAATTTCACTACCAACTTACAGACAGTAGAGATTGTTTACTATCAGCAAAGTTGGCAATATGACAAATCAAAAGCCTTTCCAGAGCTCTCTTGGGTGTAGGAAACACAAATTGATACCACCTCTGCGGTACAAACGACTTTTGTGTGTGGATCAGACCAAAATCCCACCAGATAGATCGCCGTGGAATTGGTATGTGTCTGTGACTGTGTGTGAGTGGAAGGGTGTTGGGGGTGCAGGGGAGGGGGGGGGGGGGAGTAGACGTCAAATCATTCAGGGATTTAGTGTTTATCTTGCGTCTAGTCGGTAGCAGCAATGACGGGTTATGATTCTGTTGACTTACATTGATGTTAATTTTACTATAATGGAGCCAGCCGGTGAACAAGTTAGGATCTAAAACTTCGTGGCTGTGTGACCAAAAATAATGAAATGAGTACTACCTCAATGTTTTTCCGTTTCTTTACGTGGACACGTCCATTTTGGACAAAATACATGTATAGCCTTTAACACTGTTTATTTACTATTTTTGAGCCACCCATTTTCATCGAGTTGAAAGGAAATGCATTAGTGGAAATAAATGTGGTTGTGACTACGTGATCACCGTCCTACCAACGGCACTTTAGCTTGGTTTTAACTGTGTAAATTGTGTGATAAATTGTGTGCTTACTTGTATGTAGGCTAATGCAGTGCTAGGGGTGAAACCCGCATTCGCCAGCCTCGGTCATATTACACTCTTTTGATATGTTATAGAAGGGAAAGGGCACTATCTGTTCACCTGGGTTATAATTTTGTTCAACCAACGGTTTGTTTGTTTGTTTGTTGTTTGTTTGTTTGTTTGTCTTTTTCGTCATCATACAATATGACAGAAAGAACCTTGTGCAGGTCGAAAGGAAGGCGCCTTTACGACCGGCGATAGGTTTTGCTGAAAATGCACCAGTTATTTTTTTTTAAATTTATTTATTATTACTAGATGACGTGTCAGGCGTTACCCGAGACCAACCTGTGAACCCGCCGTACACTTCCCATAATTATAATAATCTATAGTCCTATCTTACAACAGATTTCGTGCGCACCAGAGTACTGCGCACTCATTTCTGGTAGGAAACTTGCGCGGACGGAATTAAACGCGTATTGGTATCGTTTCCCGTGCGATGGTCTTATTACTATAGGAAGCCAAAAACAAAGATAATTGTATTTTACATTTTTACAACTTTTTATTTTAAAAGTAGGCCTATCTGAAATTTAAATTAACACAATCGGTCGATACAAAAGCGACTGGGGTGGATTAGTTGACACATTAAGAAAATTAACTTTAGAATAATCTTTTAAACTGTCATTTGGGCTGTCGCGTGGGGCAAAAAAAAACAACCCAAAAAAGGCCAAAAATCACACCACAATGAATTTACTCCCGTCACAAGTTGTTTTTTTTATAATATGATTATTATTATTATGTAGATTTATTTATTTATTTATTTTTATCCTTTTCTTTCTCTCACTCTCACTATTTATTTCTCTCCCTCTTTCTCTCTTTCTTTCTCTCTCCATCTGTCTCCCTCTTTGTTTTTTTCTCTTTTTTTCTCTCTCTCTTTTCTCTCTCTTTTTCTCTCTCTTTGTCTCTTTCTCTTTCTCACGCTCATTCTCTCTATTTCCGTCTGTCTCTCTCTCTCTCCTCTTTCTTTCTCTCTTTCTTTCCCATTCCTATCATAATGGTAACGTGCACATTGGAAGTAAATTTTTTCTTACGTCTTTGCAGATTATAATCATTATTCTCTTGATCTGCCATATTAACAAACCGAGGCGATTTCTTTTTTTTTTGAAAACATCATCTTCGGATCTGTTTGTGAAGAAACAGAATGATTCTCTTTTGTATATTATATAAACTCCAACAATATCCATTTCACATCCCATCCCTCTATCACTGGAGAACCTGTTTCGCAAAATATTACACCAAGAATTAAGAATCCACGATAAGACAGAGATAATAATAACAATAATACATGGCATTTACACAGCGCTCCATCTCCGTTAACAACCAGGCCCTAAGCGCTTTACAACATTATTTTATATCATATCTATCCTAAATCACATACACAACACACACACACACCCAATATACTCAGAGGAAAAAAACAACTCGTTAAACAATCGGAGTGTAACAAAAAATGACTCTTCGGCTGATATTTAAAAGTAATAAAATTTTTCAATCCCTCTCAAGGACAGACAGAGGCCGAATATTCCAAATCCGAGGCCCTTGACAAGAAAAAGATTCCTTACGTTTTCGCCTGTGTTCAGGGCCAGATAAGGCTTCATCAGATCACCCAAGCTCCAAAAGCGACAGAATGTCTTTCCAGCATACTTTCCTTCATCATCTGATGTTTGCGACAAAACAAATTGCGATGTTCAGTGAGGCAGAAAATGAAGCTGCTGATAGCAGCAATTCATTTATAGGAGAATGAACCCCCATTATTATTGGTGCCCTTTAATGGCTTCATTGTTTCCAGCAATGCTAGAGTTAATAGTGCCATTGCAAGAGAATTAGTGGACATGGACTAAACCCAGCAAAGCAACTCTATGGATATCCGACTAGTAATATTGTCAGAGAGTATGTATTTATAGAGACATCTCACTTCCGAAAACTCGCGAAACTAGGTCGCTGCGATAAACAAGAATTGAAAGAGACCGCCTTCACCAAAGATATAGTGCATAATTATCTGTTTACTGTGGTATGTTCATATTTTTGGGCTGATTGAAACTATTAATTTTAGAGCCGTTTGCAAGCTCTTACGCCCCGTGGAAATGCACAAAGGGTATTGTTAACCGTTGTACACACCGGACCTTACAGTCCTCGTATTGTTTTCAAAATTTGTGTTTTCGTTGTTTTCTCTCTTTAGGGACACTGAAAGTGCGACATTAAAACACAAGGGTGTGAAATCCATTATCGCTGTTAGTTATTTTCAGTGTGGTGGGATGGGAAGGCAGCTTAGGCAGCAGGGAGAACAGAGAGAACGTGGAGGGAGAATACGAAATAAGAGAAGAAAGAAAATGTTGATTAGGGTGTTCAGTTGGCTAGATTCTCTATCCATACATGGTTGTCGGCCAATTGTTAGAGCGCAGCCCCATGCGCAAAGAAGTCCAACATTCGATTCCTGCTCTGGCCTGTGTCCAAAATGATTTAATTTCTCGTGTTGTTTTTGAAACACTAACTCATTGCAAGTTTAATGGGAGGTTAAGCTTCTTCACTGGTATGGTCTTACCAGAAACACAGGTGTTACGATTTGGGGTATGCCCTCAAATGTTACGGGGTGGTATATTATGGAATTTAGGTGTTCGACTGCATTTAATAAATATCGAGAGGTTTTACAAATTACTCTGCCATCCCATGCCACATACACTAATAACAATTTCGTGTAAGTTATATCAAGGACCTTGTAGGGCCACAAATTTATTACTTAAAATTCCTAACAATTTCGTCTATCTTACATATTAAAAAGACCACATCAGCAGCATCAAATGAAAATACTATAATACATAACTAGAAGTCTCCTCTAGATTCTTAAAAGATTAGAAAATCCATTTCATTCTGACTCATTCACAGTTTACTTAGTAATTATTTATCTTCAGGAATATAATCTGCCTACTATCTCACAAATAATATTCTTATGTCTCAGACGACAATATTCACTCAGTAAATTACTTATAAAGGATCAAACCGTCAAGACACACTGACGTAGTTAAGATAGATCTAGATCTGCTCTAGGATGGGCTGGCAATCCCCAGCCTCATCCAGACACATCAATTACAATTTACAAATGTGTATACCAGTCACTCATTCTAGATCTTAATTGCAAGTAAAAACATTATAGTCTTGCATCCTTTGGTAGCACTTCTACTGGAAATTAGGGTCAGATTCACGTCATCGTCGACGCACTGTCTCGAAACTTACGATTGGTTCCCTGAAACGATATCAGGGAACTGGAGAAAATAGCTGTGGGTAAATTCCATTGTCTATCAAGGACATAGACATGTCTTTAACAGTCTCATGATTCTCTCAGGCCGAATCTTAAGCCGACGCCCTCGCAGATGGAAAGGATCTGCATGGAGTGAAGAAACCCAAAGATGGCTCCGCTTATATCTTCTGCAATTCCCAGCGAACTGCTCAAATTTGATTGGTGCATCCATTTCGAGCTCAGCTCGCAGTCTATTAATAGTAACAGACAAAGTTAAACTAGGATGTCAAAATCTTTCCTAAAGTCACTACACCCTCTACGTTTTATGTACGAATTTATTCACTCCTTATTCGCCCCGTCTTTCCTTGCTAAAGTACACCCAAACCACGGGGTCGAAAACTGCACCGTCACTGTTAATTTATCCATTCGTTCTATCTTGCCCCACTTTCTTTCCATCTCTAAGAAAAAGCGTTACAAAAACAAACTGTCCACGGGAATAGTTCAAGGACATTTGCACTGGCTAAAATCAATGATGCCATGAAATAAACAAAGCGTGACCCAGCACGGCAATTCAAATCCTAACCCTGACATATCCCCCACCCCAGTGAAAATTTTAAATAAAATTTACACGATAGGATCCAAGAAATCCCAAAGTTATTGTGGTAGGGGCTTAAGTAGTACTGTAGAAAGATGAGCCTTAAGCTTGAGAAGAAAAATCTAACTAAGAACGTGCATATTGGATGGACAAAAAGCATACAATTATTGATGCCACGTTCTATAGAATTTATCCTATTTAAACATTCTTACTGCACACAATCAAAATTCTGAGAACATCTATAATAATAATGAGTATATCACTGTATACTGCTGGGTTAAAGTATAACTATTATCAAATAATGAAGCCTTACTGAAGGAATAGGCTCATAATTATTTAGTCAACACACACAATTGCTGCTTATATACACATTCACACACAATATATTGTTAATTAAAATACTGTGGTATCCAATGGCAGCAGTAGCTCTGGTAGCTTGGTTTGCCATGTCTCCATCTCATTGACCCGCTGACAAGGGCGTCAGGTTTGCCAGAAGTTCAGGTCACAGTCAGGAATGACGCTGGTGGAAAGAGGATATTCACAAAAAAAAGATTGTAAAACTGGTTCATAAAGTAATGAACAAGATAAATGTGAATCCATCCACCGTCTAGAATTGAGGGGGACAAGCACTATCCAACCCCAATACAAGACACAACACTGTTTAATAGGAAATTAAATGAGACGTGACAAAATATCAGCTTGGGAATTGTCACCGCCCGGGATAGCCCGGATAACAAACCGGTATTCCTGGAGTGCAAGACTCCACCTCGTTAATCGAGCATTTTTAGCCCTGTTAGTCTTTAAGAATAACAACGGACGATGGTCCGTTTCAATTATAAACTCGGACATGAGTAGATATCGCGAAAATGCGTTTACAGCAAAAATGATAGCGAGGCACTCTCGCTCGATAACTGCATAGCGGCATTCCCTATCTAGCAACTTGCGGCTGGCGTATAGACAAGGCCGCAAGGTATCGTCTCGTTCCTGTAATAACACAGCTCCCAATCCCTTGTCCGACGCATCAGTGCGGACAATAAATATTTGGTTTATATCTGGAAGTATGAGAATGGGGGAAGTGGAAAACAATTGTTGAACGGTACGAAGTGTATCAGCACATTCGGTTGTCCATTTCACTTTATTAGGAAAATTCTTTCTTGTGAGGTCCGACAACGGAGCTGTAAGCGAAGAAAAATTTGGAATGAATTTCCTATAATAGTTAAGAAAGCCCAATAAACTACGAACTTCTTTCTTAGTTCGAGGTGGTTGGAGCTTTAAGATGGTAGTTATCTTCTTGTCATCAGGAGTCTGAACGCCGTGGGCAATTGTATGGCCCAGAAAATTAATTTTATTATATCCTAAAAACACCTTACTGGGTTTCGCCGTAAGGCCAGCTCGACGAAGAGCAATAAAAACTTGTCGTAGGGCTGCGAGGTGGCCCGACCAATCCGTTTCATAAATACAAATGTCGTCAAAATACGACAATACGGAATTCATACCCTGGAGCAATATTGTCATCATACGGGCGAAAGTAGCAGGGGCTGTAACTAACCCGAAAGGCATATAGCGCCACTGCATAAGACCCAACGGAGTCTGAAAAGCGGTATATTGCTTGCTATTCTCATCAACCGGAATTTGCCAATAGCCTTTGGAAAGATCAATTTTAGAAAAAATCGTGGCCCTCGCTAACTGAGCAAAAAGATTCTCCTGGTTGGGAATCGGTTCCGCGTCATATATCGTAACCTCATTAAGTTTACGATAGTCAATACAAAAACGCACGGTATCATCTTTTTTCTTCACCAAGACGATGGGTGAGTTATATGGACTCGTCGATCGCTCTATCACTCCTAGGTGAAACATGTTACGTACCTCGGTTATTATAGTCTCTTGTGCGTGCAGCGGACGCGGGTATGGTTTAACAAAGACGGGTATATCCGTCTTTAATCTTATAACATGCTGTACCAAAGAAGTATTACCTGGTAGATCAGTAAAGACTGTAGTAAACTCGTTAAGCAAATCTCTTATATCTTGTCTTTGCGATTCAGATAACTCTGGATTTATATTTACATCCGAAGTGTTTTCAGAAGATCGAAGTGCGGGGATTGAATTGTCTATCTTAATAGGATCATCATCGTCAACTGAAACTAAGGCCGCATTGGCCTGAGCAACCACATTTCGGCGATTATTCTGTCGATTATCATCGTCGGACAGGTACTGCTTTAACATATTTATATGGAAGACTTTGTCCTGTCCTCGAATCTTGATAAGATAATTTACTCGAGAAAGTCTCTTTAGAACTTTAAAAGGTCCCTTCCATGTAAGAAGGAGTTTATTTTTCGTCTCCGGAAGGAGAACAAGAGTTTGGTCTCCGACGGCCAAGGTTCGCAATCGGCTACCTTGATCACGATATTGTTTATAAAGACTAGCATGCGCAGCTGAAGATTTTTGTGCGAGCTGACATGCGTTAAGTATTCGATGGCGCAAGTCTACAACGTATTGATATGCAGACCGCGTATCGTTGTCGTCGGTGTCTGATCCGGCGAATAAATCATGGAGTATGGCCATTGGACCACGCGGCTTACGACCATACAATAATTCGAAGGGAGAAAAACCCGTCGATGCGTTCGGTAGTTCTCGGTATGCAAAAAGAATAGCGGGGAGTTGTCGATCCCAATCACTCGGCTTGTCGGCGGAAACTCGCGCAAGCATACTTTTCATGGTAGCATTCCAACGTTCACAGCAGCCATTAGACTGTGGGTGGTATGGAGATGTCAACCTTTGTTTAATCCCGACCAATTCCAAGACTTTCTTAAAAAGCTCAGAGGTAAACTGTGGACCTCTGTCCGATAAAATTTCAACCGGAAACCCAACACGGGAAAAAATAGTAATAAGGGCCTCAGCGATATGATCGGCCGAAATGTCTTTTAGCGGAATGGCCTCTGGCCAACGGGTTGCGTAGTCAATGACAGAAAGTATAAAACGATGTCCTCTGTCTGACTTGTGTAGGGGTCCAACTATATCTACGGCAACGCGCTCAAATGGTCTGGAGACCATTGGCATCTCCTGCAGAGGAGCTCGCGATGCTCTTCCTTTAGGAGTACGTCTCTGACATACGTCACATGTTGATACGAACCGGTTTACATCTGCGTAAATACTGGGCCAAAAAAATTGCGATAGTATTCGAGACTTAGTTCTGGCCTTTCCTTGGTGACCTGCCAAGGAAGTGTCATGCGCGAGACGAATAATGTCGCGACGAAAAGATCTTGGTACTACAAGCTGCATAATGGTCTCTCGCTTACTCCGAAAATTACGATATAATAAGTCATCTTTAATAAGAAACTTAGAGGTATCCGGTGCGGTAGGATCAACCTTAGCAAACAAATGTTTCAATGTGGGATCTGAATGTTGCTCATCATGAAATGCACTAGACGTTATGTTCACTTCAATAGTAGGATTACTCAATGGACTGTCTGCTCGTCGACTCGATTGTAGGCGTGTTGTCGCACAAGCAACACTCTCATCCTCAGTCCAAATTTCCAAGTTACCGATAGGAAACTTATTTACTTGAGGTACATTCCCTATGATTATATCCGCCACGGGATTAGGCAGTACACATGCAGTAACAATACCTGTGAGAAAAGGTGTATCAATATAAACTTCTGCAAGACGGAATCGCTCTACAGATCCGCCAAAAGTAATACAAGTTACATCCTTGTCCAAAAATTGTGTTGGACGGACTAGTGACTGTCGAACGCCGATAGTCGTGCATCCGGAGTCACGTAGAACAGAAGCGCGAATCGCGTTCACGCGGCCCTGGTAAAATGTTAGTTCCCCCAGTTCATGTAGGGCGGACATGACTGGAATAGTCTTTGATTGCGATGAAGATTTAGAATGACCGTCAGTCTCATAAGGTGTAGATTTAACCGAGCAGGCATTTGCTGCTTCCATTTTCACGTTACAAAATCTCTGTATGTGGCCTACCCTATTACACCTAAAACATATAGTACGATTAGGATCGTTTCCACGATAAGGAAGACTCTGTGGTCTATTATAATTATGAGTATCATCAAAATGCACTCGTCGCGGCGGTCCCTGAGGCCGGTTATATTGTTGGCCTGGATAGTTGCCACGATAATATGGGCGAGGCTCGTAAAAAGAATAACTCTGGTATCCTCGACGCGGGGATACATTACCTCGATTCGGAAAATCTCTCTGTCTAAAAAAAGGCGGCTCTGATTGAGAGCGCGGATTTGGGGCCTGACGACGAGTCGGCCTTGAACGATCGTGTCCGGTTGGCGCTCCTTTGCCTACGTTGGCATAACACGGTGTTATAGTTGAAGGCTTTGCTAAAGGACGATTTGGGTGGGCGGACGCGTAACGTTCCGCGCACGATGTGATTTCTTCAGACGATGTCGGTGCCCTCTCTTTAAGGTGGGCAACTAAATCGGAATGACATGCCGTATAGATTTGGTCCTTCAAGACCAAATCATAAAGTTGAAGATAATTTCCGGTAGTTACGTTCGCGAGCTCGATCCAGCGATCTAAATAATGTTTCAGTCGATTCACATAAGTTGAAAAATTTTCAGATGGCTCAGGTTTACATGAGCGAAATCTTTGATGAAAGCCATCCTCGGTATGCTGGAATCGCTTAAGCAGTGCTGTTTTAAGTTTGTCATAATCGTTGGCATCCTCTACTTTGAGGCTATGAAATACTTCTAAAGCCTTACCTGTTAATAAATTAGACAGGCATGAACTGTACATCGCCTGCTGCCATCCGACGCATTTAGCGTGTAGCTCGAACCGATGTAAATATGCGTCGACCCGGCCGAGTTTTTCATTAAATGTCGGCAGTTTTGGTTTGGTAGCATAAGTATTCGTGGCAGTGGTGGGTGTTACAAGCGATTGTTGCTCTAACTTTTTCATTGCGAGTTCATGCTGTCTTTCCTTTTCTCTCTCTCTTTCTTTTTCTCGTTCTCTTTCTCTTTCCTTTTCTCTCTCTACTTCTTTTTCTCGTTCTCTTTCTCTTTCTTTTTCTCTCTCTACTTCTTTTTCTCTTTCTCTTTCTCTTTCTTCTTTTTCTCTCTCTCTTGCTGCTACCCGATCCTCACGATCTCGGTCTTGGTGTACTTGTCGTTCGCACCACGCGGCGCGTTCTTCTTCTGGTATGCCCAGAACTTTGGCAGATTCAAAGTATTTAAGAAACTCAGCCATGATATGTTAAAGTCTGTAAATAGTAAGTATTTACTTACCATTAAGGTATATCGCGGTATCAATTATATTATATGAACAGTTATTGACTGTTAATATTAATTCAGTGTCTTACGTTAGCACTGCTTCGCGAAAAGAACGTCCTATCTCTCTCTGTAAATTACAGGCAGTATCACTTAAACTGCAAAAACTTTATCTCTCTCTCTCTCTCTGAATATGAATTCTAGTAAGGCAGTGCCGTCTATCCGTTGCTCCCACTGCAATAAAATATATATATCGCATTTACTGCTATAAATTAATGTCTTGAGTGATCACTCTCAAAATTTATATCTCTCTCAACGCGACGAACCAGTGTCCTCTGTTATCACTGTGAAAAATGAATCGCTCTCTCAATGCGATGAATCAAAAATATATCTCTCTCTCAACACGACAAATTTGAAATATCTCTCTCTTCTCAAAACGCGGACACGCAGTGTCTCCTGTTACCACTGCAAAATTATTATCTCTAGATCTATCTTCAACGTGAAATTGTCACGTGAACAAAAATTTATTATATCTCTCTCTCATATGTCAATACCAGATTACAATTCAACGTGGTTTTAGCACGTGAAACACCTCAGGCATATATTGCAAACATATCAATGTTAGTATAGTAGTTCAAAGTTTATAATAAGCAAAAAGAAATACAATAAACAGGACGCTATACTGACAAGTAAAACGAACGATAACAGACCCTACAAGTCCTAACTTATATTACACAAAGTTTAAGAAAAAGACAGGAGAGACATCTTTGTCACAAATCCCAGACTGGGAGATGTAATAGTTTATGACAGGACGACAATCACGAACAAACAAGTTTAACACTTAACAAAACAACCCATCAGACTCACACATTTATTAAACATAATTATACATATAATAGCGCAATTACATACATCATATTATTGAAATGACTGCCGTACAACGGCCTTATTCTCACACACACTCTCCCTCGGATCCACAATCCGGTAGTCACTCCTAAAGGCACTTCGGCCTCAGCCTCTCCCCTCAGGGTCTTAATAGTACATTAATGATTCACGGGCACCGCCGTCTCTCAACATCACCTTCCTATTGCCATACAACTTATCAGTTCACTCGCCCATCATCATGGCAATAATATAGTATCTCATTCACTCTCATATCTACGTCCCTGTCCGTGGCCTGACTGCCACGACTTTATGTGCTTCTCCTGTCCTGCACTGACAGCCTCACTTCTGGCCTATGTGTGGCCTCCGGCCCTATGCTGGCCTATCACTTGTGCTCATCGAGGTGGCTCTTCGGCCCGTCCCCGACACCTACAAGAATAACATTACATTGGTATAATACCCTACCATTTCTATTCACTCCATCTCTCCTTACAACCCGTGAAGCGTACACACACTAGTTCACCTTTCACTCACCACACATCTTACGGTAACACACCTCCATCGGAGTACACACTACTCACTCGCGCTACAAATCCATGAACTCACTTTCATCTATCGCTCATGGCGCACATTGCTATATCCAATATCAAGGACTTCCACATTCCTCACATATACTTATTCACATCATGGTAATAGACGAATATAATATAATACATCAATCATAATAATCAACCAACGTTCTACATACCAGTCATTACTGGAAAGACTCTTCCACTAGTCTTCTCGACTGCTTCCTTTATGTCCGCCCGATGGGCTCTTATTCACAGGTCCGCTCCGTCGGGCCTTCTAACTTGCAGTGATAGTAATATCGCGCTTTCGCCTCATTCAGACCCTCCCACTACTCACAACAGCACGCCTAACTTGCTGTCTACTGTGAGCCCTTCTTACTCTACACCCGCTCTGTAGCAATCCCCTTAATTGCAATCACTCCACTCGTGACATCATCCCCCACCCCAAAAAAATTAATGCAATTAATTTCAAATCGCATCAAGATGACTGTCAACGAGTGAGCGTGAGCAATACCTACACTAAAAAAACTGACCTAGCAGTTCCCCTAGTATATAAAATACCGGAATCAGGGGAAAACATGGGGATCAATATGGTCTGCAATATGCATATATGTGTCACATCATGAATAGCTAACTAATCACAATACTTAATACAGAATCAAAAACCACTCAACCTATCAACCATTCTTCATATCATATTTATAATGTCAATATTTTAAAGTCGACTTATTCACACAGATCCTGTCAATGTTCCTGTCCTCTGATGTATAAGCTCCTGAAATCTTCCCCTAGGCTCGACTAAGGTAGTCGGCGATATGATTGCTGGTTCCTGGAATTGATTGAATAACGAAGGTATACGGCTGCAAAGCCAATGCCCATCTAGACAAGCGTGGGCTGGACGAACGATTCTTCGACAAAAATGTCGGTGGCTTGTGGTCTGTCTGGATACAAAATTCTCGTCCCATGAGATAACGTCCTAGTTTCTGGACGGACCAGACAATGGCAAGACACTCACGCTCTATCACAGAATACTTTCTTTCTCTCTGCAATAACTTCCTACTGACATAACATACAGGATGGAGACATTCGTTCTTCTCCTGTAGAAGACAAGCGCCGACACCAGAGTCCGACGCATCCGTTCTGAGGATAAAATTAGATCGAAAATCGGGTAATATCAGAATGGGTGACGATGATAATGCTGTCACCAAATTATCAAATGATGTCTGACATTCAGACGTCCACTGGACCTTATCGGGTTGTCCCTTCTTAGTAAGGTCAGTAAGAGAAGATGACAAGGAGGAAAAATTTGGAATGAACTTTCTGTAATAATTTAAAATTCCCACTAAGCTTCTGACTTGTTTCTTTGTTTTAGGGATTTGCAACCCTACTAACTTGTCAATTTTTGTTACTTCAGGTCTCTGAACACCTCTACCCACAATATGTCCTAAGAATACTATCTCTG
The DNA here is from genome assembly GCA_963931925.1 of Onchidella celtica. Lineage (NCBI taxonomy): Eukaryota > Metazoa > Mollusca > Gastropoda > Systellommatophora > Onchidiidae > Onchidella > Onchidella celtica. The sequence goes on along the minus strand of OZ007574.1, from coordinate 38,229,522 downwards.
GACATGCCAAATCCATCTTTGCGGGTTTAGCCGTTAACCCAAAATGACGTAATCGTTGAAAAATTACTGTTAGTGTCTGAATATGCTCAGACCATGTCGACGTATGGCATGCTATATCATCAAAGAATGACACGACATTAGGTATGTCCTTCAACACTAATCTCATCAATCGTGCAAACGTCGCTGGCGCGTTCACCAACCCAAATGGCATGACCTTAAATTGGAATAATCCAATGGGCGTTTGGAACGCCGTGTATTGTTTCGACTCCTCAGTAAGCGGGATTTCCCAATACCCTTTCGTCAAATCTATCTTGGAAAACCACGTGGACCCGGCCAATGAAGCTATTAATTCCTCCTGAAACGGGATAGGCTCCCTATCGCCTATCGTAATAGTGTTCAATCTTCGAAAATCAATACAGAACCGCACCGATCCATCAAGTTTTTTCACGAGGACGATGGGTGATGAATACGGCGATGTTGATGGTTCTATCACATCTAACTTCAACATTGACTCAACTTCCTTTATGACTCTATCTCTCGAAGAAAAAGGCAACGGATACGGTCTAAGAAATACTGGCTTATCCGAAGTCAACTTTATTTGGTGCTGGATCACCGTAGTGCGACCCGGCAAATCCGTAACAACATCCGGGAATGACGCTAACAGGGTCTCAAGTTCCCTACTCCTTGAACTCGTAAGGTCAGGGTTAATTTTTACGTCCCTGTAACCTTGTGTCGGAGTTAACTCCGGCAATTGAATTTGTAACTCTTCCTGCGCCTCGGTGTCGCTTACGTCACAGTCCAACTGGTCTACGACCCCCGTACAAGCAATAGAGAAGACAGCCTCCTCTGGTCTTGTCTGTGCACACAGATACTGTGGTCTCTCATAAAATCTCTGTAGCATATTAACATGGAAAACCTTACTCGTTCCATCAATGTGGATAGCGTAATCTACATTTGAAACAACTCGCTCAATAACATAAGGACCTTTCCATGTCATCAATAACTTATTATGGTCCGTAGGTAACAACAACAGAACCTTGTCTCCTGGCTTAAAAATTCTCAGTTTGAAACCTCTATCTTTATAGTCTTTTGCTCTTTTCGAAGCGATACCAGACGCTTCTTCTGCTATAGTGCGCGCTGCAGATAGTCTTTCTCTTAAATCAACAAGGTACTGAAACCTTTTTAAACGGTTCCGAAACCGTGGGGATCTCTTGACGAGGAGCCTGGGGTGAACGACCCTTATGCGTCGTCCTCTGGCACGCACTTCACGTCTTACAATATAAACGTACATCTCTGTATACTGACGGCCAATAAAAATCTTTCAGAACTCTCTGCTTGGTTCTAGCACTTCCCATATGACCCGCTAATGGAACATCATGGGCCAGACGCAATACTGTAGCAATTAACGACCGTGGCACGACGACCTGCTTTTGAACGGAAGCCACTGTGACGTACATACGGAACAGAATGCCCCCCTGGACAAAAAAGGAAGACGAGCCGTTCTTATATTTCCTCGTTTTCTCGGTTCGCGCTTCCCCAAAACATGGGTTTAATGATGGGTCCTCCCTTTGTAATCTCGCCAAGCGCTCTGGCGTGATATCTAGGTTGACCGCTGGCGTCGCCAAAGGTCTAATCTTATCTTTATCCGCTACCCGTCGACGTGTTTCGACCGCGGCGCAAAAGTCAATACCTTTTGATTGCGACCATGCTTGCACGTTCTCATCGGAAGGGGAAACTACCCGTGATACATTCCCAATGATGAGCTGGGCGCCTGGAAAACAACCAACGACTGCTTCGACTTCCCCGCTAAGGAAAGGTGTATCTATCATTATTCTTGCCATGGGTAATTTCTCAATGGCCCCCGAAAATTGGATGCACGGGACAGTCTCACCTGTAAGCTGTGAATCCCGAATGCAGTCTCTATGTACTCCCACAACGGTAGATCCTGTATCTCGTAAAACCGAGACCGGTTCGTCCCCAACAAACCCCGGATAAACCCTAAGACCACCTCCTGTATGACATGAATTTATAACGGGGATCTTTCTCCCACAAGGTAAAACACCGGAAGATAATAACTTCTCACAACTGGGACACTTAGAATACTGTCCGCCTCCGTTGTCCGGTGTAACACACGCAGCCGCATGATGAAATTTATTTGGGGAACATGGACTGGAGCTACTGTCCACGTTCGCCGCTATCCTACCTGCAGGGCAGTTCACGCTGATGTGATCTGCTCTTCCGCAGTTCCAACACTTCGCGGCCCTACACTCGCGTGAAAAGTGACCCACGCGTCCGCAAGTCCAACACTCCGCTCCCTGTGCTGCACTAGGCCTGGGTCCCCGTGACCCATCGCGACCGGAACTAGAGTCCCTATGCCGTCGGTCATCGGCAAAGGTCACAATTCGCCCCCGGCCATTACCGCGACCTAGCCCTCCTGCTCGGTCAAACTTACCGGATCCATATGCCGGTGATTGGTGATAGCCCCTACGCTGCCCCTGGGCTTGCCCGCTATAGGCACCACGCTGACGCGACCTGTCCCTAAGTCCTGCCGGCGACCCCTCGACAACGGCGACGTATCCAGCATCTTGGACGTACGCCCTGGCGACTGGTTTGGACGGATGCGCCGTACGGTATGCCTCCGCCAACTTAGACGCCTCCTGCACCGTCGCGGGTTCGTTCTCTTTCAGGAAAGCCACCAGATCTTTGTGGCACGACGCGTACAGCTGGTCACGGATCATTAAGTCTTTCAGTTTAGCAAAATCCGTGCCCACATGCGCCAAGTCTACCCAGTTCGCGAAATACTCCGTTAGTCTCGCGACGAAGGCAGCAAAGTCCTCCCTGGTATCTGCACGTGCTCGACTAAACTGCTCCCGGAAATATTCCTCGGTACGCGCAAATCGGCGAAGCAGCAAAGCCTTCAGCTTATCGTAATCTTGCACGTCTTCGCGCTGTAGCTCTTTAAAGTAGGTTAACGCTCGTCCCTGCAATAGCGATGCCAGGTACGTGGCCCATAATTCCTTATTTTCCCCCCATTGCAATTGTGCGTTCAGTTCGAACCTGTAAAGGAAGGCGTCTATGTCGTCCTTCCGGTCGTCGAATGTAGGGAGCTTAATCCTAACACCACCTTTATTATGTACCTGCCGCTCAACTGTTTCTGTTGGCGCATTCTTTTTGAGTTCTAATTCCGCGATTCTTACTCGCGCGTCTGTCTCCCGCTCTTGAGCTTCTATCTCCTTTAACTTTAACTCCCTCTCCTGTTGCTGAGCCTCTAACTCCTTTTCCTGAGCCTCTTTTTCTCGCTCTCTATCCTTAGCACGCTCATCGCGCATTTCTGCCTGCTGTTCTTTAATCCAGCCGCGTAGCTCCTCTCCCTCCAGGCCAAGTTCCTTACCCAACTTCATTAGTTGTTGGAGTTCCGCCATTTCACAGATTTATGGTTATGGTATCTATTATAAGACGACCAACCTGTCGGTATGATCACTAACGATACGACCAGAGACCTGAGATCACACCAGATATAACAATACCTAGTTGTCTCAAATACAATTCAGAAATTTACCTTTACAGCAAAACTAATTCTATATCTATAAAATGTCTAGCACTATTAATTATAAAAGAAAATAGAAACGACAAGAATGAAGAAATACAGTAGAAGGACCACAAGTACGTCAAGGACAACGAACCAGACTAGGACAAAGACCTAAAAAAGAAAATATAATGGAAAAAAGAATGCAACCTAACCACGCCGATTACACTACACGGTACAAACAAGAACAGAGTCTGAAAAAAAAGAACGTATCTACAGAAAGGTAAGAGAGGGACAAGAGAGACGTCTTCCTAAAACAACGAGGAAGATGGAACGGCACAATCTAAACAAAAATACAGGTCCCTACAGAACTGTTCACTGTGATGAACGAAGTTCCAAATTTAGCCCACCTCCCGAAGAGGACAAACCAAGTTCACCACAGCAAACCCGCGCCACCGCCCATATAATCAATTACAACGAAAACAGAAAAACAGCGGAAAAAGACAGAAGAAAAGACAGCCCTCAATCCAGGGTACAAAATTTCAGAATTTCACTTAACTTTCACCCTTGATCTAAATTTCTCCCGTTTTCTCGGAGCTCTGGCTGCTTGACCTCTACAGGCTGGCACACACACTCTCTGCAGAAATTTTAAATACACATTAATACCTATTCATAGCAATACATGCATCAATACATATTATTATTCATAAACATACATAAATCATATCATCATGAAATTTCCATTCATCCCACGAACAAAGACAACAGCACGAATTCCTAGCACAACAGAAAAACAACTAGATATAACGAATACACAATGTCAAAATGACCACAGGTAAACAGGACGAGCCCCCAGTGTCACAACGGACGAGCCCCCAGTGTCACAACGGACGAGCCCCCAGTGTCACAACGGACGAGCCCCCAGTGTCACAAATCCCAGACTGGGAGATGTAATAGTTTATGACAGGACGACAATCACGAACAAACAAGTTTAACACTTAACAAAACAACCCATCAGACTCACACATTTATTAAACATAATTATACATATAATAGCGCAATTACATACATCATATTATTGAAATGACTGCCGTACAACGGCCTTATTCTCACACACACTCTCCCTCGGATCCACAATCCGGTAGTCACTCCTAAAGGCACTTCGGCCTCAGCCTCTCCCCTCAGGGTCTTAATAGTACATTAATGATTCACGGGCACCGCCGTCTCTCAACATCACCTTCCTATTGCCATACAACTTATCAGTTCACTCGCCCATCATCATGGCAATAATATAGTATCTCATTCACTCTCATATCTACGTCCCTGTCCGTGGCCTGACTGCCACGACTTTATGTGCTTCTCCTGTCCTGCACTGACAGCCTCACTTCTGGCCTATGTGTGGCCTCCGGCCCTATGCTGGCCTATCACTTGTGCTCATCGAGGTGGCTCTTCGGCCCGTCCCCGACACCTACAAGAATAACATTACATTGGTATAATACCCTACCATTTCTATTCACTCCATCTCTCCTTACAACCCGTGAAGCGTACACACACTAGTTCACCTTTCACTCACCACACATCTTACGGTAACACACCTCCATCGGAGTACACACTACTCACTCGCGCTACAAATCCATGAACTCACTTTCATCTATCGCTCATGGCGCACATTGCTATATCCAATATCAAGGACTTCCACATTCCTCACATATACTTATTCACATCATGGTAATAGACGAATATAATATAATACATCAATCATAATAATCAACCAACGTTCTACATACCAGTCATTACTGGAAAGACTCTTCCACTAGTCTTCTCGACTGCTTCCTTTATGTCCGCCCGATGGGCTCTTATTCACAGGTCCGCTCCGTCGGGCCTTCTAACTTGCAGTGATAGTAATATCGCGCTTTCGCCTCATTCAGACCCTCCCACTACTCACAACAGCACGCTTAACTTGCTGTCTACTGTGAGCCCTTCTTACTCTACACCCGCTCTGTAGCAATCCCCTTAATTGCACTCACTCCACTCGTGACAATCTTCCTAAAGAAAAGTGAGGAAGTAAGAAAAACGCCACAATCTATACGAATAATGGATCCCTAAAAGAACTATTCACAGTGAAGCAAATCCCCCCGAGTTATTATAAATGGCCACCAAGGCACTCCAATATCCTTCGTAATGGCAAAGAAGATATGCTAAACTATGACCCCAACCAACCTCCCGCACTTAAACTAAACATATAGTAAAAAGTAAAATGGCCTGGAAAACACACACAGAGCGGAAAGTACGTCGCCCTCCTCAAGACTGTTAGATAGATGATTCACTTAACTTTGTTTTTGAGGAATTCAGATGGTATGTATCCCTAATCCACAGCTCCAAGCCCAAAAAACTGTATTTCTGTCTGAGGTAGATCTGTACGGTGAAAGGGTTCCCTCGCCGGTGTCCACGGGTCAATGGGATGTTGAGTTCCCCATATGAAATTGAAATACAAAATATTAAATTAATACAAATTGCCTAAAATCGATAATAAAAGACCTGAAAACATAATATTACAACAGTACAATATTAAATGATGGAATAAAAAAATACAATAGGTTTTAAATAATTGACCTAAATGGCATGGCGTTATTAAAGTTCTTTTAAGGGTCCCTCTCCAGTGTTACGATTTGGGGTATGCCCTCAAATGTTACGGGGTGGTATATTATGGAATTTAGGTGTTCGACTGCATTTAATAAATATCGAGAGGTTTTACAAATTACTCTGCCATCCCATGCCACATACACTAATAACAATTTCGTGTAAGTTATATCAAGGACCTTGTAGGGCCACAAATTTATTACTTAAAATTCCTAACAATTTCGTCTATCTTACATATTAAAAAGACCACATCAGCAGCATCAAATGAAAATACTATAATACATAACTAGAAGTCTCCTCTAGATTCTTAAAAGATTAGAAAATCCATATCATTCTGACTCATTCACAGTTTACTTAGTAATTATTTATCTTCAGGAATATAATCTGCCTACTATCTCACAAATAATATTCTTATGTCTCAGACGACAATATTCACTCAGTAAATTACTTATAAAGGATCAAACCGTCAAGACACACTGACGTAGTTAAGATAGATCTAGATCTGCTCTAGGATGGGCTGGCAATCCCCAGCCTCATCCAGACACATCAATTACAATTTACAAATGTGTATACCAGTCACTCATTCTAGATCTTAATTGCAAGTAAAAACATTATAGTCTTGCATCCTTTGGTAGCACTTCTACTGGAAATTAGGGTCAGATTCACGTCATCGTCGACGCACTGTCTCGAAACTTACGATTGGTTCCCTGAAACGATATCAGGGAACTGGAGAAAATAGCTGTGGGTAAATTCCATTGTCTATCAAGGACATAGACATGTCTTTAACAGTCTCATGATTCTCTCAGGCCGAATCTTAAGCCGACGCCCTCGCAGATGGAAAGGATCTGCATGGAGTGAAGAAACCCAAAGATGGCTCCGCTTATATCTTCTGCAATTCCCAGCGAACTGCTCAAATTTGATTGGTGCATCCATTTCGAGCTCAGCTCGCAGTCTATTAATAGTAACAGACAAAGTTAAACTAGGATGTCAAAATCTTTCCTAAAGTCACTACACCCTCTACGTTTTATGTACGAATTTATTCACTCCTTATTCGCCCCGTCTTTCCTTGCTAAAGTACACCCAAACCACGGGGTCGAAAACTGCACCGTCACTGTTAATTTATCCATTCGTTCTATCTTGCCCCACTTTCTTTCCATCTCTAAGAAAAAGCGTTACAAAAACAAACTGTCCACGGGAATAGTTCAAGGACATTTGCACTGGCTGAAATCAATGATGCCATGAAATAAACAAAGCGTGACCCAGCACGGCAATTCAAATCCTAACCCTGACAACAGGATACCGCCAATACGTCATATTCCATCCGTCGATTTGGGCGAGTATCATAAGAAATAATACCAGAACGATACAATGCTCTTTTAGTTTGCATTGTATCGTTTGGGTATTATTTCTTACGCGAGGCTTTGCTACAGTCATACAACTTTTTCTTTTTGCTCAATTTTGACGTAGCCTACCACTGGACCGATGTGCGACCATGCTATGGCTCGCGACCAGTTGGGTCCATTTTCAGCCCTATGGAGTTAATGGTCAAAAGTCCTAACAAAAAGCAAGGCGATAGACAGAGAGTAATAGAATGATAGGATGGAACAAGACCCTACCAGAAGCGCCACACCATCAACCACCCCTCCTGTGAAGGGAACAAATTAATAAGCAGCTGTTCAAAAGATACATCCTAACATATATTCCTTGGCTGATATCCCTTAAAAGCCGCTTCTATGTGAGCGTAATAAACACAATATCTTACCAGAATTATTTAGATTTTCCCCGTGGGGTGCATAAAAGAACTTTATTTAGAGACAAACCAGAATTCGAGATTTTCGTGTGCCCTCGGCCTATGTATATTCATGTATCTTCGTTTATTCATAAAAATACAATTTTGCAAGTTCACAACCAGGTTAAGGCCTGTCGAGTGGCTCTGGCCCATTTTCCGCCTTCTGAAGATTTTCCAATTCCCACCTATGAACAGAACAAATTAATCAGCAGCTCTTTCAAGACACAATATTGTATCTATATTCTATGGCTGTTTCGCCAGAACATCTTCTCTCGAATCATAAGCTCTTTGATAAAGCATCTCTGGGTGTCCCCTCGAGAGATGGCACACTTGTATGGGTGTTAAATCTGTCCCAGGCCAAATTGACCCGAAGTGATATTATCTTGTTTATCGTTTGATTTATGAAGGCAATAACATTACAAGATTTCTTCTTTGTTCCCCGTTTTATTATTGTATATAACGTTAATTCGTGCCGGGAGAGTCATCCATCGAGCTAGAGATGCCCAGCATTCCAAACGATTAAAAAAAAGCCGAAGTGTATGAGGCAGAAAAGGAAATAATAATATTTGTTTCCGGCTCTGATGCCCAGAAATCTTCTTTTCTTCTCCCAGTGTGACAACACAGAAAACGATCATATCAATATTAATGTTGTCTCGGTTTGTGGAATAATTAAAGACAGCAAAGGAGAAAGCAAAAGTAAAGGTTTGAGAAATAAATGCCAGCACTGAATGTTTTGTCAGTAGTTAGCAGTGGCGAACCTACATTTTAGGAACCCTGAAGTTTGAAATGTTATAGCTCCCCTTCCCAACCAGCAACAACAGGGTAACGTCCAACATGGTCCAAAGGGCTTTCCTGCCCTTGCAGGGACCTCGAGGCTACTCACTCATTAAAAAAAGTATCTTCCGGGCCCCTCCCGGATTAGGAGCCCTGAAGCATGATCCTCTAATGCCCTGACATAAAATGTAATGTCCAAGAATTTTGAAATTTGCAAAGTATATTTAAAATGAATGGAAAAAAGAAAGAAAGAAGGAAAAATCACGTTGTCAAGTAAAATAAAACATTAATAAATTAGAAATTGTCGAGAATGTAGAACATTCGGCAACCCAGTCAGGTTTTCGAGATATAGTACTCTAGGCACTAGGGAGTTAAGCTTCATTAGTTTCATAGTAGATTCGCCACTGTTAGCTAGTAATATTGTGGCGACAGAGCTATCGGCCAACCTAGAGGACCCTTATTTCAGACAAACTCCATTTTTTCCGTCCGCCAAGTTGTCTTCCCGGAAGCACTCAGTGTTTTGTCTCAAAACAGAGGACATTAGTGTTAATTGACCATAAACACAGCAAACCACTCTTGTCCATCTGCGGTAGCCTGATTTACTCCGTCCCAGGCCGTCTCCTGGCACTTAGCGAACAGAGTTTTTGTCTTCGTTAAATAGCAACCGGCCTCAGAATGGAAACTACAAGTGCATACACTTCGCTTGACCCAAAATCTTGCTACGAATAAAAACCATTGTTATTATTAGAGACTTAACATGGAGATGTCTCCATTCTTTGTTTCGCTGTTTATAGTTTGCTACAGGAAAAAAAAACTACATGTCGATCCTATCATGAAACCCAGCATTACAGGCAATGCAAGAGAATGTGACAGGAATAAACTTAACAACACAATCATCAAGAAAATATGTAACATGACAGACACGGCATTATTCAGTTCTAACAATCTATACTCAAATGCTTGTGTGAAGAAATTCATATCCATCTTAAATGACAGCCACCATCCCGCTGTTTCATCAAATTTCTAGATTATCCAAAAGCAACATGCTAGCAAACAGGGAAAGATGGAGAAGATCGTTTTTGCCCTCCGCAATTCGCCTCAACAAGTCATTTTAACTAGATGTGTGAGACATTTCACTAAATATAAAGTTCTTTACCACGTCACTTCATGTATGCCTGTCATTTCACTAAATATAAAGTTCTTTACCACGTCACTTCATGTATGCCTGTCATTTCACTAAATATAAAGTTCTTTACCACGTCACTTCATGAATGCCTGTCATTTCACTAAATATAAAGTTCTTTACCACGTCAGTTCATGAATGCCTGTCATTTCACTAAATATAAAGTTCTTTACCATGTCACTTCATGAATGCCTGTTATTGAGTTAATGAGTTGTAATCTGTTTATATAATGATGCGTAAGATATATGTACCATGTATGAAAGAGAATTTCCCTCATTGGATAATAAATTGATTCTTATCTTATCTTATCTGATCTTATCTTACTGATTATGATAACTTTTTTTTTTCTGGTCAATTTTTCTGTGAAATTGTGAATGGATTTATTTTGTATTGATTACAAAATTTCTAATGTTTATTTACATAACTAAAAGTGTATTGTGAGATAAGGAATATGTTTCAAGTATACTAGTTTTCTGTCCCTGTTGTACAACTAGGTTCTCTGCACGTACGTGCGGTGTCGTGATGACTGCAGCGGCATTGAATGTTATGGTCATCTTTAAAATCATCTAGACTTTTATAGAGACTGCCGCGCCTGGATGAAATGATAACCTATCTGCAACTATTCAACATTGGGCTACATCACCATCAATTATAATACATTACAGTACATTTTTGTACTAGACATAACCAGATCAGATCAGATAATACAAGCTTGAAAATTGTACTTGTATGAGTGGCATTTTCTTTTCTGGGACATTTTAGCATAGATCTATATAAAGTACGTGTGCTTGATTTGGGTGACTTTTACTCCCTCCCCCTCCACAGCCTATCCCAGCTAACCTTTTTCACCCTTGGTCTCAACCTCCCCCCCCCCCCCTCCCCCTCCCCCTTTCCCAAAATTGCTTGAGCGACCGGCTGTTAGAAAGTTGAATGTTGATTTAATGTATAAAAGGCCTTGGTATCTGACAATTAATGAATGATATTTTGGGTGAAAAAAACTAAAAATTTATGACTGTTTCATTACATAATTATACAAGATTGACATACAATCTAATAAATTCATTTGCTGAACAAAAAGTTAATAAAAGCGAACTCTTTAAATTCATTACCAACATTGCTAAGTGCATGTACCTCCTCCCCCTCCCCCACCCCTTTCAACCGTGTATCTTTTGGTACTCCCACGTACGCCGCCCCCACTCGCCCCATGATTTAAGGTCTTTATTTTAGGAGGTTTCGCTGCCCTTGGCATTTACACCTCACTTTACTTGTTTTATTATTTCTTGTTCTGGCGGGGGGGGGGGGGGGGGGGGGGGGGAGATGATATGGATAAATTTTAATCTATTAATTTCAATTTTGCCCGGGCAGCGGCCTTTCGGCCTGCTCTTTACGATTTCCAACTGCCAAGGTATCTTTAACGTGCGCAACGTGCACACGGGCCCTCCGAATTTTTTCGTCCTTATCCGAGAAGACTAGGTACTCGATCCTACCCCCCAATAGGACCAGGGACTTGAAAATATGAGAAAAATCCAATTTCCAAGAACTACTCGATCCTACCCCCCAATAGGACCAGGGACTTGAGAAAATATGAGAAAAATCCACTTTCCAACATGCCTGCACTGCCCGGGTTTAGAACCCGGGACCCTTGGCATGAGAGGCGAGCACCTTGCCTCTAGACCACCTTGTCCCCTGTGGACATTATCCCACTCGCCCCACGGAGCGTACATACTTTATATAAGTTGAAGCCTATCTATCCAATTACTGAGATTCTATCAGACCGGAAACAGTTCCTGAGCCACTGAGTTGTCATATGAGTCACACAGACAGGTACGGTGAGCGCAGGGTTTAAATTGGATTTGCCTACAGATCACTTCAAGTGACAAAGCATTGTGAGTGCGTGATCTTATGTGCTGAAACATGGAGTACAGCGCTCAGACATGCAAACTGTCTTAGCTGCTCATAATAGATGAGATGTCTGAGTAGGATATTTGATTTTTGACATTCGGAAGCAAAACCTTTTGTTGGCAGGCAAGCGTAGGTGTAAGGGTCGTTTAAAATAACCAGAGAAAATCTATTGGACGCAGTTTGTTTTCAACGCCTGGCTTTACAACCATGTATCCTTTTTTTTTTTTCTGTTTTTTTCCCTTAACTGTTTTTCTTTTTTTTTTTAAAAGCTCAGGTTGAAATGCGATTTTGAATGTATTCATTCAGTGCATGACTCAGTGATCACTAAATAAAGAGATAACAGGTACCTAATAAAGCGAACAGAGATGAACAAATTCAATTTTTATAAATATAGAGATGCCTATAGAGGTGTGGTTTGTACATAGATACTCGAAGGAATTAAGAGTGAAGACCAAGGTAAATAAATAGCTAAATAAATAAATAGATGAGTAAGAGAAAACATATAACCAAGTAAATGATTTTTTTTTCCCTTAACTAGGCGATGAGTGAGGCCGACGAAAGCCTTATTTACTGACACATTTCAAGTATTGTCTACACTAGCTAAATTGTCCTTTTGTTGAATGTTGGTTACACAGTCAGAACGAAGTTTCCGATCACGCTGGTCGATTCTGCTCAGACGAAATTGCGTTGTTTGTTTGTTTGTCTTTTGTGTGTGTGGCTTTAAAAAAAAATATCGCATACAAATAATATTAAAGACTTAATTTTGTCCAAAATAAAGGATGTGTCTATGTAATGAATTACCAAAATTTTGAAGCTGCACAAAGTTTCATAATTTTTGGTCACATGGTCACGGAGTTTAGGATGCTTACATAATTATTAACCTTCAAGCTCCAGTGTAGTATGATTACTAGACCACATTTCGTGACCAAATTAAGTACTACAATATATTACAGTTTTGTGTGCCCAGGTACCATCCTGACCTATGCAGAACGCCATAAAAAAAATGAAGCATTTTTATTATACTCTAATAGACATGTCGTAATCTTATGTCATGTTAGTTTCAATTCCACTTGGTGCACAACTAAGGAATTCCACGTTAAGCATTTGCCGCTTTATAAGGAGTAAGAATAAATCGGAACTGTGAAACAGCTTGATAAGTGCCACAATGCATTTCTAACAACTGTCAAAGTGTGCATTTGTTACAACTCTTCTACGTACTGAAAGATCTCCAGTTTTTCAAAAAAATCTTCGGGTATCTTCTATGTTGTTGTATGTGCATTTTTGTCCTTTCTAGTTGTGTAGAATCAGATAGAAACAGAAGACGACAGTGTCACAAATCCCAGACTGGGAGATGTAATAATTATAACAGGACAACAATCACGAACGAACACGTATAACACTTAACAGGACAACCCATCAGACTCACACATTTATTAAACATAAATATAAAGATAACAGTGCAATTACATACATTATATTATTCAATTTAACTGCCGTCCAACGGCCTTCTTTCCCTCAAGCACTCTTCCTCGGGTCCACAACCCGGTAGTTGCTTTTAAAGACACTTCGGCCTCAGCCTCTCCACTCAATGTCTTAATAACACATTAGTATTTCTTTCGCACCGCAGTCTCTCAATAGCAACTCCCTATGGCAATAACACCTTAGCCTTCCACTAGCACCTCAACATGGCCATAGCACATTAATAGTTCAATTCACATTAGTATCTCAATGGCACAGTATATTAATATCACATGTAGTACATCTTAAGAGCACATTAACAATTCGATACACATCCCTGTCTGTGGCCAGACTGCCACGACTCATGCGTTCCTCCTGTCCTGCTCGACAGCTTCACTCCACTGGCCTATGCGTAGCCTTCGGCCCTATGCTGGCCTATCCCCTGTGCTCACCGCGGGTGCCTTCTCGGCCCGACCCCGGCACCTACAAGAAGAACATTACATTGGTATAATACCATACCATTTCTAACCACTTCACCCCTCATTACAAACCATGAAGCGTACACACAATAGTCCACCTTTCACTCACCACACATCTTACGGTAACACACCTCCACCGTACCACACAGCACTCACTCTCGCTACGAATCCATGAACCTAACTTACATCTATCGCTCATGGCGCACATTTCTATACACAGTAATCACTGACTTCCACATTCCTCACATATACTTATTTACATCATGGTCATAGGCGAATATAATACATCAATCATCATAATTATAAATCATAGTTCAACCTACCGGTCATCACTGGAAAACACACAACAATCTCCCGACTGCCTCTGATTTCACGTCCGTCCCCTGTGACTCCTTAACTTGCAGTGATTGTCAGTACAGCGCTCTCGCCTCATGCCGACCCCCCAACTCACAACATTTCACGCTTTAACGTTAACTAACAGAAGTCAATATAGGTGAGCAGCCCCACTATCCCGTGAGTCAATCCCTCACTTCCATGCCCCCGTAATCCTTGAATCCCGCTCACTCCACTCGTGACAGACAGTACGTCACAAACACATACCTCGAAAAGTCTTTCACCGATTGGAATGACACTAAAGACTCATACATAATGAAATTAGGAGCGAGGGAACCATTTTCATGACAAAACCTCAATACTGGGGATCTAAGTGCAAATGACACTTAGACCTCTTCTAGTGCTAGCCCGTTCAATTATATTAGAATAATGCAAATTTATGACTTTTTTTTTTTTACAGTTTCCAGGCACTAGATCTATATTCCAATAAAATTATCATCGTCGTTGAAATAAAAAAAAAGTTAATAGACAGTAGGTTGGTTTTCCTTGACTCGCGCTTGTCATTACTCTTAAACTAGTTTTACTCGCACGAGGAGTATCATACTAACCCGGGTTCGGCAGTCAGAATGATGCTGACAGAGTAAAAGTATACACCATAATTTCCTATTGTTATCGTTGCATGTGCATTATCCCATTTTCGACAAAAAATGAGGATTGAAGTTTGGTCGGCAAATTCATTTTCCCACGACACAAACACATATTATCTCGAAACGTTTTTAACTAATTGGAATGAAACTAAGTCCTATACATAATGAATTTAGGAGTGGGAGAACCGCTTCCGTGACAAAACCTCAAAATATGCAAATCGGGGAAGATCCTATCAGTTTAAGCCCAGTCAGACACAGTCAGCTTCTGCCAATATTTCTTGGGTGTACATTTTGCTGGCAGCCACTGGCTGTGACCAGGGGCGAAGCGTGGCCCTCTGCAGAGGGTAATCAGAATTTAAGCTGGTAAGATCCTTATAATAGGACGTATCGCTTCATCATATTTACATAATTATAAATGCAGGGACTAAAACAATGAAACGGGTGCCAGGCACTGCAAAATCTCAAGAGCGGACTATTCTTGTGAACAGGACAGGAATGCAGCAATTTACAAGCCAAACTAATCTGAAAATACCATTCATTCATACTAACAGACTTACAGACTCATATTTATCATCCATTTTTTAAAATATAATTTGAACAGCACGTTTTCACTGTCATATTCATAGCCAGAGATTTTGTTATTCTACCATCTCATAAAGTTTCTCGAAAAAGACCTATTAATATTAAATGGCAGAAAGTGCTTAACTGGCATCTCTGTGACACAACAATGTGTAGCGATCTCGGAGAAGTGGCTGTCTGCCGTTGCGGTATAGGTTCGAGCGACCTATCAAGTGAATTGATGTTCTTAATACGTTCTACTGATTTTGATCACAGACATTATTATCTAGATCTAAACTATACATCATCATGCTTTGATAGCTCTTGCTGGCGTAGAGTAAATTATTCTTAGATTACCTCAAACAAACAAACAAAAATCCACACAAACTCTTTCACTCTACTCTTTACCTTTCTATTGGGATGAAAACGACCGCATAGTGAAAAACCTGCATAGGTACGTAAAATCGGGTCAAACTTTGATTATGATCCTATTCCCCCCCCCCCCCCAACTATTTTGCTGTCTGCGGCGCCACTTCGGCGAATACAGGCTATGCTCAAGCTAGCTTCTGGGTGTAGTCAAGTCTTCTTCGTCTTTGTTAATCACTGATTTTGGACCAGTTCATATGGTGTAGGTCCCTACAAAGATGCTTTTCGATGAGGGGTGTCAGACTATAACAACAAACCCAAAATAGCGAGGTAGAACAGAATGCTGGACTGTGAACTGACTAAATGGACTTGGAGTTGGGCTCGATCTGAAAAGCGTAGTAATTCTAGAATTAATATTCGAAGGGTAATCACTGATTATTTGATTATGAGGAAGCCTTGCCCCTGGCTGTGACATCTCACTTATGATGACACATAATTATGAAACGTATTGCATCACGGTCGACATCACAAAGTGTGGTGACGTCAGCGAAACAAACCAGTTAATAAAGGGAGTAAAACAAAGTACGTGAAAAGCGAAATATAGATCGCTTCCTCCTTGTCACGAGCAGAGTTAGGGTCTTGGGGATGTTACGACTGCACGAGAGGCAGCTAACTCACACTCGGACACAACCACACAAGAAAAGTACTAAATAACTAGAGCGTATATATGTCAGGCCGGTCAGGCCATAGTTTACATAAATAATAACAAAACAAAAGACAATAGAGGTATATATTCAAACCAAAAACTCTAATAACTTAACCAATGATATTCATGTAACTATGGAGGTACTGCAATCAATAGTAAACAGGTATATTATACGAAACTGGATATCAATTTAAAGTGACAGTTGAGTCGCCACTGGCCAGTCGCCAGGCAAACTCTCCATAAATCATATGGGCTTAAATGTTAGGAGAGCCCAGTACGTTCAAAGCCTACAGAAGCACTCTTCGGCTTGTAGGTAATTTAAGCAGTTGCCAAAAGACTATATTTTATGCACAATCACTATTCAATTCATCAACAATGTGCTATATTATTCCAATCATACTATGGCAATAGATCTATCATACAGGACACTCGTGGTCGAGTGCCAGTTGGGGTTTCCTTAGTCTTCCTATGAGGCTGTAGTTCTCTCTCTATCTCCGATCTCTATTATACTTGAATAAATAAAATATATTACCATTGCTCACGCCTACTGGGAGGCGCGAACATCAAAATAGCGCAGCGTGGGCTTTCAAAGGTCAGCCCACTCAGACCTTTCTTTCTAGAGCTCAGTCAGTCCGTTAGCAAGGACTTCTTGTCTTCAAAGCACACAGTTCAGGTACTGGTCGACCGGAGATACTTCACGAAACGATGCTTCTCTCGTCTGTATTCACCTAATCTGAACGTTACACGATGTTATATACTATCTAACTACCCAGCGTGCTAGTCCGCTGGCCCAATTAGTTCAGCTATCTCATAGGTCGAAACCTCCCACCATTTTAATTGTAGTAATACGTCTGCACTATTCTACCAGCCAGTTAACGTGCAAAACTTGTCTAGTCATGCTTAACAATGTCAACTGTCCCACCTTGTTTCACCCCTACTCCATTACTTATTAATCACGAACATTAAAGCCGACAAGCGTGACTCTAGCAGTTTAACTTTACATTTATTTACTCACCAACTATAATTTGGCGAGGACCGTTCAAGGCCACCAGCCAATTTCTCATGGCCCTGGTAAACAACAACAACTCACTCTCTGCGTGAGTTTTAACAATATCCGAATCATGACATATCCCCCACCCCAGTTAAAATTTGGAATTTTAACGATATAAATTATTATCGTAAAGGGAAGGCATGAGTCGAGAAATTGCTCGAAAGGTTAACTTAACTAAGAATACTAGGTAATAACTAAGACTAGTACTAAAGTTGAAAAAAACCTACAGGACGGGTATCATTGATGGACAAAACTTCATGAAAATCTTGAGGCTCCGTCCAAAAGTATATATCTCTCTGAGGATTAAATCTTACCTCTAAATACGTAGATATTAACAATCATAACTCTAAAATTTTAGAGTACAACACTGATCCTGTGCGAATGTCATCAGGAATGCATACATACAATGAATAATACTCAAGAAAAGATAACTATAGTAGCATCGATGGCATTAGTGGATCTGGACTCCTGGTCTGCCATGACTTCTCGTCCTCGACCCTGGGCAACAACGTCTGGTGTGGCCAAAATACGGGTCGACGTCAGTAAAATAGCTGTTGGAACAAAGGAAAGCACAGGGGTAGGTGAAAAGTGTTCACAATGGGTGAACAATATGTGATACCATCCCTCGGTCTCTGAATGAGGTGCTAATCAGTATCCAACGCCAATACATATGACAGACTAAAATACAACAAGATTAAGGTAACCGTGATAATAGGTCGGCATGGACATTATCTCCACCAGGAATGGCCTTTATAATGAAGCGGTATTCCTGAAGGGCCAGACTCCATCTGGTCAAACGAGCGTTCTTGGCTCGGTTCGATTTTAAAAATAACAACGGTTTATGGTCTGTCTCGATGACGAATTCTGTCATAAGTAGGTAGCGGGAAAACGCGTCTACGGCGTATACAATCGCCAGGCATTCTCGCTCTATAATAGCGTATCTCTGCTCTCTCGGAAGTAATTTCCGGCTAGCGTACATACAAGGGCGCAATAAGCCATCTCTTTCCTGAAGCAAAACAGCTCCAATTCCTTGGTCCGACGCGTCAGTTCGGACGGTGAAGGTGCGCTTAATATTCGGTAGGATAAGCAGCGGCGAACTGGAGAACAGTTGCTGCACTGTCGCGAGCGCGGTGGCGCACAGCGTATTCCAGGTAATTTTGTTGGGTCTGTCTTTTCTTGTAAGATCGGATAACGGGGCCGTAAGGGCCGAAAAATTAGGAACGAATTTCCGATAATAGCTTAAGAAGCCTAACAGGCTACGAACCTGCTTCTTAGTATGAGGAGCCTGGAGTTTTAAAATCTTACTTATCTTACTGTCGTCCGGTGTTTGGACGCCTTTGGCGATAGTATGTCCCAGAAAGTTAATCTGCGTATAACCCAGGAAGACTTTGCTAGGCTTAGCTGTAAGCCCGGCATCTCGAAGTTTACTAAGCACTTGACGAAGTGCTTCTAAGTGGCCTTTCCAATCCGTATGGAAAGCGCAAATGTCGTCAAAGTAGCTTAGGACGCATGGTGTCTGCTGCAATAGGATGTTCATCATCCTCGCAAATGTCGCTGGTGCCGTTACGAGACCGAATGGCATGAATCTCCATTGCATGAGACCCATAGGGGTCTGAAACGCTGTGTACTGTTTACTGGCCTCTTCCATTGGGATTTGCCAGTAGCCTTTAGCCAAATCTATTTTCGAAAACACGGACGACTCGGCCAATCGGGCAAATAGATCTTCCTGATTCGGGATAGGTTCAGCATCGTAAATGGTTAGGGCGTTAAGCTTCCTGTAATCGATACAAAATCTAACGGAACCGTCTGTTTTCTTTACTAGTACAATCGGCGAGCAGTAAGGGCTCGTCGAGCGCTCAATGACTCCTAAGCTGAGCATCTTTTCCACCTCGGACTGTATGGTGTCGTGCGCTTGCAGCGGGCGCGGGTAGGGTTTGACAAACACGGGTACGTCCGAGTGCAACCGGATGACGTGTTGAACTAAGGATGTTTTACCCGGCAAATCAGTGAATACTGGCGAAAACTCCCGAACAAGATTCATGATGTCCTGTGTCTTACTTTGATCCAGCTCTGGATTGATATTAACGGAAGTCGCGTCCTCTGTGGCTTGCAAGGATAGGAGCGATCTTGTCATAGATAATGGCTCCCGGTCGTTGTCATCGATAGTGACCATCGCTGCGTTTGCTTGGGCCACAACATGGCATGAATGATCGTGATGAGTTTGATCATCGGTAAGATACTTTTTCAACATATTAATATGGTACACCTTATCGTTACCACGTATGGTAATGAGATAATTAACTCTGGAGAGTCGCTTTTTAACTAGAAAGGGGCCTTTCCAAGTGAGGAGTAGCTTGTTATTCGTTTCTGGTAACAGCACCAATGCCCGATCTCCGACTGACAGGGTTCTTAACCGACTACCCTGATCGCGATATCCTATAAATGACCTGGTCCGTACGCATGCAAATTGTCGAGCCAGGTCGCATGCATTAACTATTCTATGTCGGAGATCGACTATGTACTGATACGCGGATCGCGTATCAGGAACGTCGGTATCAGAACCGGCGTATAAATCGCGTAAAATGGCCATCGGGCCACGTGGTTTTCGACCGTATAACAGTTCAAACGGGGAAAAACACGTTGTCGCATTTGGGAGTTCCCTATATGCGAACAAGATGGCCGGAAGTCGACGGTCCCAGTCACCCGGTCTATCGGCGGAAACGCGTGCCAGCATAGTTTTCATGGTGGCATTCCAGCGCTCGCAACAGCCATTGGACTGTGGATGGTATGGCGACGTAAGTTTCTGCCTAATGCCCGTGAGTTCCAATACTTTCCTGAAAAGGTCAGAGGTGAATTGCGGACCTCTATCGGATAATAATTCGGACGGGAATCCGACACGTGTGAATATGGTCACCAATGCCTCGGCGACGTGATCGGCCGATATTTCCTTTAAAGGGACAGCCTCAGGCCAACGGGTGGCATAATCGATTACTGATAGAATAAACCGATGGCCTCTATCCGACTTCGGTAATGGCCCGACGATGTCGACGGCAACTCGCTGAAATGGAGTGGAAACCGGCGGCATCTCTTGTATAGGCGCCCGCGAAGTTTTTCCTTTGGGGGTTCTTTTCTGGCATGTATCGCAACGCGACACATAGCTATTTATGTCCCCGTAAACCCCGGGCCAAAAAAACTGAGACAGGACTCTCGATTTTGTTCTCGCTTTGCCTTGGTGGCCCGCTAATGGCGTGTCGTGCGCGAGGCGGGTGATGTCTCGGCGAAATGATCTCGGTATGACCAATTGCAAAATAGTTTCGCGCTTTCCCCGAAAAACGCGATATAGGAGGTCGTCTTTAAGGCAGAACCTGGATGTATCCGGGTTGTCCGGATCAATCTTAACAAAGAGGGGCTTTAGTGATGGATCTGTGCGCTGTTCGTTACGAAAAATCTCGGGGGTTACATCCAAATCGACGACAGGCGATCGTAATGTGTCGTCACTCTGGCGACGCGATTGTTGTCTTGTCGTGACACACGCAATGTCGTTATCATCCCAAATCCCGAGTTCGCAATCGGAGACGTCCTTTAAGTGGGGAATATTCCCAATGATTAGGTCGGCGACCGGATTTGGTAGCACGCAGGCCGTGACAACACCAGTTATAAACGGTGTGTCAACATATATTTCCGCCAAACGAAAATGTTCAACTGAACCACCAAAAGTAATGCATGTCGCATCGCGATCCAGGAGTTGTGCAGGACGGACCAGCGATTCACGTACACCGACGGTCGTACAGCCTGAATCTCGCAATACGGATGCTCGTATGGCGTTTACTCGTCCCTCATACAATGTCAGCGCGCCTCGCTCGTGGAGGGCGGACATAACTGGAATAACTTTATCTACGGTTTCGGCATTCCTAGTTCTGTAACCGCGGTTTTCGGTGAATGCTACAGAGCATGCATTTGCCGCATCTAATCTAACTCTGCATTGTCGCGCAATGTGGCCTCCGGCGCCACATCTATAACAGTAGACTGGATTATCATCCCTTCGAGGTGTACCTCGATAAGAAGGAAATGTGGGCGCTTGATAGTAGTTGTTACGCGGTCCTCCGGTAGGGAAAGGACGTGTATATCGGGGTTCCCAGTCCCGAGAAAATTTATGGGGATTCGGTTGCCTCCTGCTAACCGGCGGCTCGGACCGTGGACGAACCTGCGGCGACTGTCGAAAGGGCTGTCTTGATTGTCTCGACGGTACCGGTGTCTTAGTAGCAGCGCCGGCGTAACACGGTTCGTTTACTTTAGCTTTAGCTAACGATCGATTAGGGTGAGCTGCAGCATACCGTTCCGCTATCGATGTTATCTCGACGGTAGTTTTGGGGGCTTGTTCCTTAAAATGCGCCACCAGGTCCGTGTGGCAGGACATATATATTTGGTCTTTAATTATCAAATCATATAGTTTCTTGTAGTTTCCCTCTTCCACACCGGCCAACTCAGTCCAACGGCTGAGTAGGTGGCGGAGGCGGTCCACGTAAGTAGAGAAATTCTCAGATGCCTCCGGCTTGCAATCGCGGAAACGCTTATGAAATCCATCTTCCGTATGTTGGAAACGCTTTAATAGCGCGGTCTTTAGAATGTCATAGTCCCTAGCGTCATCAATAGTGAGGCTATGGAAAACTTCCAACGCTCTCCCTGTCAAAAGATTGGCGAGGCATGACGTGTACTCACTACGCTGCCATCCCGCGCAAACGGCATGGAGTTCGAAGCGGTGTAGGTAGGAATCAATACGATCAACCTTATCATTAAAGGTTGGCAATTTAGGCTTCGTTTTATTATTGGAAGTAACTTCCGGAGCCCCGGTAGGTTGGGCTTGCTTCGCTTCTAACTGTTTCAAAGCGAGCTCGTACTCTCTTTGAGCCTGTTTTTCCGCGCGTTCCGCGGCTCTATCTTCTCGTTCCGCGGCTTTTTCTTCTCGTAATCTCTCCGCGGCCTTTTCTTCTCGTTCTTCTTTCAGTTTCTGGTCTACCCAAGAAGCACGCTGAGCTTCCGGTATGCCAAATGATTGGGCCAGTTCCAAATATTTCTGTAGTTCGGCCATGATATCGGTCGATAATACGATATAATAATGTCCTAATCGAGGACAGCTCCTGAAAAATCTCCAACTTTATTCTCCCTTGAAGCAATTTATCAATTGCACTCTGCGGGTGCTCGTTCCTGCAGTATGAACGAAATTAACGAAATCAACAACAAACTGTACGTCTTAGTCAACCAAGTAGTGGTTGAGCTATCTCAGCGATCACTTAACTCCACTTATTTCTCCTAATCCTCAAGCAGTCAGTCTACTGCTTCCGTGATTGGTCGTTACTAACGATACCAATGTAATATTCCCAGTGTATTTTCCGTACACTCCTAGTGTCACGAGTGGAGTGAGTGCAATTAAGGGGATTGCTACAGAGCGGGTGTAGAGTAAGAAAGGCTCACAGTAGACAGCAAGTTAAGCGTGCTGTTGTGAGTAGGGGGGGGGGGGTCTGAAGGAGGCGAAAGCGCTGTATAACTATCACTGCACGTTAGAAGGTCCTAGGGAGCGGATCTGTGAATAATAGCCCATCGGGCAGAGATAAAAGGAAGCAGTCGAGAAGACTAGTGAGAGTCTTTCCAGTTATGACTGGTATGTAGAATGTTGATTGATTATTATGATTGATGTATTATATTATATTCGTCTATTACTATGATGTGAATAAGTATATGTGAGGAATGTGGAAGTCCGTGATATTGGATATAGCAATGTGCGCCATGAGCGATAGATGAAAGTGAGTTCATGGATTTGTAGCGCGAGTGAGTAGTGTGTACTCCGATGGAGGTGTGTTACCGTAAGAGGTGTGGTGAGTGAAAGGTGAACTAGTGTGTGTACGCTTCATGGATTGTAAGGAGAGGTGGAGTGAATAGAAATGGTAGGGTATTATACCAATGTAATGTTATTCTTGTAGGTGTCGGGGACGGGCCGCAGAGCCACCTCGATGAGCACAGGGGATAGGCCAGCATAGGGCCGGAGGCCACACATAGGCCAGAAGTGAGGCTGTCGGGGCAGGACAGTAGAGGCACATAAAGTCGTGGCAGTCAGGCCACGGGCAGGGACGTAGATATGAGAGTGAATGAGATACTATGTTGTTGCCATGTTGATAGGCTAGTGAACTGATATTATGTTGTTGCCATGTTGATGGCTATGGAAATAATAACGTGTTATTGCCCTGCTGAGGTGCTAGGGGAGTGCTAAGGTGTATGACAATAGGAAGGTGATATTGAGAGACTGCGGTGCCAGTGAATCATTAATGTACTATTAAGACCCTGAGGGGAGAGGCTGAGGCCGAAGTGCCTTTAGGAGTAACTACCGGATCGTGGATCCGAGGAAGAGTGCATGTGAGAATAAGGCCGTTGTACGGCAGTTCATTTCAATAATATAATGTATGTAATTGCGCTATTATATGTATAATTATGTTTAATAAATGTGTGAGTCTGATGGGTTGTTTTGTTAAGTGTTAAACTTGTTTGTTCGTGATTGTCGTCCTGTCATAAACTATTACATCTCCCAGTCTGGGATTTGTGACACTGGGGGCTCGTCCGTTGTGACACTGGGGGCTCGTCCGTTGTGACACTGGGGGCTCGTCCTGTTTACCTGTGGTCATTTTGACATTGTGTAGTCGTTATATCTAGTTGTTTTTCTGTTGTGCTAGGAATTCGTGCTGTTGTCCTTGTTCGTGGAATGAATGGAAATTTCATGATGATATGATTTATGTATGTTTATGAATAATAATATGTATTGATGCATGTATTGCTATGAATAGGTATTAATGTGTATTTAAAATTTCTGCAGAGAGTGTGTGTGCCAGCCTGTAGAGGTCAAGCAGCCAGAGCTCCGAGAAAACGGGAGAAATTTAGATCAAGGGTGAAAGTTAAGTGAAATTCTGAAATTTTGTACCCTGGATTGAGGGCTGTCTTTTCTTCTGTCTTTTTCCGCTGTTTTTCTGTTTTCGTTGTAATTGATTATACGGGCGGTGGCGCGGGGTTGCTGTGTTGAACTTAGTTTATCCTTTTAAAAAGGTGTGGTAAACTTTGGAACTTCGTTCATCACAGTGAACAGTTCTGTAGGGACCTGTAATATTGTTTAGTTGTAGCGTCGATATCTTCTCTGTTCCGCAGGAAGACGTATTCTCTTGTCCCTCTTCTACCTATCTATAGATACGTTCTTTTTTTTCAGACTCTGTTCTTGTTCGTACCTTGTTGTGTAATCGGCGTGGTTAGGTTGCATTCTTTTTTCCATTATATTTTCTTTTTTAGGTCTTTGTCCTAGTCTGGTTCGTTGTCCTTGACGTACTTGTGGTCCTTCTACTATATTTCTTCATTCTTGTCGTTTCTATTTTCGTTTATAATTAATAGTGCATACATTTTATAGATATAGAATTAGTTTTGCTGTAAAGGTAAATTTCTGAATTGTATTCTGAACGGGGTATTGTTATATCTGGTGTGATCTCAGGTCTCTGGTCGTGTCGTTAGTTATCATACCGACAGGTTGGTCGTCTTATAATAGATACCATAACCATAAATCTGTGAAATGGCGGAACTCCAACAACTAATGAAGTTGGGTAAGGAACTTGGCCTGGAGGGAGAGGAGCTACGCGGCTGGATTAAAGAACAGCAGGCGGATTTGCGCGATGAGCGTGCTAAGGATAGAGAGCGAGAAAAAGAGGCTCAAGAGCGACAGAGAGAAGAGGAAAGAGAGGCTAAGGCTCAGCAACAGGAAAGAGAGGCTAAGGATAAGGAGCAGGAAAGAGAGTTTAAGTTAAAGGAGTTAGAAGCTCAGCGACAGGAGAGACAGGATAGGGAGCAGGAAAGGGAGATAAGGTTAAAGGAGATAGAAGCTCAAGAGCGGGAGACAGACGCGCGAGTAAGAATAGCGGAGTTGGAAATCAAAAAGAGTGCGCCAACAGAAACAGTTGAGCGGCAGGTACCCAATAAAGGTGGCGTTAGGATTAAGCTCCCTACGTTCGACGACCGGAAGGACGACATAGACGCCTTCCTTTACAGGTTCGAACTGAACGCACAATTGCAATGGGGGGAAAATAAGGAATTATGGGCCACGTACCTGGCATCGCTATTGCAGGGGCGAGCGTTAACCTACTTTAAAGAGCTACAGCGCGAAGACGTGCAAGATTACGATAAGCTGAAGGCTTTGCTGCTTCGCCGATTTGCGCGTACCGAGGAATATTTCCGGGAGCAGTTTAGGCGAGCACGTGCAGATACCAGGGAGGACTTTGCTGCCTTCGTCGCGAGACTAACTGAGTATTTCGCGAACTGGGTAGACTTGGCGCATGTGGGCACGGATTTCGCTAAACTGAAAGACCTAATGATCCGTGACCAGCTGTACGCGTCGTGCCACAAGGATCTGGTGGCTTTCCTGAAAGAGAACGAACCCGCGACGGTGCAGGAGGCGTCTAAGTTGGCGGAGGCATACCGTACGGCGCATCCGTCCAAACCAGTCGCCAGGGCGTACGTCCAAGATGCTGGCTACGTCGCCGTTGTCGAGGGGTCGCCGGCGGGACTTAGGGACAGGTCGCGTCAGCGTGGTGCCTATAGCGGGCAAGCCCAGGGGCAGCGTAGGGGCTATCACCAATCACCGGCATATGGATCCGGTAAGTTTGACCGAGCAGGAGGGCTAGGTCGCGGTAATGGCCGGGGGCGAGTTGTGACCTTTGCCGATGACCGACGGCATAGGGACTCTAGTTCCGGTCGCGAGGGGTCACGGGGACCCAGGCCTAGAGCAGCACAGGGAGCGGAGTGTTGGACTTGCGGACGCGTGGGTCACTTTTCGCGCGAGTGTAGGGCCGCGAAGTGTTGGAACTGCGGAAGAGCAGATCACATCAGCGTGAACTGCCCGGCAGGTAGGATAGCGGCGAACGTGGACAGTAGCTCCAGTCCATGCTCCCCAAATAAATTTCATCATGCGGCTGCGTGTGTTACATCGGACAACGGAGGCGGACAGTATTCTAAGTGTCCCAGTTGTGAGAAGTTATTATCTTCCGGTGTTTTACCTTGTGGGAGAAAGATCCCCGTTATAAATTCATGTCATACAGGAGGTGGTCTTAGGGTTTATCCGGGGTTTGCTGGGGACGAACCGGTCTCGGTTTTACGAGATACAGGATCTACCGTTGTGGGAGTGCATAGAGACTGCATTCGGGATTCACAGCTTACAGGTGAGACTGTCCCGTGCATCCAATTTTCGGGGGCCATTGAGAAATTACGCATGGCAAGAATAATGATAGATACACCTTTCCTTAGCGGGGAAGTCGAAGCAGTCGTTGGTTGTTTTCCAGGCGCCCAGCTCATCATTGGGAATGTATCACGGGTAGTTTCCCCTTCCGATGAGAACGTGCAAGCATGGTCGCAATCAAAAGGTATTGACTTTTGCGCCGCGGTCGAAACACGTCGACGAGTAGTTGATAAAGATAAGATTAGACCTTTGGCGACGCCAGCGGTCAACCTAGATATCACGCCAGAGCGCTTGGCGAGATTACAAAGGGAGGACCCATCATTAAACCCATGTTTTGGGGAAGCGCGAACCGAGAAAACGAGGAGATATAAGAACGGGTCATCTTCTTTTTTTGTCCAGGGGGGCATTCTGTTCCGTATGTACGTCACAGTGGCTTCCGTTCAAAAGCAGGTCGTCGTGCCACGGTCGTTAATTGCTACAGTATTGCGTCTGGCCCATGATGTTCCATTAGCGGGTCATATGGGAAGTACTAGAACCAAGGAAAGAGTTCTGAAAAACTTTTATTGGCCGTCAGTATACAGAGATGTACGTTTATATTGTAAGACGTGCAGTGCGTGCCAAAAGACGACGCATAAGGGTCGTTCACCCCAGGCTCCTCGTCAAAAGATCCCCACGGTTTCGGAACCGTTTAAAAAGGTTTCAGTACCTTGTTGATTTAAGAGAAAGACTATCTTCTGCGCGCACTATAGCAGAAGAAGCTTCTGGTATCGCTTCGAAAAGAGCAAAAGACTATAAGGATAGAGGTTCCAAACTGAGAATTTTTAAGCCAGGAGACAAGGTTCTGTTGTTGTTACCTACGGACCATAATAAGTTATTGATGACATGGAAAGGTCCTTATGTTATTGAGCGAGTTGTTTCAAAGGTAGATTACGCTATCCACATTGATGGAGCGAGTAAGGTTTTCCATGTTAATATGCTACAGAGATTTTATGAGAGACCACAGTATCTGTGTGCACAGACAAGACCAAAGGAGACTGTCTTCTCTACGGCTTGTACGGGGGTCGTAGACCAGTTGGACTGTGACGTAAGCGACACCGAGGCGCAGGAGGAGTTACAAATTCAATTGCCGGAGTTAACTCCGACACAAGGTTACAGGAACGTAAAAATTAACCCTGACCTTACGAGTTCAAGGAGTAGGGAACTTGAGACCCTATTAGCGTCATTTCCGGATGTTGTTACGGATTTGCCGGGTCGCACTACGGTGATTCAGCACCAAATAAAGTTGACTTCGGATAAGCCAGTATTTCTTAGACCGTATCCGTTGCCGTTTTCTTCGAGAGATAGAGTCATAAAGGAAGTTGAGTCAATGTTGAAGTTAGATGTGATAGAACCATCAACATCGCCGTATTCATCACCCATCGTCCTCGTGAAAAAACTTGATGGATCGGTGCGGTTCTGTATTGATTTTCGAAGATTGAACACTATTACGGTAGGCGATAGGGAGCCTATTCCGTTCCAGGAGGAATTAATAGCTTCATTGGCCGGGTCCACGTGGTTTTCCAAGATTGATTTGACGAAAGGGTATTGGGAAATCCCGCTTACTGAGGAGTCGAAACAATACACGGCGTTCCAAACGCCCATTGGATTATTCCAATTTAAGGTCATGCCATTTGGGTTGGTAAACGCGCCAGCGACGTTTGCACGATTAATGAGATTAGTGTTGAAGGACATACCTAATGTCGTGTCATTCTTTGACGATATAGCATGCCATACGTCGACATGGTCTGATCATATTCAGACACTAACAGTAATTTTTCAACGATTACGTCATTTTGGGTTAACTGCTAAACCCGCAAAGATGGATTTGGCATGTCCAGAGATAATATTCTTAGGACATATTGTGGGTAGAGGTGTTCAGAGACCTGAAGAAACAAAAATTGACAAGTTAGTAGGGTTGCAAATCCCTAAAACAAAGAAACAAGTCAGAAGCTTAGTGGGAATTTTAAATTATTACAGAAAGTTCATTCCAAATTTTTCCTCCTTGTCATCTTCTCTTACTGACCTTACTAAGAAGGGACAACCCGATAAGGTCCAGTGGACGTCTGAATGTCAGACATCATTTGATAATTTGGTGACAGCATTATCATCGTCACCCATTCTGATATTACCCGATTTTCGATCTAATTTTATCCTCAGAACGGATGCGTCGGACTCTGGTGTCGGCGCTTGTCTTCTACAGGAGAAGAACGAATGTCTCCATCCTGTATGTTATGTCAGTAGGAAGTTATTGCAGAGAGAAAGAAAGTATTCTGTGATAGAGCGTGAGTGTCTTGCCATTGTCTGGTCCGTCCAGAAACTAGGACGTTATCTCATGGGACGAGAATTTTGTATCCAGACAGACCACAAGCCACTGACATTTTTGTCGAAGAATCGTTCGTCCAGCCCACGCTTGTCTAGATGGGCATTGGCTTTGCAGCCGTATCCCTTCGTTATTCAACCAATTCCAGGAACCAGCAATCATATCGCCGACTACCTTAGTCGAGCCTAGGGGAAGATTTCAGGAGCTTATACATCGGAGGACAGGAACATTGACAGCATCTGTGTGAATGAGTCGACTTTAAAATATTGACATTATAAATATGATATGAAGAATGGTTGATAGGTTGAATGGGTTTTGATTCTGTATTAAGTATTGTGATTAGTTAGCTATTCATGATGTGACACATATATGCATATTGCAGACCATATTGATTCCCATATTTTCCCCTGATTTCGGTATTTTTATATACTAGGGGAACCGCTAGGTCAGTTTTTTTTAGTGTAGGTATTGCTCACGCTCACTCGTTGACAGTCATCTTGATGCGATTTGAAATTAATTGCATTAATTTTTTTGGGGTGGGGGATGATGTCACGAGTGGAGTGAGTGCAATTAAGGGGATTGCTACAGAGCGGGTGTAGAGTAAGAAAGGCTCACAGTAGACAGCAAGTTAAGCGTGCTGTTGTGAGTAGGGGGGGGGGGGGTCTGAAGGAGGCGAAAGCGCTGTATAACTATCACTGCACGTTAGAAGGTCCTAGGGAGCGGATCTGTGAATAATAGCCCATCGGGCAGAGATAAAAGGAAGCAGTCGAGAAGACTAGTGAGAGTCTTTCCAGTTATGACTGGTATGTAGAATGTTGATTGATTATTATGATTGATGTATTATATTATATTCGTCTATTACTATGATGTGAATAAGTATATGTGAGGAATGTGGAAGTCCGTGATATTGGATATAGCAATGTGCGCCATGAGCGATAGATGAAAGTGAGTTCATGGATTTGTAGCGCGAGTGAGTAGTGTGTACTCCGATGGAGGTGTGTTACCGTAAGAGGTGTGGTGAGTGAAAGGTGAACTAGTGTGTGTACGCTTCATGGATTGTAAGGAGAGGTGGAGTGAATAGAAATGGTAGGGTATTATACCAATGTAATGTTATTCTTGTAGGTGTCGGGGACGGGCCGCAGAGCCACCTCGATGAGCACAGGGGATAGGCCAGCATAGGGCCGGAGGCCACACATAGGCCAGAAGTGAGGCTGTCGGGGCAGGACAGTAGAGGCACATAAAGTCGTGGCAGTCAGGCCACGGGCAGGGACGTAGATATGAGAGTGAATGAGATACTATGTTGTTGCCATGCTGATAGGCTAGTGAACTGATATTATGTTGTTGCCATGTTGATGGCTATGGAAATAATAACGTGTTATTGCCCTGCTGAGGTGCTAGGGGAGTGCTAAGGTGTATGACAATAGGAAGGTGATATTGAGAGACTGCGGTGCCAGTGAATCATTAATGTACTATTAAGACCCTGAGGGGAGAGGCTGAGGCCGAAGTGCCTTTAGGAGTAACTACCGGATCGTGGATCCGAGGAAGAGTGCATGTGAGAATAAGGCCGTTGTACGGCAGTTCATTTCAATAATATAATGTATGTAATTGCGCTATTATATGTATAATTATGTTTAATAAATGTGTGAGTCTGATGGGTTGTTTTGTTAAGTGTTAAACTTGTTTGTTCGTGATTGTCGTCCTGTCATAAACTATTACATCTCCCAGTCTGGGATTTGTGACACCTAGCAGCGTTCCTCTGCTATAAATCGGAATAAATCAATATTCACGATATGAACTTCCTTGGCTATACCAGCCTAACAACTCTAATATCCAGATTATCTCTCAACGTGCCCTAGACACGTGATTTATCCCAGGCAATAATATAGCAAGTATGAATACAAAATATAATAATGCAACACTATAATGGAAAAGAATTACATGGAGAGTAAGACGAGACTAACAGAAAGAACAAACGACAACAGACCTGACTAACCTGAAACTATCTACAAAAAGGTAAGAAAAAGAACAGGAGAGACGTCTTCCTAAAATACGAGGAAGATAGAACGCTAACAATCTATACGAATAACAGGTCCCTACAGAACTATTCAAGGCAAAGCGTATCTCCTATCCGTTTTAAACGCCATCTAGATCTGCTAGTCTGGCAAAAAGAGGTATGCTAAGTCTCGATCCCTTCCAACCACCCACCTATCTAATCTAACACAAAAGAAAAAAATAATGCCTGTCAAAAGTAGGGGAGCTGGAACGACGAACCCCTCAAACGAAGACAAATACAGATGGTTCACTTAACTGGGCAAAATGGACTGGCTCTTTCCTTTGGTCCACAGCGCTGGTCTTGTCTTTTCCTGATGCTAGCTGTCAGTCCCTCGTAGTGGTCCCAGGATCAATGACGAGAGGACATGCCAGACATGTGGGGGAGAAACAAAAACAAAAATCAGCAGTATACAAAACTATAAACTACAAAAATTACATAAATAACAGTGGAGTCTTAGAGTGGTAGACCTGCAGCTGTTGACGGGGTCCTCTTCCGATGATAGTAGTGTTCTCTAGATGTCAGAAGGTGACGGGTCCTCTTCAGATGTCAGTGGGGTCCCCTCCAGATGTCAGTGGGGTCCCCTCCAGATGTCACGAGCAGAGTTAGGGTCTTGGGGATGTTACGACTGCACGAGAGGCAGCTAACTCACACTCGGACACAACCACACAAGAAAAGTACTAAATAACTAGAGCGTATATATGTCAGGCCGGTCAGGCCATAGTTTACATAAATAATAACAAAACAAAAGACAATAGAGGTATATATTCAAACCAAAAACTCTAATAACTTAACCAATGATATTCATGTAACTATGGAGGTACTGCAATCAATAGTAAACAGGTATATTATACGAAACTGGATATCAATTTAAAGTGACAGTTGAGTCGCCACTGGCCAGTCGCCAGGCAAACTCTCCATAAATCATATGGGCTTAAATGTTAGGAGAGCCCAGTACGTTCAAAGCCTACAGAAGCACTCTTCGGCTTGTAGGTAATTTAAGCAGTTGCCAAAAGACTATATTTTATGCACAATCACTATTCAATTCATCAACAATGTGCTATATTATTCCAATCATACTATGGCAATAGATCTATCATACAGGACACTCGTGGTCGAGTGCCAGTTGGGGTTTCCTTAGTCTTCCTATGAGGCTGTAGTTCTCTCTCTATCTCCGATCTCTATTATACTTGAATAAATAAAATATATTACCATTGCTCACGCCTACTGGGAGGCGCGAACATCAAAATAGCGCAGCGTGGGCTTTCAAAGGTCAGCCCACTCAGACCTTTCTTTCTAGAGCTCAGTCAGTCCGTTAGCAAGGACTTCTTGTCTTCAAAGCACACAGTTCAGGTACTGGTCGACCGGAGATACTTCACGAAACGATGCTTCTCTCGTCTGTATTCACCTAATCTGAACGTTACACGATGTTATATACTATCTAACTACCCAGCGTGCTAGTCCGCTGGCCCAATTAGTTCAGCTATCTCATAGGTCGAAACCTCCCACCATTTTAATTGTAGTAATACGTCTGCACTATTCTACCAGCCAGTTAACGTGCAAAACTTGTCTAGTCATGCTTAACAATGTCAACTGTCCCACCTTGTTTCACCCCTACTCCATTACTTATTAATCACGAACATTAAAGCCGACAAGCGTGACTCTAGCAGTTTAACTTTACATTTATTTACTCACCAACTATAATTTGGCGAGGACCGTTCAAGGCCACCAGCCAATTTCTCATGGCCCTGGTAAACAACAACAACTCACTCTCTGCGTGAGTTTTAACAATATCCGAATCATGACACTCCTAGATAACGTATTCCATGGTCAGCACAACGCAAACATGAAAAGTACAAGGGCTGTGTATATGTCTTTATTTTAGGAGGTTTGCGGCTCTTGGCATTTACACCTCACTTTTCTATTATTCTTGTTTCTGTGTGTTGTAGTGGTAAGGGTTAGTGGTTTTGTTATTTATTTATTTATTTTTTTTAGAATTTTGCCCCGGCAGCGGCCTTGTTCGGCTTGGTCTTCTCGACTTTCAACGTGTCCCCGAAAAGTACAAGGGCTTCATTGCGAAAGAGGTTTTACATTTCAGTGCAAGACATCAGTATGGAGGCGTCCGCAATAACGATTTCCTGAACCAACGTGTGAGGGGCTGTTTACACTCTGGAACTCTTTGTGTATCGATCATTTACCCACTGGAGAACCGGTATTGTCAGACAGAGACTGGTGTCTGGTCAACAAAATTAATCGACTCACATCCCGCAGACAGCAAACATTTCGTTTCACACGCTATTTATTATCATTATTTTTATTTGCAAGAATAATAATGTTAAAAATAACAATAATAATAGTAATAACTTAGTTGGGGTATCACACAAAGCCCAGAGCGTCACAGCCAGTTTGCTGCCAGCAAAACATACACCAAAGAAATAATGGCAGAAGCTGACGGTGTCTGACCAGGCTTAGTATGTTAAGGTCATCCCGGATTTACTCATTATATATTTGTGGCGTGCACCTCTTGTCTGCCAGCAGCTGAATGTGCCGTTCCGGGCTTAGTATTACACCCCCCCCCCCCTCTGTCTAGTTTTTTTTCTGGAGATCAAAAATACACGGGAATGTATGTATCACTCTGGTCGGATTCAATGACAAATAGTTACATCACACTATGTTAGAATTCAGTTGAAATGTGACCAAGAGAAAAGAAAAAGTAAAATTATTTTTTACAAAGTTTTAGAATAGTAATAAAGAAGAAAATAACCCATAGGGTGTTTTATCAAAGAAATTACATTCTAAAAGAGGTTCAGTTAGGATAGTAGTATTGTTTTGTTTTATTGAATTTATTTATATTTTATTCATTGCTTTAGTTTAGTTTCAAATTTATTTTTCTTTTGGAGTTCATTGTGTAGGACGTGTACTTTCTTTTTTTTTTTTTTTTTTTTACTACTGTGGGGTTGCAAAATTTATTATTTTTTCTTACTTTTTGCCACACATCAACTTTTTAAACTTTTTTTTTCTGAATATTAACTTTTTAAGTTGTTTAATAAAAAAAATTATTGTTACACAAATAAAGCAGAATTTTACTTATATTATTTAAAAACATAATATTATGTAAATATATAATGTGCAGTTATATCAATCGACTTAAAATCCGTTATATACACGCTAAACTGCTAAAAGCTATATATACAACTATCACAATCAATTTGATGTCATGTATTAAAACAATTTGACTGAAACTGGGCAAAAATGTCCAGACTCGCTTCGAATCTTACAAGGCTTTTAAGGGGAGAACAGACAAACAGTTTAAAAGTAAAAACAGTACATAAAGATATGCTTTTTTTAACTGGTAAAGCACTTAACGACTTTCTAGCATGGGTTTTCATATGACTAGATGTACTTAAATCAGACATAGGCAAGAGACGGCCCGGCCCGCCAAGCAAGTTTGATCAGCCCCAGAGATTAACTGAAAATCACTTTACGCATCGGACGACCCTAGTTCTTGCTTGATCCAATAATTCTTTTGCGTAGTAGCGACGACGTGTCTGCTCCAGTTGTGATTGAGCTGCAATGACACTAAGCCACATTTCCCAAAATGAGATCAAAGAAGTATACAACAACAACTACAACAACAGCAGAATGATTCTACCTTAAAAGTTTACGGCTTTAGTATTATGGTAAGGAGTTAGAATAAATCGTGTCTGTGGAACAGGATATAATAAGTGCCACAACGCATTTTAAACAAGCGTCAAAATGGTGCATACTTTTACGTACTGAAAGATCCCCAGTTTTTTGTTTTTGTTTTTTCGGAAAATGGAGATAGAACAAACAACAACTATGGTAGGTAGGATCGAGCACCTAGTCTTCTCAGATAAGGGCGAAAAAGTCGGAGGGCCCATGTATACGTTGAGTACATTAAAGACACCTTGGCAGTTGAAAGTCGAGAATAGGAGGCCGAAAAAAGCCGCTGCCCGGGCAAACTTCTAAGAAACCGAATCCCTGCCACAAAAACACACAGAAAGACGAACAAGAAAAATAAAAACAGGAAAAGTGAGGTGTAAATGCCAAGAGCAGCGAACCTGCAGCTCCTAAAGTATAGTCCAAAACACTCCTTGTTTTAAAGCTTTCGTCCAATGATGTCAGTACACATTCCCGGGACATGACATTAAAATCGATCTCTTCCCTAAACGGTTTGTTCCTCCGGTTCTTTCAGTTTTAAAACCAGAATTAGCTTTGACAAAGATTAAGCTATTCCTGATTTTAACCCAAAAAAAAGAAAAAATCAGTGGGGCTAACAAGACAGCCTCTCGCCAAGTCCTTTGTCATATTGACAGTTTTTGTTTCAAACTTTTTTGTTGCTGAATGCTATTTTCCTATTTTGCTAGAAAAGAGATCTGCTCTACCCAAAGGTGAAAGTTGAAATCTGCAAAGAAAAATAGATTGAAAAGTGGAAAAAATGTGTGTGTGTGTGTAGGGGGGGGGGGGTTGTCATCATTATTTTATTCCATTTCAACCAGTAGGCCAAAAAATTCGGTATAGTGAAAGAGTGCTATGTAAATTACAAAGGCGGACAGAGAAAATGTTAGAGGTATGTACTGCGCAGCTATGGCTTGTAACATAGAAGTGCCACGATCCTCTAGCACTAGTACAGTCACCCTTCAAATCTTATGCTCCAGAAAAAAAAGTGTGAACATTTGCAAGGTGAAATGCCCCACATGGCGAGGTAAAGCACTAGTACAGACAGAGGGGGCACCCTCAAAAAAATCGATTACAGACATGATTGTATTGTCACGATCACGTGCGTGAAGATGGTCACGACCACGTGTGTGATGAGTACCTAACTTATTTACCTTTCAAACCCAGCTAACAAGCCAAGCAAGCAGACCAGCGATCAACGGACACATGGAGTGAGATTTAAATTAAACGATATTTAATTATAAATGCATGACAAAACTTATGTCAAAACATTCAACTCATGATAATCACATACATAATCACAAAAACAGAGATACTTCAAATTTACTCTTGGGGATCATGGCTATTATCTATTCCCCGTTTCACATCTAGATCTAATCCCTCTGTCTATAAACTTAACTACGTATACTTAATAGTCTCTGTCAACAGCTGCCCTCCTCGCTGATGCAGTTTCACGTCTCCAGAGTTCACACGATCCTTTCTAGATCTCTAACTTCGACGATAAAATTGGAAACAGACGTCCCTGGCTTCACACAAATAAGAACACACAGTTCACACCCGCCATCGTAGATTACTTGTTCCTTGAGGGGTTCTCGACATCCCGTCCTCAAGACTCTTCAACTTGCAAACACACTGCACACCGACGGTTCACACTCGCCATCGTAGATTCACGAGCTTCTGATGGGTTCCCATCCTATCATCAGAACTCAACTTCTGGTCCCCATGGCACGACCTTCCACTTGTCGCCCGGACCGATAAATTCTTCTTATTGGGAAATAAATGTGAACATCATGGATCCCTCACACACCTAACACCTCTGGTCCCCACTGGCAGGACCTTCCACTTGTCGCCCGGACCGATAAATTCTGCGTCTTCCTTTAGGAATGAATAACTTGGGAACCCTCATAGATTCCTCACATACATAACACCCCTGCTCCCCATGGCACGACCTTCCACTTGTCGCCCGGACCACTTCTCGCTGCGTCTTCCTTTAGGAATGAATAATTTGGGAACCACGTGTGTCGAGCTTCTCCTCTACTTATACTCCCGAGGTTTTTGCACACGCGACTAGTTTAAAGCGAGTCGTGTGTATCTATCCACGCTCGTCAACAATGTTAAAAACCGTGTTTTCCCCTGCTAAGCTCACCCCCCTTGGACTCGTGGCGCACAAGGCCACCGACCTTCCTCGTGATAGTAATCTTTCATGCTAGTCAACTTAAAAACACCCCTACTAAGTTTACCCCCTCTATACTCGTGGCGTACAAGGTCATCAACCTTAATCGTGACAGTATCAAGAAAATAAATCATTCTTTTTCTTGTCCTCATCCCTGTCTTGTCTAACTTTCCTTCTTTTTTTTTTGTTTGTACTTGTTTTGTATTTTTGTTCACTGTAATGTCAACCTCCTTCCCCCCCCCCCTTTTTTCTGGTTACTAATAAAGTCGCAAAGATTTACTACGAACGCCATTCCAGCAGCTAATTACTAGTGTTTCTTTTCTTGCAGTTAAGGTTGTAAAGATAGTAATAGTCCGCTGAATCAGTCAGGCCCGTGATTGCTATTGTTATACAAAGGCTACTACTAATATGATTTACTCTTCTTTTCATTACTGTTTACTACCACTACACACTCGATCTCTGCTAAAGTTTCCATTACTAATACTAGTACTTTACTACTGCTGCTACCTTTACTGCTTACACTGCCACTCATACTACACTAGTCCTGTCGCTGTCACTGCAACCATAATTAAGTTTAATTTTAATTTTCTTTTAGAACTCTTGGCATAAATTTCTTGTTATTTAAAATAAACAAAGGGCACAAAATACAAACTCAAAATAATACTTGTCCACCATTTCAAGTCTCCAGATCTAAAAAAAAAAACAACCTTCTGCAGGTCAAAAGGAAGTCACCTGTAAAATGTGAGTGTTTATGAGAAAACCCATAATAAGTCGGCAACATGATATTTTGAGTTCTGTACACATAATAAAAGACAAGACATTTCTGATAAATTGAAGTCAGTGACACCCCTAAAACAAGATTTTGAGAAAACGGCATTTAATCCTGTAAGTGGCAACAGCTAATTAATTGACCAAGTAATATTGGAGTGATTGCCGTTAGGAGACCGTAGTCTAATAACTAAGCAGTTATAGAGATCATAGTGAGTGTTCACTGCTCATCTACAGTTTACCCTGTAACATGCCACGGTCCCCTAGCAACAGCCAAGTCGGAATTTTTTGGATCTTGTTAGGAGACCGTAGTCTAATTACAAAGCTGTTATAGAGATCCTAGTGAGTAGTGTTCACTGCTCGTCTACAGTTTACCTTGTAACATGCCACGGTCCCCTAAACAACAGCCAAGTTGGAAGTTTGTGTCGGACCCATATTTTCACTTCAAAGCCGTTTTTCTCAAAATCAGCTCTTTCGACTTATGCCGGGTTTTCTCATGCACACTCACAAATTCCATGCAAATCCAAGCTGCGTGAGCGGCGGTACGCCATGTTGAAAATTGGGCGAGTTTTTTTCTTATGATATAAACGGATTACTAACGTAAACGTTAAAAATACGACTTGTCCTTTTCTTGCTGCATTTACCCTTGTTTCTGACCTCCAGCCAATTTTCCAAAGTTTTGTTATGAAAGCTAAAGAGATCGGCTTTCTAGATAATTATGTCTACTCATTTGGTATCGGCAAAGCCAATCCAAGACCAAAATGTCATAGTTATAAACTTACCCCTAGCAGCTGAAAAAATCCTTTGCGGGCACGGTGAACCTACCCTGGCAGCAATAGTGCAAGGCTGTTGTTTTAAGTACGTAAATACCAAAAAGCGTTTTGCGTTAGGGGGGGCAACCCCGTCTATATTTTCAATTCTAAATCTTATCGAATCCCTAACCCTGCTCACCCCCACCCCCGCCCTTTCAACCCCCAAAAAAGGAGGGAAACAAAAAGAAAATCTGAAAGAATAATTAATTAAGGCTGTCGCCAAGGAGAATTTCGGGAGGAGTTCTCTAGCTCTGGAATCACAAAAGGCTTTAAAAGACGCACCCATAGCGCAAAATACTTGGGTGACGTTCGTTCTTGTAACAACATCCTAGTGCAAAACACCAACTAATTCATCTGTACTCCTCATAACACTGTTGCTACCATTACTAAAATTGCTACTGCTGCCAGTGATACTACTCTTACTTCCATCACTACTAGCACCACTACTAGTACCAACATTGCTACTGCTACCAATACTACAACTCGTCTCTCCCCTACCTCCACCACAACCAACACCTCTATTATATCAGTTTGCTATTGTTGCTTCTTTCTCCAATTATTATTTCTCTGAATTTTCCGTATCTTTTAAAACTATTTAAATTTTCAGACGTTCTAAACTCAATTTCACAAGTGATTTAAGATTTGAATGATAAAACGGTTAAAAAATCTGACCAGTCATTCTATTTCGAATGTCGTTCCGCTGTTTTCGTGGAGACTGATCTAGATCTATAGTGGCTCGGGATTCTTTCATAAGGAGGGGTTTAACTTTTGGGGTATGCACTGGTGGTTCCAGACACAACATGAGTTTCTGCCTTCCTATTTACTAGACCTCGAGCCCCCACACGGAAATTGACTATTCTTAATCTCTGTCTGAATCTTATTTTCTTGACATGATGCGTTTCGAATCGGTTAGACATTTTGATCTCATTTATGTTTCCACCTCCGGATTTTTTGCTCTTCTTCCCGTTGTTTTTTTTTCCAGTCTCCCTGCTCGCCTCCCTCTTTTTCTTTCTTAGAATAAATGTCTGGAGTGTACTAGGAGTCCAGGCCAGTGATTCTCCAACCTTTTTTTGTGTGTGTGTAACCCATCTGGCAGCGTTGACAATATCATCAACCGCAGCACAGCCTGTCCGTCAAGTTTAGAGGTTCACACGTTTGTTGTTGTTGTTGTTGTTGATGTTGTTGCTGCTGCTGCTGTTGCTTGTATTAGGTCCAACAATAAGATTATAATCGCTCAAGAAATTTAGCACTCTAGCAATACTTATTAAAAACAAAAGCCTAATCACTAAATTAAAATAATTATACATTTTAGGCAAATAAAGTAAACACAAATACATTCTGGAATCAGGAAGTAGATACATACATTTTAGGACCAGGAAGTACAAGCATACATTTTAAAATCAGAAAGTAAAAATACAAAAACATTTTAGAATCAGAAAGTAATTACAAAACCATTTTAGAATCAGGAAGTAGATGGAAATACATTTTAGAATCAGCAAGTAAATCCAAATACATTTTAGAATCAGGAAGTAGATGGAAATACATTTCAGAATCAGAAAGTATGCACAAAAACATATTAGAACCAGGAAGTAAATACAAATACATTTTTAGAATCATAAGGTAACAATAAAAGAAAAACAATCATGTTCACGGCTCACTGCTGACAGCTACTCTACTCACTGGTGAGTCACCGGTAGTCGCCATCCACAAAATTTTCAGGAACACTGCTCAAAGCAACGCAGTTTGCACTATGTTCTGTATCGTCTACTCCATCTCTTAGTTGGATATTTTCCATCTCTGTCTGGATTTGTTTCTTGACGAATCTCTCAAAATTACATATCAGATCTGTGGACATATAATCTGATATGAGGGGGAGGAAAGGCGTTTAGTAAGGTTTCATACCAGATTTCCGGCATGTACAAGAAATATAACTCTTCACCAGCAGAATGGATAAGACACCTGCACCAGAAACCAACAGTCCTGGTTCAAACCAAAGAAGAGCCTGGCGACGAAATAAAAAAATAAAAAAAGTGGATGAGGAACACCGAGAGTCATGAAGTTGGTGTTGCCGAGGTTCTAGAAGATGTCAGGAGGTTAAAGGCCATAACATCTAATGAAAGAATCCACTCTTCCTCTGAGGATCGTCATCTCCATCGATCCAACTGAAGAGTTTCTCACCACTATAATATGTAGTTAGTCAATGTGCGTAAAAAAATCTTCTACTGTGCATTTGTTTCTTTCCTGGGACAGAAGTACATGTGCTCTGATTTTCACCGAGGTAGTAGTAAATATTGATTATGTCTAGACGAGACCTGTAAGGTTGACAGCAACCTATGAAGAGCTGTCTTAACGCATGGGCACAATGGGCAGTTGCCCGGGGGCCCCATGGGTTTAGGGTAGGGTGTGGGGGAGGGGGGGGGCTGCATGCAAAGTTACATTGGTTTTTGAAACGCCGAAGAAAATCCTATTGCTTTGCCTTGGGCATGATGAGGTTAAGACGACCCA
The DNA here is from genome assembly GCA_963931925.1 of Onchidella celtica. Lineage (NCBI taxonomy): Eukaryota > Metazoa > Mollusca > Gastropoda > Systellommatophora > Onchidiidae > Onchidella > Onchidella celtica. The sequence goes on along the minus strand of OZ007574.1, from coordinate 38,188,488 downwards.
CTGAAGTACGCACCCTCGATTTAGCAATTTTTGACCCCCCCCCCCCCCACATACAATGTACACTTTTTGTATGCTTGGCTTCAAACACCCCCACCCCCCGCCCCCTTTCCCGACTACACACACACACACACACACACACACACACGCACACAATGCATCCATATACACACACTTATACGAGCGATCCGTGAAAGAATTATTTCATTTCCTGACGTGGATCCGCAACGCATCGTGTCCTTTCTGAGAGAATCTAAGATCTACAACTTGTCATGAAAACTTTTATACCCATTTACAAAACGTTTTTCTTATCTGTACAAAACAAATTTTGAGAATTTTACCAACGTGGTAAAATTATCTGAATGTATTTAATTCTATGTTAAACTTAAAAGTTCTGAATACGAAATAGAAATAAAGAAAGTGTACACAAACAGTCGGTGAAGGATGTAAAGTGGCCGTTATCGTGCCGACGCGCCGTAATACCCAAACTCAAACCCAATACAAGCGCACGGCCATTAACATAGCGAATGTCCATGACCAAGCCTTGATGTTCTGAAACTTTAAGTGGTAGCTGCACGAAGCATAATGACTGTAACATTAGATACGCAGCCAAATGATCCACATCCATGCAAGCCTACACTCATTTTGTTAAAAAAAATATATATTGATCAAATAAAGCAAATTTCAAGATTTTACCGTAATTGAAAAGCTTTCGTGCGCCCCGCCCCCCGGCCCCTCTTTCCTTCACCCATCATGTAAGCTTTTCGTAGGTTGGGGTCAACCCCCCCCCCTCTCCCCCGGGACCCCCCCCCCCCCCAAATCTCCCTCAGAGCACGTACTTGACGGATGATCCCAATAAACATTTCACAATGTTAACAAATGCTCAAAATCATGGTCACGCAGCTTTATTTTGGTACATGCGCCTCGGATATCACTTCTTCGAGCTCAAAGACGTCTTTTGAATATTATGCTTGAATAAACTTGTGTAAATATTAATAAAACTTCTCGAAGATTCTCGGGATCTGAAAGACCAACGGACCATGAAATAAGATGAGAAGAGGCTGATGACTTGTTCACTTACTGAAAGAATCGACTACTGTTAAATCTTTTTGGGAACGACATGCCTTTTACCTGATGGTGGATCACATTTCTTCTTCTTCTTCTGCGTTCTTCGTGACAGACTGTTTATATCAGGAGGCCGGTAGCCTTTAGGAAGGACGTGGTGCTCCTGAGATCCTCTCATCATCATCATTGCCTTTCTCACCCTGGATCAGGGTATAGGCCACCAACAAACACTTTCCATACCTCTCTATCATGGGCCAGTCTCTTTACATTATTCCAAGTCTTTCCGCTTCGTTGCACATCATTTTCTCTGGCTCTTCTCCACGTTCCGCGCGGCCTTCCTCTTGATCTCTTGCCCTGGGAATTCCAATCCAATACCTTCTTCGTGATGCTGTTTCCTGGCCTCCTGAGAGTGTGGCCGATCCATCTCCATCGCCTCCTACCAATTTCCTCTCTGACTGGGCTCTGTCTTGTTCTTTTCCATACAATTTCATTGCTGACCTTGTCTGTCCATCTGATCTTAAGTAGCTTCCTCAAACATCTGTTGATGAAAACTTGGATTCTCTTTATGCAGGCCTGGGACGCATTCCAAGTCTCACATCCATACAACAGGACTGACTTCACGTTCGAGTTGAATATCCTCAGCTTTGTTTTTAGAGATATATCCTTGGTTCTCCAAATCTTGCTTAAGGACGTGAAAGCTGCCTGTGCCTTTCCAATTCGTGCTTTGACTTCTGCCTCTGTTCCTCCCTTATTGTCAATGATACTACCAAGATAGCAGAAGGACTCTACATCTTCCAGTGGTTGATCTCCTACTCTGACTTGTGCGCTTGGGGGTGCAACAATTTTTAGGACCTTCGACTTCGCAGGATGTATCCTCAATCCAATAGATTCTGAAATTTTGTTTAGAGCTGTAGTCTTTGCTTGCATCTGGTCGTGTGTGTGCGACAATAGTGCCAAGTCATCTGCAAAATCTAGATCGTCCAGCTGTGCCCATGGGGTCCATTGTATGCCATTTCTTCCTCCACTGGTGGTTTCTTTCATAAGCCAATCAATCACCAGGACAAACAGAAATGGGGACAGCAAACAACCCTGCCTAACACCAGTCTTGATATCAAAGCTGTCAGTAAGCTCGCCATCGTGTACGACTCTGCAACTTGTCCCCTCGTACATGCTCTTGATAAGGTTCACCATCTTCTCTGGGATCCTCTGCTGTCCCATAATAAAATAAAGCTTAGTGCGTAGTGCCGCACCTCGGGGCCAGCTGTCTTCCCTCTGTTGTCTGTATAGGGGGCATTGTCGGTGGACATGTTCTGCATTCTCTGGGGAATTTCCACATGGGCATGTCTCGGTTTCTCCAACCCTGAATGTTTTGTAAAGATGCTTCCCGAGTCTGTTATGTCCAGTTCTTAGCCTAAAGATTTCAGTTTGCTCCTTTCTGCTGAGCGAGTGTATCGCATCATCTGTTACAGGGCTTGGGGGACTTTGCTTCCATTTGTAACACGTTTAAAAGTGGCTGTTTTTCTTTCCGTTTTAAAGTTGTTTTTTTCTTTTCATTCTGAATTCTTTTTCAGTTATATTTTTCTTTTGCCATAAGAAGGTCCTCGTAGACTGAAACCAAGTGTTGGTGTTTTTCTTTTTCATGTCTAATTCACTGTGACGTTTCTTTCTTGTTTCTTACCCTGGGTTTTATAACATAGAACCATTGTGTTTATTTGTTTTGCCATAATTATTTTACTCGTAAATAAGAGAATCCAAAAATGTGGTAATATCGATACGCTGGAATCGAGCTATGTCCTTCTTCCCAGAGTCTACCATTTACGTCAGCAGTTCTATAGATACTCAATTCCAGAGATTTCCATGGCTGTCAGGAGATGAACTGTGTGGGTGATGTCAGGTCAAAGGCCACCACAGCGCGAGACTAGTTCATAAACGATTTTATGCCCTGGGGGTATCTCCTCTGGAATAAGGTTTTTCTAAAGCAAGTGGGAAGGGGTAGGAAATGGGAACGTATCTGTGAGAACTTAAGCATGATATATCACTCACTCACTCACTCAGTTCTCTGCATGGCCGATATAGTAAGGCTTATTAATACTTTTAGACATGGATTACCAAACCGTATTTTAGTTTGCCAACGAGATATCGCTGGCCCAATCGTGCATTTACAGAAATGTATTCACATAACTGCAGATGACAACTGTTTTTGCCAAATCACCACCTTCGTTTAGTCCAGTTTCACTTTTTGCACAACTGAGGCCTAGCCTTGAATACTTACATCAATGGACGGCTCTTGCATTTGTCTGCGGTGCCCGACAACCATTATTATAATATTACACTTGCTATATTCGGGCGGAGACCAAACTGCCAGTTGTTTCACTCGTGGATTGTCTAGATAATACTGTCCAGCGACCATTTGTAACGAAAAGTCGCGGCTTGAGAATGAAATATCATTAGTTTAAAAGCAGGTAGAACCTTGTCATTCTTGGTATAGAGTTTATTCAGGGCCGGATTTGGAGAGGCCTTAGGCTATTCTAGCTGAGAGGCCCCTCCCGAACCCCCATCTTCACACCTAACGGTGCTCAGAATCTACAATGCATTCTAACACCATAATTGTGTTAGAAAAGGTTTCTCGTTTAGATTGGCCTTGGTTTCTCCCCACCCACCTCTCACCTCTCTAGATTTTGAGGCCTTAGGCTTCGGTCTACCTAGCCTAATGGTAACTCCGGCACTGAGATTATTATTCCACCAGCTTTATTTTAATTCTCCCTGCTGCCAAGTTTAGTTCCTGTTCAGCATTACAAATGTCATCAAAGTCGTAAAAAAAACACCAGAAAACGAGGACATGGAAGAGGAAAGACACCTACAGCAATGAGAAGTCTTTTTTTGGGGAACATTGGGCGTGACAAGGATCCAGGCCAAGAAAACACGCGGCAACAAAATAATATTATGAAAGCATTGTTTCAGACTAGCAACTAGTTTCACGGGTGTTACATGTAACTGTACTATCTGTGTAAAATGAAGACACGGTAGTTGCTGACTTTATGGTTAATTCTATAAGATGAGATTTAACCTTTAAAGGCCCAGTGGCCTATATCTGAAACATGTCACTTGATGCCCAATGCCCCCACCCCCAACCCCTTTTTCTTTTGGAGTACCCTCCTAATAATAAAATTTAAAAAATTCGCCCGCTTTTAAGAAGACCTACCGCCGCCATACAGCTCGGATTGGCGTGAAATCTTGAAGGTACCTTCCTTTCGACCGGTAGAAGGTTTTTTTTTTTTTTTTCCTTTCGAGACTTAAGCTAGTAAGGGGGAGGGTGTTATTATTTGAGTTTGCTTTGTGTCGCTAATTTTGCCACCGGCGCTTTTGTTATTTTGGCCAATGTATGAGTCCTTGACGTTATCACTTCCTGAAAAGTTCTCGGTGCTCACTGTTACGGGTTCAAAGAAGGGCGTGCCCTCGAGTGTTACGATGGGGATTGGTTAATTATAGAATTTAGGTGTTCGACTGCATTTACTAATATCGAGAGGTCTTACAATTACTCTGCCATACCATGCCACATACACTAATAACAATTTCGAGTAAGTTATATCAAGGACCTTGTAGGGCCACAAATTTATTACCTAAATACCTAACAATTTCGTCTATCGTTTACATATTAAAAGACAACATCAGCAGCATCAAATGAACATACTAAAATACATAACTATAAGACTCCCCTAGCTTCTTAAAAGATTAGAAACTCTATATCATTCTGACTCATTCACAGTTTACCTAGTAATTATTTATCTTCAGAAATATAGACTACCTACTATCTCACAAATGATATTCTTATGTCTCAGACGACAATATTAACTCAGTCAACTGCTTATAAAGGATCAAACCGTCAAGACACACTGACGTAGTTAAGATAGATCTAGATCTGCTCTAGGATGGGCTGGCAATCCCCAGCCTCATCCAGACACATCAATTACAATTTACAAAATGTGTATATCAGTCACTCATTCTAGATCTTAATTGCAAGTAAAACTTTATGGTCTTGCATTCCTTTGGTAGCACTTCTACTGGAAAATTAGGGTCAGATTCACATCATCTCGAATCATGGTGACGACACTTACGATTGGTTCCCTGAAACAATTTCAGGGAACTGGAGAAAATAGCTGTGGATTATTTCATTGTCTATCCAGGACATAGACATGACTTTAACAGTCTTATGGTTCCCTCTGGCTGGACCTTAGCCGACCGCCCTCGTAGATGGAAGGATCTACATGGAAGTGATCAAATCTCAAGATGGCTTCGCTTATCTTCTGCAAGTCCACGTGACTGCTCAAATTTGATTGGTGCATCCATCCCGAGCCCAGCTCGCAGCGCCACTAGATTCTATTAATAGTAACAGACAAAGTTACTAAAGTCTATCAAAACCCTTCGCAAAGTCTCTACACCCTAAACGTTTTATGTACGAATTTATTCACCCCTTATTCGCCCCGTCTTTCCCTGTTAAAGTACACCCAAACTACGGGGTTGCAAACTGCGTCGTCACTGTTAATTTATCCATTCGTTCTATCCTGACCCACTTTCTTTCCATCTCTAAGAAAAGCGCTACAAAAACAAACCGTCCACGGGAATAGTTCAAGGACGTCTGGACTGGCTAAAATCAATGATGCCATGTAATAAACAATGCGTGACCTAGCACGGCAATTCAAATCCTAATCCTGACACTCACCATCGTACACAGCGTACTGTCCTGTCTATCCATTAATCGCTGAGTTTTGTGGATGATCTTACTCATCTCGGCGTCTGTGGTAACCTATGTTTTTGTGTTGATTCTTTTAGGCCTGAAGTGGTGGTTTTCCTTTTTTTTTTTGGTACCGTTAGAAGAATGGGACAGTTGCTAGTTTACCGGTATCAAATATATTTAACGCTAAATGGATTATATTTTGCGATTATTCAATCGGTTTTGTATGCTTCAGAAGTTTATGTGTAAGGCAACAAGTGTCTGGGAGCTGTAAGGATATGGATCTATTATTATAGTTTTAGCCCGGGGAAAGGGAGGGGTTACGTCACATTAAGGCGGGGAAGGGGGGGGGCAAATATAATCCCACAATCTTTTCCTTCTGATGGTACTGCAGGACATCTATGAAGAGACATTCATCAATTATTCATAGTCAAATTCCAGTTCCCAACATGCGGGGGTTCGCTGGCTGTTGAGACACAGTACAAAAACAGTGTTACAAGAGGGACAGATCAGAATCCGTGAAGTGGTTAATTAGTGCAAACTCCCATTGTGCGGATCCCTCTTCTTTTCACCCGGCGCCAGGAGCTGAGAAAGAACTAATTTGTCCTCGAAAGTTCCGACGCGAACTTCGTCATCCGGCACTAATGCAGTGAGATAGTAAGCCAGGGGGGTTCTCAGGTCTGGCTACGTCAACCCAAACGGAGTTTCAGTTCATGTCCATTTGCTGGAGGACTAGTCAACGTTGAAGTGATTGGGGTGTCGGCCGGCGGTCAGTGATTGAATAGCCGATGTCCTGTTACAGGATTGCTTACTCTAGAGATATGGAAAACGTGTCGGCCGTGTTGATAGAACCTTTACCATTACCAGTGCTGTTTAATTTGCCCCGGTTGTGGATCTTAACTATCGCGTCAAACTCAACAGTATTCGAGGCGAGTAGTGGGGTGAGGAAGGGAAGTGCACCAAACCTAACCATCAGGAAGAAAGAGGGAAAAAGAGAGCAACAGTAGACAGGGGAATCGAGGAAATGATGAAATAATTATATATTAAGAGGAAATAAGTGTATTGAGAGATGAAAAATAGAAGGATAATTATTAGAAAAGACTTAACATTTTAGTAGAAACTGAGGGTGGAGTGTAGTGCAAATTAGGAAGCTATTTCTACTTCCACGACCACTAGTAATCAGTGAGCTATCACTCTTGTTGCTGTTGTGTGGGATTCTGGGGCTTTTTGAACATTTTCACCGGCAACTGGTCGACACCAAATTTGCAGACAAAAAAAATAATCTTATTTTCTTTTTAAAGTGAGACCGTTTTTACACCTTTTCAGTTGTCATCCCTTCCAGCATGCCTTATAGATCTCTCCATAGAAATGTAAGAAACAATTCAATACTTCTTGATGAGATGTCTAGAACTTACTGCTCTCTCTCTCTCCTCGACCCGCGGTCAGTGACAGAAAACCAGCAAGTGCTTTTGTCTACTGACAGGTAGCCTGAGGGCAAAAATTCTTTGCTCTTCTGCGGAATGTCCCTTCCTTTATCAATGGTTTCCTGTACGGTCGTCATTACTATGACATCCCCTGACATTCCTGCCACCTGATTCATCCACCTAGTACAGAAATGTCTAACCGTAGTAAGTGAGCTAGGCTGGTAAAGCGAAATTTCCTAATGGTGCTATTTTTCTGTGTGACAACAGGGCACTCTACGTTATTACCACCAGCACTTCTGTTTTAGACAGTTGCGCCGCGTGACTTTTGGAACAATGTCTGTATAATTCAGTGTTAAAAAGTACCTCTCCGTATTCCGGAGATCACTTCTGTATCACAAAAATGTCTTATTTTGTATTCTCACTGGTCAGGCCCACATAAGAAAAGTTCCACGCAAGCCCAAGCGATGTTCCTGCTGTTAGTGTTAATGTTGATATAGTCTAGCACGACAACCAGTTCAACTGCTCTTATTAAACTCTCACAATGACAGACTATACTAGAAATAGTTTGTAGTTTTGTTTGTTAGTTTGTTGTTTTTTTTAGCGAAAGACAGACTTATATTTTTATTTCAGGAATCATCGCCTTTTGAGAAAAGTTGAAGAAATGGCATTATTCCATAATTTCACAACTTTTTCAAAACCCCCAAAAACACACTACAATGTTTTTCTCCTTATACACCGAATTCGCAAACACTTGTATTTTCTTAATTTTACTATGTCTTTCCCACTTTACTTTGTATTCTCTAGCTCACGGTGCCAAAGCCCGGGGACATTCCTTGAATTTGCAGTTTCAAGCCTCTCCTGATTGCCTTTACTTCTAGTTTCTGTTCACGTTCGAATGGCGGGTTTTCAAACAAGGCCAGCCACGTCCCAGGGGATTTATTTTTTGAGGTAAAGGCCAGATGACTTGGGAAAATCTGATGAGAAATGGCCCCATAGCATGGAAGTCTCTGTCTCAAAGGCGAAATTGTCACCAGTGGCGTAATTAAGGTATGGGTACATATGGCATGTGTCCTAGGCGTCGCTTGAAGTGGGACACCACTGAGCATTTTCTGTGAAGTCAGACAATTGATCCTAGGATTGGAGGGGTGGGGGGAGAGAGTATAATTTCATCAGATGTGAACAAGGTACAGCTATAATTTTCGTGTAGTGTCAAAATAAACATTAACCAGATTGCATTTCATTTTTGAGCTGATATTACGGTGATGTTGTCTAATAGATGGGCGTCAGATATTTTGACAGGAGTGCAACTTTAGTAGGTGCGCGCCTTACTGTCACAGCTATCTGTCGTGACCTACGTGCAACATTGACTCAAAGAAGGAGATCACAATGAAGGTTATACTGTTCATAATTATCATTATTTCTCCACATTTCTTCAGTATCACCACGGACACAATTGGAACCATGTGCAGCAAACAATACTCAGCTTTAGCTTTAACGCAACTAGCTCACCGAATCAAATCTGTTTTGTATAAATATGTTTTGACTTAGACTTAAAATTCCTTTGTATCATCTAGCGAGATTGTCTTGTTTTAGTCTCTTTGGTGTTTGAGGCCCCGTCTAAGTGCATGAGTGTGTTTTTGCATTATTTTTTAAAAGATGCCCAGTGACGGGAGTGTAAAATCATTTTCAATCATCCGCGGGCTGTAGTTTGTCTGTGTCCTGAATCAGGATTGGGACTAGCAACCCCTTATTTATGTACGCACGTCTGGAAAGGTGACTTGGTGTGGTTCTGGTAAATAGGATTGAACAATCAAGCAATTAAATCGGCTCAATGCAGTTTGTGTGGTTTAAGTGCTATCATAACCATGCTTTTCTTCTTCTTTTTCCAGTACTGTTCATAATGCCCATTTTCAGTAGAATCTGTTACAAGATTTGTCATTCATCACAGAAGAGTTTTCAGTATGGTCCAAGGAGCATCCAATTCCCTAAAGCATTCTGGAACTAACGAGATTTATAGCTAAGAACTACTTCAGTCCCAGAGATGTGTTGGAAAGAATTTACTCAGACCATCTTGACTGGACATGCAAGGGCATTACCTAACTCCCCAAGTAACTTAGGGTGGTTCTTGTTTGGTTAATATTCTATTAATTTCCTGTAATGATTTGGTTTGTTTTGGAGTTTTATTATTTGTTTTTCTCCTTAGAGGAATAGCACACTGAGTCAAAGTTGTTTTGAGTCCTTTTTGACTCGGAACTTTCTTTAAGTCAGACAGAAAGACTTGTTCACTAGTTGTCCCCTTAGAATGACAAGATTCTAACTCCCTTCAGTCAACTTTTGATAAATCGAGGATTGAAGTTTCCTGTGATCAAAAATTTTAGAGCAAAGATTATTTTTAAAAACATTTTAGCAATACTTACAAATTACACACCGAATCTGCTTGATACTTTGAGACACAATGGAGAAGGCCCCTAAAATGAGTGTGTAGTGTGTAACTCTGTTCAGCCAAAGAGTGGAGATAGAACCATGTCATTCTAAGGGGAAGTAGTGCCGAGATACTGTTTAAATCACATTTAACGAAATCGAGGCAAAGTAGACTTGACTCGGTGGGCTATGGGCCGTATAATAACCGCGGCAAATCTGGATATTTTGAGTGATGTCTCTAACTAAGTTCAGGAGTTCTTTACTCAGACTTCTTGCGTGTAGTTTTCCACCAGTGAGAGAAAATGAAACGCTTTAAACAGTGTGCAATGGCATAGTCCTTAGCAGGGAAGATTATACAGTGGAATCAACGTGGGATACATGGGTGGTGTGGAGCAATGTCGTAATGTCTCTTTTGTGAATATAGCTAAGATACATGCCATGTTCTTGGACATTTATGTATCATGCACTGTAAAAATATATTAGCTCTGAACCCACTGCTTAACCCTGGTCTTCCTGAACTCGCACAAGTGTAGTCCCACAGCTGCAGATCACAACTCTATTTTGTCCAATGTTCTACGAAACGCCGTGAAAGATTTCCTTTCTATTGAGAGGAGGGAGAGTACAAATATTTATTTCCATAACCAAAAAACGTGTTTTAAAATCGTGTATATCAAGCAACAAATTTTTTCTCTTCTCCTGTAAAATTAGGTCCTTCGAGCGTTTTTCTTGACAAGACCAAGGACAGGATTCCTGTCATCTTCGTTCCGCAACTCACCAGCGTTCTTGACTGGACTATTGTTGCTAGGCGACCGTTGCATTTTACAAAGCTGAATAGACAAAAAAATTGTGTTCAGTGTCTAGCTATAGTTTACTTCGTAAGTTAGCTATAAACCTGTCCAGCTATAGTTTACTTCGTAAGTTAACTATAAACCTGTCCAGCTATAGTGTCCTTCATAATTACACTATCGGCCTCCCCACCTATAGTTCACTTTGTAATTACACTATCAACCTCTCCAGCTACAGTTTACTTCGCAGTTGCAACTTCAGCCTCTTGGCTGTCGCAAAGGAGTCCCCGTCTTTGCTTCATTCAAAATGCCCTTGAATTTCGAGGGTTCTGTGCTATTCTAAGCATCTTTAAAAGAAAAAAAAAAAATTTGATCCCGCTGAGGAATTGCTTGTCACGAAAGATTAGACAAGAACGAAAAATGTTTTTTTAAAATTGGCAATTTTTTCTTTAGCCAGGTCCTGTTGACGACCCGACCCCCCCCCCCCCTCCTCAAAATTTTTTCCCCTTTCAGCCATGTAAATTGTTGCAGATGTGGCTGATGTAAAGTAAAAACCCTATCTACTTTGTCTATCTCTCTATCTATGTTTTATATGTCTGTCGATTCATCTATCCGGCCGTCTGTTCGTCGGTCGGTCTGCCTGTCTGTTCTCGTGTCTGTCCGACTTTCTGTACGCCTGTCTGTCCGAATAACTGTGCGCCTGTCCGTCCGTCCGTCTGTCTGTCTGTCCGTCTATCTGTCCTTCTGTCTTTCTTTCTGTCGTCTGGCATCTTATCTATTTTATCTATCATCTCCAGTTTGCTCTGTCTCTCTGTCCTGTAATTCAGATATTTTCTGAAATTTCGGCAGATGGCCTGAAGTCAATATCCCTTCATTTTCTTAGCAAGACAAATTTTGTCTTTCATTCTTTTGGCAATCGCTAGATTTTATTCTGTAACGCTGATTAATGCCCAAGGACAAAAAGCAGATTCTTGTCACTGGAAAAAGGCATATTTTTATGGAAGTGTATATCCGTACAACATGTTGTATGGATATGGACAGTGCATATCCGTACAACATGTTTACCAAAAAGCGCGACTGGTGAAGGTTTGCTGAAACAAAACTTGGTATGGTGTTCACGAATTTAAAGTGACAACACATGGAATAGTCAGATGGACCTGGGGGCGTGAGGGTCTAGTCAGTTTGTATCAACGGGCGGTAGCCAGATTGACTAAGCAGGTGAAAAGGGATTGGGGTAGCCATTGGTGATCGACGTACAGTCAAGTATATTATTAGCGCAGATCACGCAATCTCCGAGCAGAAGTCGGATTGTTTTGCTGCTAAGCCGATTCATATTTTTAAAAGCTATGCAAATTAACAAGGTCAGTAATATAGTATTCCGGTGTGTGTTCTACGTCATCGAATTGTGTGCGTTGTACGGATATGCACTGTACAACATGTTGTACGGATATGCGCTTCCTAATTTTATCATGTCTCTCCAAATCGAATGTTGTCAGACTATGTCTAAAGCATAAAGCCAAATAGAAAAATACGGAGTTGTGTCATTGTTCAACAATGGCTTATTATAATGTAAAGTATTATTCGCTTCCAGATCATGTTTTCAATGCCATCTCATTTTCCTTTTCGACACACAGATGTAACGAGATATTTTTCTTTGGGGGTCATCTATAACGTACGGGCACTCGATTTTGTCGAGTTCAGACCCCCCAAGGTATCCAAAAACTGTGAAATATGCAAAGTGGCCGTTATTTTGCTAACGTACTGTTAAACCCAAATTCAAACTCTCCGTCCCGCCTAGAAAAAACAAAAACAGCTCTAATCCGCTCCAGAACCAAAAACAACAACAAAAAAAGAGAAATGACAATAGCCTTGGTTGTTAAGACTTGAAAGTGTTTTGGCGGATATCGCAGAGACGGAGCATACCGAGCACCAGGCACGCCGGTTCTGTTGTAGGACACTCCCGGAGTCCTATCTGTCAATCTTATCAATCCACTTGTTATGTTGAACCAGGGAGAAATCTTATTACTCCCGCGCGACCAGGATACATTGCCGAACCTTATAACGTTGAAATGAGATGAGGTGTAGGCGTATCCCCTCGGTGACCAGATTGGGGGGGGGGGAGGAGAGATGACATGGCAAGGGGAATGTTTGTGTATGAGCTTCGTTGTTGTTGTTGTTGATGTTGTTGTTTTTTCGGAGGTGGGAGGAGGAGGTGGTGGGAGCAAGAAAATGGCCTGAATGGATTAACAGGGATTTGGATTTCTGTTGTAATTTCCTGCATTTTGTGTGTGTCTATCTGTCCGTCGTGTCTGTCCATCTATATTTATCGATCACGTCCATCCACACATCCATCCACTCGACGGACCTTCTACCCATTCCGCCGTTCGTCCTCTAATCTATTCCTTGGATCTTGATTGTTTACCAAAACTGCATTTTTGTTATTGTTGTTGTTGTTGTTTTCATGGAACTGATGCCTTTATTTTTAATGGCCAAATGAAACCAGAGCCGAGATGATGACAAATTATTATGGCTCGATTAAGAGTAAATAATTGAGGTATGTTTCCCTTGTGTCTGTGCTTGTGTGTGTCTTTATCCTATTTCCCTCCTAGCATCATACTATAATGGAGCTAGAGAGTGAACATGTGTTTGATTTTAAGTTTGGGTTTCACGGCGCGTCGGCTCGATAACTGCCACTTTGCGCCCGTCACGGTCTATTTGGGTACACGTTCTTTATTTATGTGGCGTATTCAGAGCTGTCAAGTTTAACATAAAAGCAAATACATTCATATAATTTAAGACATTGGTAAACTTCTAAAAAAAAAAAGCAGTTTTGTAATGATCTGAAAAAAAAGGTTTGAAAACGACTATAAAAGTTATTAAATCAAGTGGTATAAATGTAAGCACTTAAAATTTCATGAGAACGTGTCAAAAAAAATTATGGGATGCTGCCGCAATCTTGGACGATGAATTACGTTGACACATTCTTTTTAAACACAATTTCAGCCTTTAACATTGTTTATGATATTTTTTTTTAGACTCAAAGAAGAGACGAATTTTGGGTCTAATAAAATCGAAGAGTATGATCGGAGTTTGGTTCTTCACTTCTCTTTGTGCAAAGCTGCTTGAAAATAAACTTAAAACAGCAGTAAGTTCACCAGTCTTGCATTGAATCCAGGTTCAGTTATTGATTTGACCTAATCTAGAGGTAGAGTTACGCTTTGCTATACAGAATTTGAAAGAATTATCTTGCATGGACTCGCTGGTTCCAGTAATGCGGGGTTGGTTCTCGGGCGTTTCTGGATGGTCTCTTACTGTACTATAGCGTTTCTTTATAATTATTCTCTCGTCTTGCTTTTTCCTAGCACGGTGTGACCGTTATCAAGCCGAAGTGCTTTCTCAAAACTGAAAACTTAAACCCTCGTGTCTGTGTGTTTTTTGTGTGTGTCTTTATTCTATTATTTCCTTTCTAACATCATACTCCAGGGTGTCCCTAAAGTCTGGACACATAGGAAATCTCATTAACGCATGAAGAGTGAATGGGCTCAAATTGGCAGGAGTGTAGAGTTGTTGCGTCGAGTTCACTTGAATCTTGCAAAGGGCGTCGATCTTTATATCACAAATGGTGGAAATCATATTGAAGATGTTATTTGTTAATATTCCAATTGAATAACATGTTGTTGAAAATTTTACGTGTATTTCTTGAAAACATGCATTTTGCCTATGTGTCCAGACTTTAGGAACATCCAGTATAATGGAGCTAGAGCGTGAACATGTAAGGACTTAAAACGTTGTGACTATGTGACCAAAAATTATGGAACTTTGTGTATCCACAATTTTTTACAATAAATTACGTGGACAAAGCTGTTGTGGACAAAATTCAGCCTTAAGGATTAATTATTTACGTCTTTTTTTCGCTGTCGAGTAGAACAAATTGTTTCATCGACATTTCGTTTTCCGGGACAAGCTAAATCCAATAATGCATGTATCCGCCTTTGAAAAAGCCCACTACTACTATAGAACTCCTTGTTTGAGTGTCCAAAAGGAAAAGAAATAATGGATTCCTCACACCAAGATTGCAACAGAGACAGGAACTTTTGAACGTTTCTGACGAAGCCATTATTTCCGACCTTCTCCACAGGGTGGCCAAAAATAAGAACGTCCGTAAATGAGATCGGTTGACAGAAATATCTTAAAACAAAACAGCACTAGTTTTATTGGTGTCACCTCAGACTGAAAGTGACATTAATAGATGACTGATTCAAGTCACTCCATCTGTTGTTTGTTTGTTTGTATCTTTGCTGTTGTTGCTGCTGTTCCTGTTGCTGTTGTTGTTCTCTGAATGTTTTTTCGTATACTTATGCGGGTGGTCAATGGCCGTTTCTGGTAGTGCCTCCTTCTCTCCTATCGTTGTGTTTAATTCCAAGTGTGAGAAATAAAATCTAGGAGAGTTCCGTACGTCCAGACCACCCATTCAAGATAAGTTAAAGCTACCTCAACACCCTGCCCTTATGTCTGACCCTAAACCTAAGCGTATCCCTAACCCACCGTCCCCTCTTACCCTTTCAACCAGAAAACAAAGATTCAGGATCAGGGTAAAGAAAGGTTAACAATAGGTATAATGGTATCTTGACAGGATCCTAGGAAAGAATTCATAATCGACCACCCTTACACTTTGGATGCTTTGGCACTGAGAAAGAACAACTACCTTTGAAACAAGTCAAATAAAGAACAATTGAGTCCTCCAAGATTCCCTGCAATGATGGAGAGACTATTTGCCTTAAATAGTGTAATGAGTGTCTTATGGGGGAACGGCACTGTAATGTACTTGCTGCAACAGCGTTGTGGTTAGAGCGATTCATCGGGGTGTAAATGGTCGTAAGTGTCTGTATGTTAGAAAAGCATTCACCTTTTGACGACCTGGCAAGAGATCCACGCTCAAATTAACCATAAAGATGGGAGGTTGGGGCAAAGACCGTTGGGGGGGGAGGGGGCGGGAGAGTGAGGTGGAGAAAGAGGGTGGGGGGGGGGGGGAGAATTACATTTTATTTGTAATTATAATAAATAAATGTATCAATGTCCTATGCAGAAAAGATCGGAGAGCGTGAATGGCCGAATGCGTTTGTTTTTTTTTTCTATTCAAACCTTGTTTGCGGGATTCCTGCGTACATTTTGAACTGGCCGCAGGGCCTACAGTAAGCTTGAAACTTGAAAACTCGTCTCCAACTGTCGACTCACTATGCTGAACAGGGGCTTGAAACCGCTTCTAAAAATGGAATCAAATATTTAACTAGACTCTAGTTTACACTATTTAGTTGCTGGTCTCTTCGGTCCTGGTGACTTCTGGATGGAAAGTAAAATGCCCAGGCTTATTATGAGCACTTTAGTGTATTAATAAAATAACCTCGGTGGGGAGAAGGTCTTTGAGGAGAATACATGAAATTTCTGGTGAAAAAATGTCAAAACAATGCAGGAAATTACAAGCAAAAGTCATTGCTCGGGTCTTTTATACCCGAATCAGTTCACATCAAGTCAGGGTTATGTGGGGAACTGTGGAAGCTTTGAAAAGCAAAAGCGATTTCGTGTTAATCGTGTGAAAATTTGTTTTAAAAATATAGGAGTCTTTCGGGGGTAGCGGGCGGTGAATCGGGCATGTGAGAATGAAAGAAAAGTGAAAAGGTCAAGAGGTCTGAAGGCAGATTTTTTGACACGTAACAAAATGGGAGGGAATTGATTGTGTGGGACAGGACATGTAAGGGAAAATGAAAACAATTTCGGTGTGAGAAAATGAAAAGGGCAAGGAAAACTAATCACATTTTGTCTCTTTAAGTTTTTGAGTTCGTTTTTTTTTTTTTAAGTTATATTATTATCACAATCATTATTAATATTTTAACACTTGTGCGCGTGTATTCCCATCGTGTTAACTTGACTGGAACAAGGGTACATTTTATGAAGTTACACAGCACATTTGGATAGTTGAAAGACAAGGAACTTAACTAGGCCATAAACAACTGGAAGTGTTTAAGTAAAGAGGCCTACCCGACAGCCAGGCAAAGGACTACTAGGTATTTAGCGGTCTGCATTTAAGGAAATTATGATATGTATATAGATTTAACGGTGAAATTTTGGGACTGAGTTTAGATTTAGGCTCGGTTTGTGTTAAATTTCTACAATCTGCAGTCAGAAAACACACTTTTCAGGCATGACCCCAGTCCTCCAATAGTTGCTTGTTTAACTCTTTGAAATTCTCTCTCTCTGTCTCTCTGTCTTTCTGTCTGTCTGTCTGTCTGTCTGTCTGTCTGTCTGTCTGTCTGTCTCTCTCTCTCTCTCTCTCTCTCTCTCTCTCTCTCTCTCTCTCTCTCTCTCTCTCTCTCTCTCTCTCTCTCTCTCTCTCTTTCTCTCTCCAAAAATATAGGAAATCCGTCTGAAGTTAACGAAAACAAATAGGCTCGGGCTCAACTCTGTCTCGACCATTGTCAAATAGTACAAAAGAAACCTCGACAATCTGCTAAGAACCCTCTTGTACACACCCCGCCCCCCCCCCCACCCCACCCCCTCCCCCAATGCAAGCTGAGGTTTGTTGCACTGAAACCGCCACATTCAATTTTGGTGGAGTTCATCGGCTTGTTCTCGTCTGTGTTTCACACTGTGTTCCATTAGACCTCAGTAATTTTGCGCCGAAGACCAAGGGGTCTAGGGTAGTGTGCTAAGGTGGTTTCGGTCATTGCTTACTTTCAGATCTATTTTGCATGAAATGGTCTCTCACTCTCTCACTCTCTCTCTCTCTCCCTCTCTCTCTCTCTTTCTCTCTCTCTCAAATACAGGAAATTTGACTCAAAGCTAATACTTTATTTTCTTCAGGTTTTGTTGTAATTCCATATAAACATATCAATTGAAAATACAAGAGCGAAATGATAGTGAGGCCGTTTAAAAAAAGTGATGCCTTAGCAGAATGGTGAATTGTCCTTGGTTAGCCCTGCAGTAGGTAAAATGGGGGGGGGGGGGCAATTGGACAGAGTAAAGGATCGACGTGGATGAATGAATGGAGGGAGGGAGACAGGAAGAGGGGAGGGATGGGTGGGTGGATGGATGGATGAATGGATCCAAAGGTGGAGGGAGTGACGGATCGAGGGAGAGGAAGAGGGTGAAGAAGGAGGAAAAGTGAGAAGGAGAAGAGGGAGGGTGTAAGATAAAAAGAATGTCAATATCTGAATCATCAAATAAATGAACTTGATGTTTGTTGCCTGCTGGACCCAGTAGTTGTCCTGCTCGGCACGGTGCCCTTGTTCTGCAGAAGATGACACCACATACGAGCCACACGCCTATTGCAAGCATAGGATAGGAATAGCGTGACTCCTTGGCAACCATTCACTAGCACAGATACGCACCGAAGAACTTGCAGTCCGGGAATTTCCGCTACCAGAGCCAGAATCCAACACAACCCAGTCAATGACGATAAACGAAAGTATACGTGAACATTTCGCCTTTCCTGTCCAGTTTGTCTTTTCACCTCTTTGATTCGACCAATCGTGATGATGGTTAGCGTGAATAGGATAAGATTGGTCAATATGATGATTGACAGGGGAAGTATGAAAGCCACGCCTACGAGTAGGGTTGAGTTAAGATAGCAGACACGCCCACCGTAGCCTGTGGTTTGTCCGTCTGTTAGGTACAAGTTTATGAAGATGACCAGACAAACTGTCACGGTGCATGGTGCATTGCTAACCAGTGCGTAACGCGTGAGATAAAACCTATGAGATTTTCTGGAAGTTGGAGCCGCCCGTCGAATGACGAACACGTGGAACATATGAAAAGAGCAAACAGTTGTCCAGGTGAAAGTGCACAACCAGCAATAATGTAACAAAACGCCTGTGACAACGCAAACCTGGCTGTGTTTCGGACTAAGAGGGTTAAGTAACAGTAATAGCTGTGACACAAACAAACAACCGATCATGACCATGTTGTTTTTCCCGGGCAAAGATCGGAGCATTGGAAAAACGCAGTATGTCACAAATGTCATCAGCAAACACGCCAGTGATAGGCTTAAAGTTACTAATGTCAGAATGCTTTCTACGCGTTTCAGTAGCGACATTTTGCGCGTTCTCCTGGGTGTTTTGGACAGCTGTGAGTTCAACAGTTTTACGCAAACTGAGATTGTCCCATCTTCAAGCAAATACTGATGTCTGTTCAAGGTGATATCTATGTCTTTTCCTTGTATCTTTAGTTCTCTTGTACTGTTGAAATCTGACGTGTTTAATCTCACATGCGGGCAAGATGTTATCATAGAAAAATGAATAACTTTTGGGTTTGGGTATGGACAAGATGTTTTTTCGAGAAGTGGGTTTGTCTCATGAACTGCATAACATTCTCCAGTGATAGGATTTACTTTGCGGATTTGT
Organism: Onchidella celtica; assembly: GCA_963931925.1. Taxonomy (NCBI): domain Eukaryota; kingdom Metazoa; phylum Mollusca; class Gastropoda; order Systellommatophora; family Onchidiidae; genus Onchidella; species Onchidella celtica. The sequence goes on along the minus strand of OZ007574.1, from coordinate 38,169,668 downwards.
AATGTTTTGTCTAGACAAGTTGATGTGGAGTCTGGAAGCGTAAGATCCACTGTCACGTTATGTCCGAGAATGGTCATATTTGTCTTTCCCACGAAAGACCGTACAATGTTTTTTTCAAATGTTCTGCGATTTTGGTTTGAAGTTGGAGTGAAATTGATGAAAAGTCCGACATTCACAGACAGTGGTATCGCAACTATATTATTATCAAGTCTGTCTCTCTGAAATCGATTAGTCTCATGCGAAAGTTTGTCATATTTTGAATCAAATGACGTATCGCTATTAAATCTGTAAAATTGGAGAACGTAATCAGTGACATTCACATCGTCCAACTGAAATCTTATGTAATTTTGTACCACGGTGACCAGATTTTCCCTCCTTAGTTCCACTCTAAGCTTCTTTACACGCTGTTCGGAGATGGAATTGGAATTTAAACCACCAGACTCAGTTTTCGTGTTTAAGTCTGTTTTGGCTGTCGGCACTGCTGGGAAAATCGTTATTTCATTTTTCCGAATGTCATTTTCCGCCTGTCCATTTGCATTTTTAGCGACACCCTTATCCCACCCGTTGACAGCAGATTCACGAGGGATGCGGACGGGCGGCGTGTCTCCGTGTAATATTCCGGATGACTTTCTCGACACGTCGTCTTCCAGTTGCACTTTCCGGGCTTCTTGGTCTCCCCGATCTCCGTAATCAATTGATTTGCCGTTGTGGGTGTTGTTTGTGTTGCTGTATCCGAGGTCAGGGTCCGAGAGATGGTGGACTTCATAGAAGTACCAGACAAGGTTTAATATGTAAATACTGGTCTCATCAGTCTCTTCAGTATCCTCTGGTTGGCAAAACAGTTCTCCGGTCACCACATCCTTGGACAGATTTCGATCTGCGGCACACAGAATCCTGTGACAGTGTCTCTGCAAGAAACGAACAAGGAAACATAATTATTGTAAAGAATTTTCAAAAATCGACCCGGCATTTGCCATACTGTCATAATAATGCTCATTTTTGCCTGTTCTAGAAAATGAGGATTGAACATTTGAAGAGTTAATTGAGTAAAATCAGGATTGTTCAAGACACTTTAAAATCGAAACACATGAAAATGCACTCGAAAAATACACTCATGACACTAGTAAAATTAGGACTGGGAGAATCCTTTCCATGACAGAACCTCAAAATCGACTAAATGTCGCATGAAACAACGTGGCAAATGCCCCTCCAAATTTAATATGGAACTATTATGCTCTTACGTCTAATCAAATAATGGAAAAGCTATGTTCGCGAAATTCCACGTTAGACAGAAGCAGTAAGAAAAATATTTCAATAAACTGCGAAAGAACTAAAAAGCGAAAAAGCAAGTTTTCCGGCACCAAGACCTTCCTCAAGCAAAATAAATATAAATAAATGAGAACTAGTACAATTGAAACAACAATCATTATCAGTCCCGCCACAATCTTTTGTTAAGTAATCAAATTGCGGCCTTTTTGAATTATTCCTAATAAAAATTTTTTTAGGAAGTAATACAAAACAAGAAGAATAAACAAAAGATAACTGAACGGAATAATTTGTTTTAAAGGGGTGGGGGTGGGTGTGTGTGTGTGGGGGGGGGGGGGGTGGGGTGGGGCGGGGGGCTAATTACATGTATACAGTTTATTAAATTGTCTGTTCTGTAATGTGTATAAACGCCCCCCCCCCCCCCACTTCAGAAACCATGCAAAGTAAGCTAAAGTGCAGAAAAGAATAAGAAAAAAATAGTGAAAGATGAGATGGAGACTTTTAATACAATTACAAACATATGAACTGCAGGCTTAATATTGTACCAAAAAAAAAAAATACTTCCTTATCCCTGAAAAAAAATATACGTTTGTGAAGTGATGGTTGATACTCGTATTTCAAAAACAACAACAACAACAACAACAACAACAACAGCAACCCCGGCGATGATGAAGTAGTAGGGAAGATCATCAATTTATAACTGATAATACAAAAACAAATCTTATTTGTCATGACATTATGATATTATTGTTCAGTAACTATTTGACACAGTTTTATATTCTGGCAAAAAGGGAAGATACGACCCTGAAGTATATTGAATGTGAGTGTTGTCAGTTTTAACTGTTGTGGGTTGTTGTTGTTGTTGTTGCTGCTATTCTTGTTGTTGTTGTATTTTTTTGTTTTTTGTTGTTGTTGTTGTTGTTGTATTGTTGTTGTGTTTTTTTTTTTTGGGGGGGGGGGGGATCAAAATGACAGATCAAATGAATTAAATAATATCTGAAGTAAATGCATGTTATGTGTCACGTCATGCTTCGTGTCTTGCTTCGGGTGTTGGCTCCAAATCACTTTCAATATAATTATCTCACCCTTCCCTAGTAATTGTAGTGGAAGAGGCTGTTTTATCGCAAAATTCATAATTATTTTTTTTAAAACGTTTAATACAAGAAACTAAAGTGTTTTTTTAAATTATTTTATTTGTATAATAAAAAAAAAGGGGGTGGGGGGGGGGGGGGTCGGGTCTGGCAGACGGCCCGACGGTTGTCCCCTCGTGCCCCATCCCTTTGTAAATACGGCCCTGTTGTTTCATCACTGCATACTGCAACTTCTTCACCTCATCCTCTTGACTCCAGCCTCCAGCTTCCTTCCCAGGATAAAATTAGAAAACGATTTTAGAACCGGCGGTGATGGAAAATGGCTCAGGGCATTTAAGACTTTACAAAAACTTCCCTGTTCTTAGCAGACATTTTCATCAAGAAAGAATAGAGGGGAAACTCCGTGCCCTGTGGAGGTTTTCACCCTCTCCAAACTCTATTAAGGGCTATTATCTTCAGTGTTTTCTTCTCTCTAGTTTAACCCCCCGCCGTGTCGAAAGTTCTGAGGACTGACTTTCTTCATTTCAATTAACCACAAAAGGATAAGGAGTTAAGTTCGTGAGGCCTGGCCTGGCCTGGATGTGAAACTTTCTTTGCTTCCTTTTATTTTTTCTTTTGATTGATAATATGTAAAGAAGACAGTGGATGCTGAACTAACACCTCACCCTGTGCAATGCATGCTAAAGCTGATTTAATTATCAGTGCAGCCAGGGGCGGCTCTTGCGGGCTTCACACTTAATTCCAAACTATCGGTGTGGAATGAAACGAGGATAAAATACTTTAAGAAGACATTCAACAGCCCCAGAGAAGAGAACACCAGAATGGCCGTGATGTATTTTTAAATGTAAATTAGGAACAAAACCTTTGCTTTGTCTCTTGGCTATTCAATATTAATAGTTTTTTTTTTTTGCAAATTGAATAGAAATTGAAAGAATAAGAAGCAAAATGTATCTAGGCTAAATAGAGATCATCACGGCTTGCCAAGACATTCCTGCAGGGCACAGTGCAAGGGGGGGGGGCGGGGGGGGGGAGAAAGAGAGGCAGACAGAGGAAGAGATGGGAGGAATGGACGGGCTTGAGGTTGAGCGGTACAACCAGGAGGTCAGAAATCCGAGAGGATTGGAGGGTGCTGGTTGCCAGATCACCTGTGGCGCCTCCAATCGGTCGACAAGACTACGGGGACAGAGAGAGCGAGAGAGAGAGAGAGACAATAGATCCGGTTCTAACTTTAAAGCCACATCGCCACACTGGTGCCATCAGTTCCCAAGTCGTTTTGGGGGCAAATTGAGGCGATATAGGTACCGTGTATATTACCACGGTTCGAAGACTTCAGGGACCTATAAAAAAAATGTAAATTTATAACAAAAACAAGGTTTCAGAAAGATCAGCTGAAAACATTCTGTCAAATGTCCAAATATAACTGCCTTTTCACGTTTACACACAAAACAGTGAAAAATGGCGTGTTGCAACTATCGTTTAAGTGTTGACGACATTGCGATAACAAAACTATAAACAAAACAGTGTGCAATGCACTAAAGCAGTGGTTCTCAGGAAGAACCCGTTTTCGGCCCAGATAAAAAAATTCGTACCCGGTTTCGGCCCGCTGACACACCCATTTTCTTACCCGTTTTCGTCCCACTGTTTTTCCTTCATATTCTCACTGAATCTTCAAGCTCTCGATTATCGATATGTTTTCGCTCAAAAATGACTAAATCTGCCCTTCTCTATCCGTGAATGACTAGTTTATATTATATTGATGAGGAACACACTCATGATAATGCATGCAGGCTAATTTTTTTTCTTTGAAAACCCCGCGTTACGTTTGAAGGTTTGAAGGTCTTCCTCGTGCAGAAATTGTGTTTTGTGGGCGAGTCAAAGACAGCGGTGAGGCAGCCAGGGAAAAAAACCAGTAGCACACTAGATCTACTGTATTCATTAACAAACAAAAGTTCGAGGATCACTTTGTCTAAAGCATTCAGAGAATATGGTAGGCATTGTCACAAATAGAGGAAATGTCGGCCTGATGGTTGAAATATACAGATTTTGCAAATAGAGAACGACAACCTCGACAATCGAGTGGAGGTGTATAAAGAAGAACAGTTGCAAAGCACACCGCACTACAGACGTGGAAATAACGGTCCTACTTTCAAGTTCACTCTCACACAATCATCCAGCACTGAGTGAGGAAGAAATGTGGAAGCACAAAGCTCGTCAGACTTGCAAAAGAAAGGCAGAATAAGACCCGATATTGCGACATTCCAAGATAATTTGTCAAGAACTGAGTGGATGGGGGACAGAAAATTTGAACTACAAACACATGAAAGATCTACAAAACGCCATAAGTCAGAAGAGGCTGAACTTGAGACCGGTTCTTTCCAAGAGCAAAGAGGAAACCTGTTTTGCTCTCTTAGAGGAGTTGAACAAAATGGACTCGAAATTTACAAAGACACAAGACGGAGAAATCATGATACAGCCAGCGGATGTCCAGTCAAACATCGTCATGGTTTCAGCAGAATCAAACGCTCCCTTTCTCGTTTCTGTGTTCACCAGATGTTGAAATTTTCGCCGACGCACGTTCAAATTTTGTCCACGACATTTTTTTCAAGTGTCAATGCTGAACATCCCGAAAGATTCCTGTCAAAAGTTCAACCTTCACTTGGGAAACAAGACATCCCACCTGGATTTTGAAAAGACAGTGCTGTCAGCAGTCAAAGAAGTTTTCCCAGACAGTTTCGTCAAAGGATGTCAGTTTCATCTGACCCTGTCATGTTGGAGATAGATCCAACCGTTGAGACTGAGCAACGAGTACAAGGACTCATCAAGTGACATTGGAAACTGGCTCAAGAAGTGCTTTGGCCTGCCAGCGCTCCCATTCGACGAAATTGAAGACTGTTTTGCATTTGTCATCTTTGCAGACAAGCCGGACGATGAAAGGGTCGACAAATTCAGCGATTATCTCTTCACAAGGTACATCTCATCCAATTCCGGCTTCCCACCGTTTTTGTGGACATATGACACTATTGAGCAGAGAAGGACCAACAACGGCTGTGAGAGTTTCCACTGTCATTTTGGCGCCATGTTTTCAAGTCCACACCCCAACATGTTCGATTAGCTCAGAAGAGCTCAGGATGAGCAGTTGAAATCTGACATGAAGATCAAGGCCTCTCATCGAAAATTCATTCTAACAAAGAGGGCCAGGATTCAGGAACAAAGAAGAGCTGAACTTATAATGAAGTATCAACAGCAGGAAATTTCACAGGCCGATTTTATCTCTGCCATCTATCTGAAGATGCAGCCACTGACAGCTTAGACAAAGTTTTTATTCGAGATGGGAAGATTTTTATCGATTTTTAACGACATTAAACCTCAAATAATATCCTGCACAGAGTCTTACTTCCACCTCCCCGTTGATATGCAGGGGGCAACGGGTTTACAGCCAGGCTAACGGAGGAAGCAGATTCGATTATCGATCCTCTTAACCCATCACTAAATAGCAGTGGGCCGAAAAAGGGTGGGCCGAAACCGTGCAAAATATGGGATGGGTTCTGACGATGTGTGCCGAAAACGGGATCACCGGGTTCTCAAAGTCCCAGGCCACATCCCCCCTCCTCAACCCTCCACCCCACCCCCTTTGCTATCTCAGGTTCCCTCAAGTCCTCCCTCATTTTGCACTGTCCACTTTTTTTTTTTTTTTTTCACAGTTGTACTTTCTCCGTTCCCCTCCTGGTAAAAATTCGTACCCTTAGAAAAACATGGTTCTAACTCCCTGCAACCAAGTTTTGAGAAATTGATGATTGAAGTTTCAAGTGCTTACAGCTTTTAGCGATACCACTTCTTTTTTTTTTCTTTCGTTTTAGCAATACTTACAAATTACACACTGAATCTGCTTGATACTTTGACATACGATGGCGAGGGTATTTTAAGGGGATGAATTCCTCTCTTTAGATTTGAAATTGTTCCCCGGGAAACCAAGTGCCTCCCATTTTAGAATCACTGCACTAAAGTATGAAAATTCAAAAACAGCAAGCTATGGGAAGAAATCACCATGAGATGCGAGAGAACTAAAAGTACAGCTGATGTCACTTTAATACTAAAGTTCACATTTCCAGACAACTGACTCATTTCCATTATCTGAAATGCACGTTTAAATAACCAAAGTAAGCATGTAAATGACAATATTATTATGAAGCGTTTGTTCGGCTTCTTCACTTGAAGTTCTGGATTTCATAATAAATGATAAATTATTGTTTACTGTCTCGGATTCACAAAACCACAACATTATTATTTCCTTTCAGAACCATGATGGGTAGTTGTGAAATATTTGGATTCTGACTGTAGGCTGTTTTAGTTTTAGTTTAATTCCTTCACACAAACAAAAAGAACAAAAATAAAAAGAAAACAAAAAAAAACACTAGTCAGTGATTAGTTTGGGCTTGGGTCACTTCTTTTTATGAGATTTAATCTTTGCTGCTTGTAAATTGTCAGACATTGACACAGTTTCAGACAAAGTGCACTAGGAAACAAACAAAATTCTTTACTTATCACTGTGGATTGTTTTTGTTTTGTATTTTGTCTAATTTTTTATTCCCATTAAGGGAAATCTGCCTTTGTGACATTGCAGCCCAGTTACAACTGGAGCAGACACTTCGCCGCCACAGTGCAGCGCCGGTCGGCGGTTTTGTTGTTTGTTTTTGTTTGTTTGTTGTTGTTGTTGTTGTTTGTGGAGGAAGGAATGAGCGGTAGGGATTTTTTTTAAATTTAATTTTGCCCGGGCAGCGGTCTGTTAGGAAAAAAACCTGCTTTTCTCGATTTCCAACTGCCTACCTACCACAGGGACAGGAAAATGTGAGAAAAATCCCCGAATTCCAACATGCCTGCACCGACTGGAATTCGAACCCGGTACCAAGCGGTTTTTCTACATTATTCTATATTGTTTTTGTATATTATTCCAGAACCAGTTATTTACCCCGTTTCAGAATTTAAAAAATTGAAATGAGAGTATGGACTAGGATTTCGAAATCACGTCACGGCTTTGCCAACTAGTGCCGTGGCTGTGTCTAGAATACACCAAAATTCCCATCTTTGAACACAGAAGGCCATCTTTCACCTTTCACCTAGGCATTGTCCATCCACTGCAGGATGTAGCCCTCCGACAATGACTTCCATTCCTCTCTGTCTGTTGTCTTCCTCATCCATATATTGTTCCCTTGCTTTTTAATATCTTCCTGCCGTCTTCTGCCTGGTCATCCTCGTGTTCTTTTATCTATCCTTGGTGGCCACTGCAGCGTTTTGTCCATCTATTACCATTCATCCTTCCCACATGGCCCAGGCCAATTCCTCTTTTGTTGTAGCATAAATGTTACTATGTCCGTTACGGCGTTGGCTTTGTTTGTTTTGCGTATTTCGGCGTGGGGGAATCTTATCTTGCAGTCTGATGCTGAGCCACTTACAGTGACCAAATTGTGCATGTACATGTTTCAAAATACCGTGGATGGTGCACCGAAGTTCGGTTTGCTGAGACAGAGGTAAAGAGGATAGAAAGTGAGGATGGCGGTGGTTGAGTCTTGGGGGAGGGGGGAGGGGGGGGGAGACTTCTAAGCTTGTTCACTGATATTTTGCAGGAGTAGTGGAGGGGGTATGAGGTGTTCCATAATTATGTTCGAATCCTTGGCAGTGTCCAATCAAACCATTCTGACAGAGCTGCAGTGGGCACTCACTCATCCAGCGGCCTTGCCGGAACCCAAGCGTTGTCTCTGATAAAGCCTCATTGTGCTGAGAAGTTACGTAAAGCTGCTAGGCTGGTTGCGGACTGAGTTAATTCTGTTTTGTCTCGATTTCAGTGTGAGATGCCAACAAGGGAGTTAACAAGACGGTAACAAGAGTGAACCAAGTCTTGACTCACTGTTTCGTGTGCGTCAAAACCTGCCTTGAGTCATCTGACGGAAAGGGATACTTCGCGATTTGAGTAAAAAATTTGCGCAAAACTGGCTCGGCTCAGTGCATTACAACCCGAAAGGAATACAAAAACAAAGCATTATTCATTCTCCAGTCGCAAGAGGATCGCTCGAAAACTTAAAAGCCCAAAATAGCTGTAATGCCAACCATGTCATAATCGCACAATTACCAACCCTTCTTGACCCCATGCCCAGTAATTTCTACACCCCTGTTGACAGATTTTTCCACCCATGAAAATCAATATCCAATTCGCCTTGCAAGCTGAAGCAATGACCTGACATTTCCTTTATGAGGAAGATCTGATTAAGAAAATGTTCTACAAAGTGAATGAAACTGCCTGCGGGTTATTTTCTCGTGTGTTCAGGAAGGCACCACAAGGAAGTGCAGGGACTTTGTGGTGTCAGTTTGAGGGGAAAGGTTTTGTCAACCCTTTTGACAAGAGGCCCGGCCTATAATCTTAATGAAAGACAAGGATTTTTATGTGTGAGCCGGGAAGATGGATGGGAGAAACTTAACAGCTTAGCATGAGCCGAGGACATGTGGCTTGTGAGGAGAATGGAGACGGCATGACAGGCTGGGTATGTGGCATAAGAGAAAGGCAAAGGGCAGGGAGATTCTCTGAGCTTAAAGTTTTCTTTAACTCAGTCTTTGTGTGACAAGGCGCTTGCTTCGTTATAGAAAGCTTGAGGCTTTAAAATTAAAACCAGCACAACGATATAATAATTATCGTGTTTGGGAACATGCAAATTACTGAGAGCGTTACAGATATAATTTATATACATTGTAAATTATAATGAACCCATAATAACAGTCTTTACAATTCAGGTAATGAATCGATCGATCTAGCCAAAATAATGTCATTATGATAATATAATATCAGACCACCCGTAATGAGACTGGCTAACATAATTATTGTATGATTTTATAGCAGTCACGCAATCAGGAGACAGAGATCGAATATCTATTCAAATGATTAAATGGGCAGCACAGAATGTTCGAAAAAAAAAACACCAATTCGGTTGAAAAAAAAAAGGGAGGGGGATGGGTGATGAAAGAAAGAAAGGAACAGCGCTTAAAGGGGAGGAAGGAGGGAAGCATATAAATTCTTTGAGGCCATCGAAACTGTGACATTGGAATTGAGAGTCCGCCTGTTCCTATAACGTACATTTGGGGCAATTTCTCTAAAGCGCAGTTTAATTGGCGCAATGTGATTCAGAAGCAGAAGGCTTGTCATGGTAAAATGAATTCAATGACTGGGAAAATTTATTTCTGTCCAGTTTGACATAGAAGCCCCTCCCCCTTCCCCAAAAGAAACTGGAGTGACAGTTTTGGCCATGTGGCCACATGAGGTGTGAAAAATCAACGTGTACTAAGTGGAAAGTTCTTTTTTTTTTTTTTTTAAGTGAACTTTTCTTGCTTTGATCACTTCAAGTCAGTCAGACTGGTGTGGTTTTCAGCTACATTATTTCATCACTTTGGTGTTTCTGATTTTTTACATTTTGGAATAGTGGTGCTGGTATCTGATACGGACCTTCAGGGCCATGCGACTTTAAATGGGACAAATCACTTCTTAGTATGATTTGATTATTAAGTCCTCAAATGCCGTCTTAACATCCTTTTGTGCTGCCTGGGCAAAGCAATAAGGTTTTTTTCTTCTCCGTTTCATAAACCAATGTAAATTTGCATCACAGGGCCCTCCTAAACCATCGAGGCCCCTGGGCAACTGTCCAATGTGCCATGTGTTAAGACGGTTCTGCTCAAATGCGTAACAGCCAAAATGGTTTTTTGTTAGCGATTGTTTATTAAAATCTTCAGAAAGATTTTGAGGCTTAAGTTTAAGATTAGCATTGGGCCCCTTGGCCACAGTAATGTTTTCGTTAGAGAAAACAGCCACAAATAATACTTCCCGACAATGGCCACAAATTGATTGAGAAAACAAAATGGGAGCATTTTTGCTGCATGGAACAAATTAAATAGCCGCCACCCGGAACAAGATCGGAGCTTGAAATTGACATCATTGATGTACACAAGAATGAGAGAGAGAAAAAAGAAATAGAACAATGTGTCTATAGAAATCGCGGCTTTTGACGCCCTGTTCGACCTACTTGTATGTACATGGTTCTGGCAATCTCAAGGAGGAGCAAGAGGTGGTACACAAAAGTTACAGTTTAATCTGGCACTCGTAGAAGCTAAAATGCAATATCTCGCTGTCAATAGAACTATCTGATACAGCGGGGGACGATCAGCTAGTGAGGCAGGGTGATGGATGAGATGACAAACACGGTGGCACATTTGTATGGCAGGGGCTGGCAGCCAGGGAGCCAGGACAGGACTCTTTCAGATGGATATACAGGACTTTTCTCATCAAAAGAAAAATGACATTGAGAGCGTTGGTACTTCTGAGAGGACGGGATGGATGGTATATAAATGTACTTGTAGATGAGGCACCCAACACTGCTCGGGATAAAACTGTTTCCGCTCGTTCCCCATCCTTTCCCTATCCCATCTCCTCCTCCTCCTCCTTCTCCTCTCTCTCTCTCTCTCTCTCTCTCTCTCTCGGTCTCTCTCTCTCTCTCTCTCTCTCTCTCTCGGTCTCTCTCTCTCTCTCTCTCTCTCTCTCTCTCTCTCTCGGTCTCTCTCTCTCTCTCTCTCTCGGTCTCTCTCTCTCTCTCTCTCTCTCTCTCTCTCTCGGTCTCTCTCTCTCTCTCTCTCGGTCTCTCTCTCTCTCTCTCTCTCTCTCTCGGTCTCTCTCTCTCTCTCTCTCTCTCTCTCTCTCTGTTAGATTCTATCAAACCAGATCTGCCTATGTTTTTCTCACACTCAGGTGCCTTAACAAGGATGTTATGATTTCCTGAGGACATACTGTTTAGTAGTGTATATCTGTGGGGCATACCCATATTGACTTCTTGAAACAAATTGCACCTGTCACAGTATCAAATACAGTCACCTAGGTGCACTTGTGTCCTACGCACGCTGTACCGGTTAGGGGAAAATGCCGGGAATTGAACGCTGTCACAAATCCCAGACTGGGAGATGCAATATTTATAACAAGACAACAATCACGAACGAACAAGTATAACACTTAACAGAACAACCCATCAGACTCACACATTTATTATACATAAAGATACAGATAAAAAGTGCAATTACATACACTATAGTATTGAATTTACTACCGTCCAACGGCCTTATTCCCACATGCACTCTTCCTCGGGTCCACAACCCGGTAGTTACTTTCTAAAGACACTTCGGCCTCAGCCTCTCCTCTCAGGGTCTTAATAGCACATTAATATTTCACAGGCACCGCAGTCTCTCAATAGCCCCTTCCTATTGCCATAACACACTAACATTCCAATAGCACATCAACATGGCAATAGCACATTAGCATTTCAATAGCACATCAACATGGCAATAGCACATTAGCATTTCAATAGCACATCCACAATCATATATACGTCCCTGTCTGTGGCCAGACTGCCACGACTCATGTGCCTCTACTGTCCTGCACCGACAGCTTCCTTCCTGGCCTATGTGTGGCCTCCGGCCCTATGCTGGCCTATCCTCTGTGCTCACCGTAGGCGGCTCTTCGGCCCGTCCCCGGCACCTACAAGAATATTATTACATTGGTATAATACCATACCACTTCTATTCACTTCACCCCTCATTACAACTCATGAAGCGGACACACAATAGTTCACATTTCACTCACCAAACATCCTACGGTAACACACCTCCACCGTAGTACACAATACTCACTCTCGCTACAAATCCATGAACTCAACTTACATCTATCGCTCATGGCGCACATTGCTATATACAGTATCAAGGACTTCCACATTCCTCACATATAATTATTTACATCATGGTAATAGACGAATATAATACATCAATCATAATTATCAATCATCGTTCCACCTACCAGTCATCACTGGAAAAAACACCACTCCCAAGTCTTCCAACTGCTCTCCTTATGTTCGCCCTCTGGGGCTTTCTCCTGCGTCCGTTCCCTAGGACGTCTTAGTGTGCAGTGATAGTAATACAGCGCTCTCGCCTCATTCAGACCCCCACCACTCACAACATGCACGCTTTCCCTTCCCCGTGGGCCGTGGGTTAACTTTATTCTAACCCTCTTCTCGTAACTACTGATCCTCGCTCACCCGCTCGTGACAAACGCCCTTGAAAGTGAAATAATTTTGGGCCATAAAAGTGGAAAGTTAACACCATGCGCGAACGAAATGAATCGAACAAAATATCATTTTTTGAAAAAAAAAAAAAAAAAACATACGCGTTCAACTAACCCCTTCTATTGGTTTATTTAAACTCCGGCCCATGGACTTCCCTCACATTCATGCCAAATGCTCTAACCGCTGGGCCGTTACTGCCAGAACACAGTCTTATCAACTGTCAAACAAATTGATGCAAGAAGGCCCAGAATGCCCTAAAGGTTATGTTTCATAGATTATTATAAATATTCTCTGTGTACAGGAATTCACCCAACCAGTCAGATAATAATACTAGGGCCTGTCTGTATCTCTTGAATAATATACAATCGAACAGAGCGAAAAAGAAAATCATTTCCTCGAAATTGCATTAATACAGAGCTACCGCATACGTTATCAATTTGGACTTCATCTTGAATTCAGGACTCGATCACTCAGAGATAAAGGTCTCCCCTTTTACTCTGTGCAAAGACAGGTCAAAGACAATAACAGAGTACTGTACTGTACACGCCAGTGCGATGATGAATAATTCATTATGACTACACAGCGGATATTCTAAGAGAATAAAAGGACATTTATTTCATAAGTTTTCGGATAGCCAATTTGACAGAATAAACGGTAATTGACTTCAGCAAGGCTTGACTGGTTTGTTTCTATGCAAGGTTTTTGCGTTCCTTGTCAGCACTTGCAAAATTTCATCGGAGACAAGGTTATTTAGCTGGTGGCACACTGAGTCAATAATGTTTGCGTCTCTTTTGATCCAGTGTACCTGCTATGTAAATGCACAGAGTTTTTGAAAATGTCACAAAAGAGATGTCTGTTATCGGGCTGGCATACCGTGGAACCTAAACTCAAACTCAAACGCTTATTCTGTCTTTGTGGCCTGTGTGGTGTGCTTTATGAGAGGTTTTTAGTCTGATCAGTCATGTACCGGTATTGGAAATGTCTACTGACAGACTGGTGATGTCTCTGTGAAGCCATGTATGTTCTGTACAGCATGAAAGTCTAGTATTTGTAAGTACCTATGTGAGAGAGAGAGAGAGAGAGAGAGAGAGAGAGAGAGAGAGATAGAGACAGAGGGGAGGGAGGGAGGGAAAGAGATTGTGGAGGGGACAAGGGGTGAGTTGTGATCATTTCATTGTAAAGTGCGTTGGGTCCAGGACTATAAAAATATATTCCAATATCGTTATTCATGTCTTATGATATAGCCTTCAAAAAAATAATAAAGGTGATAATTTAAAAGTCTTTAAAATACATCAAACCCTATGAGAAATCTGGAAGGCAGGAATATCAGGTTGATGAGAGACCTCAGATTACAAGGAGAGGAAGAGTAAAGTGAGGAGAGGAATCTGGAGAGGGAGGAAAGGAGATTGTAATGAGAGGAGAAAGCCCTTGCGGCCTCAATTTTTGTCCAGCTGTGTATGTCCAGGCTAATGCTTGTCACCGATGGAGGGCATCGATCGCTGAGAACTAATGTATGATGTTGTTTCTGATTTGGAGAAACAAAAAATTAACGGTTTTTTTTTCTTTTCATCTGTTTTTCTTTTCTCTGTTGAAGAATTATTTCGCCATTCCCATTCACTTCCGAATTCAGGACCTTCCGGATAAATGAGAAACACGATACCCTCGATTATCCGATTGTGTTGTGTGTTTAAATCGCGCAGCGAATGGGTAACGTGTTTATTCTGCATAGGAGATAAAAGCTGAACTATGATGGCGTGCTAATGGTTATGTTAGCATTCACGATATTTTAGTGTTTAACCGCACTGCTGTCTTTAACCAATTAAACCAGCTAATTTTTGTTTCAACTCTGTTCTGCAACGATCAAAGAAAACGGCTTTTCGTAAATATTTACGATGTTCGGGTTTCTTCTAAATCATTTGTATGCTCCAGATACTAAATCTGTAGGATTTTCGTTTGCGGAGTATAAACCTTTCGCATTTGCACTGTCGCCGTTGGCTTTTGGGAGCAGCGGTGCTAAGTAAGCAGCTTCTCTAAAACGCTAGGACACCTTTACTGCAATTACCAAATCATTACAGGAAAAAGTCCCGTACGTCCAGGCCTGTTTGATCTCCTTTTTCATTTTCTGTTTTTTGGTTGGAAGGGTAGGGGGATAGGGATACGATTTGGTTTAGGATATGAGGACAGGGTTAGAAATAAGTTTAGAATCCAGAAATAGGCCCACTATACAATGTTATTAACAAAAACTGTTATTACGAAGTAGAAGAAAAACAGAACGACACAAGGAACAAGTAACAAGCATCAAGAACACAATGCCAACAACTACAAGCTGGGGCCCTCGAAAAGTGGTAAGAAACTCCTCAAGTGGAGCGAGACAGATGACGATCTTCAGAGGAAGAGTGCATTCTTTCATTACACGTTTTCGGCCTTTTAACTTCCTGACACCTACTAGAACCCCGGCCACGCTCGTGGTGTTCGTCATCCATCTTGTTTTTTTCCCCGTCGCCATGCTCTTCTCTGGGTTTGAACCGGTACCAGTGGTTTCTGGTGCAGGTGACTGATCCATTCTGCCAATACTGCTACTGGTTATTATGGTATAATTTTAGGTTATATGAATTTAGTGCTTAATTCTTTTGCATCAAATCCAGCAGGAAGCATTTTCCGCCGTTGCTGCTATTTCCTAAAGGGTGCTTCTAATTTTGCTGCCACTTAGATTGAGCTTCTTCAGAAGAGAGTACATTGTTGGTCCGACTAATACCCTTGGTCCTATTTCCACCGCTAATATACTTGTCTTCATTCCGGCGTTCCTTAGGAGATCCTGGAATTCGGCCACATTGCATTCGTGCTGCTCTCCCATGTTTGTCTCATTATGGGATCGTTAGCTCGATTGGGGCGTATGTTTGAGCTTCCTTGGAGCTGAAACCTACAATAGATATCTCGTCACACTACACAATCCGAGAGGTGGCCTGGAACTATAAGGATTGACTGGCCATACGGAACTCTTCCTTCATCACATCGTATTTGCAGGGTTCATATGGACAAACTTTACAGTGCGGGCCTTTTCCCCTTAGATATTGAACTTCACTTTTATTTGGTCTTATTTACAGGAATCTGAGGGCTGCAAATTAGCCCAAAGTAAGATAACGTAAAAAAAAACGTGAAAGGTGAGAAATGGCCGTTATTGTGCCAGCCCGGATTCAAACTGAAACTTCCCTCCTCATCTAACTGACCCACCAATCTTTTTCCTGGATCTGTACAGAAGCTGGTATGTTATTAAGGCTACCCAAAGCAACCGGTGCATTCGCGTTGTCTCTGAATACATCCATGTATTTAAGTTGTCAGGAGACTTTGGTTTTTTACGTTATAAGCTATAGAGGAACAGAGAACACAACCCAATATTTGATCTCTTCGGCTATATATTTATAGCACGGCCCCTTACCAACAGCCGTTAAATTAGTATGTACTGAGTAACTCGATGGTTAGACATGCAAGAGCACGGGAGTTATAACTAGGTTTGCATAGATATTATGTCCAGAAATCATCATGGCCGACAACTGCCGTGCAGATAATGTAATTATTGTATGTCATTGGAGGACGTTTTCTCTCAGCGTCTTTCTTCTCCTTTTACAGAGAGAACTAGACAACCCTGTGAACTGCAGAGAGGGGGAGGGGGAGAGGAGGTGGAGGGGGGAGAGGGAATGAGAGAGACTACGTTTTCTGGCCTGAACTCGAACATTCTCACATTCCAACAGCACAAAGAACAATGTCTACGTTCAGACATTATAGGCTCCAGAGAAAAGCATTATGCAAGGCGGCTATGATGACATTCATTTTATTGTCAGATTATCCTTAACGAAAAAAAAAAAAAAAGGGAAAGAAAGAGGAAAATCTGCGGGGTCATAGCAGTGCTTGGAATGAGGAACAAATGTGGCAAACAAGGGAATATACGTTGCAAAGCTCCACATTAGAAACAAAGGAAAGAGACTCTACAAAGAACGATAAAGGAACTGAGAACGAAAGAGCTTTCGGTCATTTCGGGGATCGTAGACCAGTTACCTATCCAAATAGAGAAAATACTGAGGTGTTCACTGTTCGGCTGTATAGCTTATAATGTAAAATACAGAGTTCCTCTAACAACGGGCGATTTGGTCAGTGATTTGAGTTTGAATCTTGGCACAGTTTCTCCTTAGCCAGCCTCACTGATGAGTGGGGGCGGCCGAAGAATAACAACTACCCTTTTCTTTTTTTTTTTTTAATCCATTGGCTCCCATTGAATGTCTGTAACAAAATGGAGAAATTTAATGGCATGGAGTGGAAGGAGCGAGGGGTAGGGAGGTGGGGCTGGTTGCACTAACCACTCAAAAGGCACCACTCCAAACCGAAAGGAATCTACACAGAAAAGATTTGGTTAGCAAAGGTGCCGAGATGGCTGTGTATTTTAAGGGTGCAATCACATAAACACAACGAGGGTGCCAGTTGTCTAATTACAGAATATATTGTTATATTAGCTTATAAATATGCAGCAAAACGCCAATTTTCTAGTGATCTCCTTTGCACTCCCGCGCTACCCCATAAGCAAACTCAACAGGGAAAATGAATGGAATAATATAATGTCGTCGGGTAATTGCCATAATATATTGTTGTATATGCATTTTTGCCTTTCCAAGAAAATGGTAATTGAAGTTTGGTCGGGAGAGGAGTTAAAACGCAAAGAATTCATTACGTCACAAACCATACCTCGAAGACATTTTAACCGATTGGAATGACACTTATATATAAATGAAATTAGGGATGAGAGAACCACTTTCCTGACAAAAACTGAATCTCGGCAAAATGTCGCATTTAACAATGTGGCAAATACCCCTCGATTTTGTAGAATTTAAGGCCCAACCTCTCATGATTACGGTAGAGACCGATTTCCTTTATTATAGGACACAGTTACGTTACCTTATAAATATGCAATAAAATGTCTATTTTCTTGCGATCTCCTTTGCACTCCAGTGTTACCCATACGCAAAGTGAACAGGGGAAAATGAATGGAAATACAATAATATATCCGATCTGTTAGCTTTTGTAGGTAATCAACACAAGCGTCACTGTGGCTCCGTCGTGGCTGCGTCCAATATATCAAGATCCTGCTTACTTTTAGGATTGGATATCTCTTGACAGAGTCAAATCGGTTCGCTTTCTTTCAGACCCACTCGGGGGATATGAAGACTGCCAGAAAAGAAGAGACGTGCTGGAGACAGAACCGCACCAGTTCATTTTCCCCAAGGGAACTAAGGGTATAGAGCAGTGTTTCTCAAAGTTGGGGGCACGCCCCGTCAGTGGGGCATGGCAATGTTTTGGTGGGGCGTGGAACTTCAGAATGGGGCGTAGAGATGTTTCGTAGAAATCTTAATTTCATACTGTATTTTAACTTAGCTGTATAGATCAACTGTTGTTTGTTTATGGTGTGTTAGTGATTTCCTTGTTTAGCTGGGATTAAAACAGCGAAATTAACGGATGCACGGCTTTAATGGTTATGCGCAGCCTGGTCGGTTAACTTATGCATACTTATTTACTGTATACTGACTTTGTCCGATCATGGTGGGGGGGGGGGGTACTTTTTGGGGGGAAAATTGAAGTGGGGCGTGGGACCAAAGAGGTTGAGAAACACTGGTATAGGGTATAAACAAGTGAATTCGTACAGTGTGGATTAGGGGGTTTGGATGTCTATGACAGGACATTAAATCACTCTTTTCGGCGGTATAAAATTCCCATGCGGATCTCATGAATCTGCTGATAGGCTCAGCCTGCAATTATTCAAGTATCATGCTGGTTTTGGATATGCCCGCATTTCGTGCAGTGGAGAGAATGATAATGCTCATTGCGTGATAATGTGTTATTGTGTACTGGAAGCCTTGGCTTTCTCCCGCAATCTCCCCCTCGTTTTCCTGTCTCTCGTGACAATTTACTGTTGTTGGGGGTGTTTTTTGGTGCTATAAATGTAAACATATCTTTTCGTTTTGGGTGGCAGAAATTACAGGTTTGTGATCCTGGCTGGGCTGCATGGGAATGGAATAATATTATGAAGTTTTTCTTGTTGCTGTTGCTGTTGTTGTTGCTGTTGTTTGTCTTTGTCTGTTATATAATACTGGACAGTTATCTAATTATAAAGCCATAAAGAGAAAATTCTGAGTTGTGTTCACTCCTCAGCTATAGCTTTCTATGTAAGATATTCAGTCATGTAACAGATGATGCGATACACTTGCTCAGCAGAAAGGAGCAAACTGTAATCTTTAGGCTAAGAACTAGACATAACAGACTCGGGCAGCATCTTTACAAAAACATTCAGAGTTAGAGAACCTGGGACATGCCCATGTGGAAATTCCCCAGAGAATGCAGAACATGTCCTCCAACAATGCCCCTTATACAGACAACAGAGGGAAGACAGCCGGCCCCGAGGTGCGGCACTACACACTAAGCTATATTGGGACAGCAGAGGATCTCAGGAGCACAGTGAGCTTCATAAAGGCTACCGGCCTTCTGATGAAGAACGCAGAAGAAGAAGATGAAAGATACCACGGTCCTCTAACAAGAGCTTTTTTTTTTTTCACCAGGTGGTCCCTGTAACAGTTTCGGGCTTGGTGTGCCCATAGCTCATTTTGATCGACCAATCAGTTTTGGTTGGTGACGTCACGACTTGATTTACAATGAGATTCACGCTACTTTTTGCTGGTAGTGCACGGGATCTCATTGAAACTTAATTTCGTGATCTCACCAACCAACTATTCGGACGATCAAAATCGGATGATGCCTTAGGTGATAAGTCACCGGACCTCGTGGACCAGCCAAGTGCTTGGATCTCATCAAAACTCAATGTCGTGATTTCCATATATCCAACTTAGACGGCGTATCGATATCGGCCAGTGTGTAGAGGGCTAAGTCTGGACACAAAGATGCGTCATTGAGCAGTGTTTGTTATTACAATGTCTCTACACAACTAACACAGGGATGTATCTACAGTTGCATGAAAGAAACAGACATAAAACATGAGGTTTCGCGCTCTGTTAATTCATTGTGTTCACAAAATGCTAGCCAAATCGGAATTTCGAGCATCAGCACAATATGGCCAGTAACACGCAAAACCACTGTAGTATTCAATGCTACCGAAGAGACTCGATTAAACGTTTCCCACTAATTTGGTATGAAGGAAGTCAAAGCTGTTGTATTATACGGTTTTCACTTCGCCCAAGCATTCAGCACATTTCAATGTATTTCCAGTGCTGATCTCTGATCCCTGTAAATTACCGGACAAATTGCAGTCTGAAGAGCCGACGGAACACACACTAACGATGCACCGAATACGCCACTGATTTCAGAATGAGAAACTGTTAGCCATTTTCATGTCCCAATCATTTGTTTTGCCAGGAAAAAAACACCCCTATTTTCAGTTCCAGTGCAGATAATGTATGATATTTTCTTGATAAATGCATCTTTATATCTCATTTTTGGGTCCATGTTCGCGCCAACTGGCAGGCTAATGTTCAAATTTGCAGGGAGGCAAATAGGCTGAGCTTTTGGCCTTTAGAATGACATACAAATATATACAGTTTTCTGGGCCGGGTAGTTTGCAAGTTTGTGTGCCAGATAATGAGATTTGTTTCCTTGGATGCGCTAATGTTCTGAGGTCTGTAAATTCCAACTGGGCTTTGCCTACAGGCAATTTTGGATCTCATTATCATCTCTTTCCACCGTCGATCGGAGGGGGGTGACAAGGGTGATGAAAAAAAAAAAAAAAAAGAAAGGATGAGGAAGAAAGAGAGAAAGAAAGAAAGAAAAACAGGAAGAAAGAAAAGAGCAAGGAAAGAAGAGGGGAAAGACAGGAGAAAGAAAGAAAGAATAGAATCAGATTAAAAAAGAAAGACAGAAAAAGGAATTTAATAATGGCGAGCAAAAAAAAATGAACAACAAAGAGGGTCTGCAAGAGAAAATCTGTCAAACTTTCAACTTCTCTTGTGTGCAGGTTGTCCATTTGAAAAGGAATGCGAGATGGCCACAGAGAAGCTTTCTGTTTCGTCTTCGTGTTCAATTTCAATGCGACAGAACGAAAACATGGAGCAATCGGCGAAAACAGCAGATAGAGAGACAGACAAAAGAAAGAGAAAAACGGTGCGCTACAGAAACATAACATGTAGGAGAGTGGATCGAATATCAGTAACGTGCTCGCGTCAATTCGACTCCATCCTCACACGAGCAGGCTTCGTGTTATAAAGGAAGAAAGGCCCCCAATGTTAATTATGAAAGGCTTTTCAACGCTGATCCTTCATTTCTACAAAATACCTTATTGCACACTGAAAGATGTAAAGTGCAGTGGGAATGTTTTAAAAGGTCTTGGAGGTTGCTATATTTTTAATGTTGTCGCTGATTTTGAGCCACAACTGAGTTGAACAGAAGAAAGTGTTCCGACATTTTGAACCGGGATAGAAAGACGCATTATCTTCGAGTAGAATTAAAAAGTATGACAGGATATTTCCTTCTTCGCCACATTTTACACACTGGTGATCGAAATCAAAGATACTAGACACAATAAGACGAGACAGCTAGCGCGTTTAGTGTGCACGGATTTCGCACCGCCACCTAGCGGCGAATGCGCAGAAATCATGAACAATGCCGTGTATTTTACATCGCCAAATAGGGAAAATATTGAATTTTTTTTTTTTGCATTGTTCAGCTATCGCTGTAGGTCTCGATTGTCGTCACTTATTTTGTAATTATAACTTCGATCGCTGTGGGAAAACTCTGGCTATTTTTTTTAGTCCCAGAAGCATTGTCACAAAAATTAATTTCGCATCATAAATTAATTCTCACTATATCAAGCATTCTTTTCCTGCTATTCGCCCCGCCCCCGATCAGCGTGCAAAGTGTGTGTACGATTTTTTTTTTCTTTTAGGTGCGAAGAAGGGAGTGTCTCATCTCATCGTTTCTAATAATTATCTTTGTCGTGATTTAACTTTAAAAATCACAATTCTGTGTATTCCCTGAGTCAGCGGGCCAAGTGGGACCAGCTCAAGCCCAGAATTTCCTAAATCTGAGCAGGGAAGCGCAGAAGCCAGCAGGAGCTGTCAAGATATCGAAGACCTTTTTCAGTGCCGTCAGTCACTGTCATATTTAGAATATAAGGGTGAGTGTATCGAGACCTTAGTTCTTGTTGGTTCTATCTCCATTCTCGAAAAAAACTGGAAATCTTTTAGTATGTATGTAGAAGAGGTATGACAAATGCACACTTTGACTAACGTTGTGTTTAAATAAGTCGCTGTACAGTTCCGATCTATTCTTGCTCCTTATCAAGTGGAGTTGGAACAAACAAGGGTTCAGGTCCCGATATGCCACGGTGGAATTATTTTGATAGTAAATTTAATATTGATCTACACAACATGTACCTGTAGCAGGCCTCTTTTGTCCTGAACTGCAACTGTTTTTAAAACTTGGAAATTTCTTTGCTTGCAGGATATAACGCCCCCCCCCCCCCACACACCCGGAACAAATTCACTGCCAAATTTAATCAGGTTTTGGTTCTTGGCGAAAAGTGTCAAAATTTAACGCATGGCCTGCAACACGCATTCGAAAGTAATACTAGGACAGTGACGCATGTCAAGTTGTGATTAAGAGAGAGAGAGACCGTGATAGAGAGAGATTAAGAGAGAGAGAGAGACCGTGATAGAGAGAGAGAGAGAGAGGTGCAGAGAGTATAAGAGAGAAAGATATACATTTACACTTAAAACAAAAAAATAGAGTTTGGTTGTTTTGGTTATTCCATCGGCCCGTGACCTCCCGAAAATGTGCCCCCTCCCCCCCCCCCTCTTCCCCCCGACCTATTACCGAGGGTAATATCTAGAGGGCAACAATTAGAACTGGTTAAAACTCCTTTGCAAAACATAATTACTACGGTAGCCGTCGCAGTGGTCTGGTGGAAAGAGCGCGTGGACCGTGAGCTACATGTCCAAGATTCGAGTCCCGCTTGCGGCAGAATCTAATTTTATTTCTAGTGGAATAGATAGATAGATAGATAGATAGATAGATAGATAGATAGATAGATAGATAGATAGATAGATAGACAGACAGACAGACAGACAGACAGACAGACAGACAGACAGACAGACAGACCGACCGACCGACCGACCGACCGACCGACCGACCGACCGACCGACCGACCGACCGACCGACCGACAGATAGATAGATAGATAGATAGATAGATAGATAGATAGATAGATAGATAGATAGATAAATAGATAGATAAATAGATAAATAGATAGATAGATAGATAGATAGATAGATAAGATAGATAGATAGATAGATAGATAGATAGATAGATAGATAGATAGATAGATAGATAGATAGATAGATAGATAGATAGATAGATAGATAGATAGATAGATAGATGGACGGACGGGTGGGAGGGTGGTCTCGGAGAAGATTGGGCGGTGGACGGACGAAACAGATGGATGGAAAGACGGAGGGATGGAAGGAAGGATAGGTGAGCGAGTGTATAAGTGGATTGGGGACAATAGCAATCACGACCTATAACCTCTCACTTAGGCTAAACTACCCCCTAGATAAGTGAGAAAAAAAAATAACTCAGCTGAACACAGATCTATTGAGAGCGCTTCAAATTCTTCCGTGTGCCTTCGAGAGACAATTAATTTCCGGGTGCCTCTAGTCCAGTTCATGGGAACTCCGCTGGGGATGAAGGAAGATGAGTGGAGATCTGCTGTCTCTCTTATGACAGTTCATCTGTTACATGGGTTTTCAATCGGGGGAGGAGGAAGGGGGGGGGGGGGGGGGTTCATTTTCGGGAGGTCACGAGCCGATGGAATAACCAAAATCACCAAACTCCATTTTTCGTGTTAAGTATAAATATGTGTCTTTCTCTCTTATACTCTCTGCACCTCTCTCTTTCTCTCTCTCTCTCTCTCTCTCTCTCTCTCTCTTTCTCTCTCTCACGGTCTCTCTCTCTCTCATAATCTCTTTGTCTCTGTCACGGCCTCTGGCCTCTTAATCTCTCTGCCTCTTTCTCTTAATGTCTCTGTCTCTCTTTCTCTTGGTCTCTCTGAATTTCTCTTAGTCTCTGTCTGTCTGTCTTTCTCTCTCTCTCTCTCTCTCTCTCTCTCTCTGTCGTTCTGTATCTATCTCTCTATCTATCTATAACGTGTGTTTTTCCATCTCTTCTTGTGTGTAAGTGGGTACATAATTATGTCTGTTCTACACGACCTGCGTGTATGTGTCGTATATATATGTGTGTGTGTGTGTGTGTGAGAGAGAGAGAGAGAGAGGAGAGAGAGAGAGAGAGAGAGAGAGAGAGAGAGAGAGAGAGAGAAAGCGCGCTTGGGCTAAAAGGGAGTGGGTAAGTATAGGTTATCTTTTTTGTCGTTATTGTGACATTTCGGGGACAGAGTTGTCTCAGAAAGTGAGCAGCGGTTCATTAACCCATTACTGCTAGCTAGACTATACAAAGTTACGTTTCTTTGTGAATGGGGTTGAGAAGTAAAAAAGGTCGAAACCCCTTGATCTGTTATCTGAATATTCCCGAGGACATTTCCTTCAAAACAGGAGCACCATGGGGAAAAGGAAAAAGCGAGTAAACACAATTCGGAAGACCAGAACAAAACTTGTTTGACAAGACCTCAGGAGAATTCAGCAGTTCACCGGAACTCCCGTACGGTGATGTTTTTGTTGTTATTTTTTTTTTATCTTTTCCAGATTTAGAAACGTGGAAAAACATCCATTGAATGGAAAGAAGTCACCGAGTACGGCCAGGTCTGTCTGCGAGGTGAATTCTTTAATAATAGCGTGACTCTAGATCTTGTTTGTCCACGTTTTACACAACTGGGAAATTCTACGTTAAAGGTTTGCTGCTTTACTTTTATGCTGTTATTATGGAACAGCATATTTTATACTTTAGGCTCTAGATGATCAGTGAACACAACCCAGTATTCTGTTCGGTTTTGTATTATAGACCATTGTCCCATAACAACTGGCATTATGATAAGGAGTTTGAGTAAATCGGAACTGTGAAACAGAGTAAATCGGAACTGTGAAACAGAGTAAATGGGAAATGTGAAGCAGGGTAAATCGGAACGGTGAAACAGAGAATATCGGAACTGTGAAACAGGGTAAATCGGAACTGTGAAACAGAGTAAATCGAAACTGTGAAACAGAGTAAATCGAAACTGTGAAATAGGGTAAATCAGAAATGTGAAACAGAGTAAATCGGAACTGTGAAATAGGGTAAATCGGAAATGTGAAATAGAGTAAATCGGAACTGTGAAACAGAGTAAATCGGAACTGTGAAATAGGGTAAATCGGAAATGTGAAACAGAGTAAATCGGAAATGTGAAACAGAGTAAATCGGAACTGTGAAACAGAGTAAATCGGAACTGTGGCACAGCTTGATAAGTGCCACAACCCCATTTTAAACAAGTGTCCAAGTGTCCATTATTTTGTTATACTTCTTCTACGGACTAAAAGATCTCCAATTGTTGTTTCTTAGGCTTTTGTTTTATTTTTTTTTCTCTCCAGAAAATGGAAATAGAACAAACAAGAAACTAAGATCGTGACATGTCTTTGCATAGATGGGTTAGTTTCCTTTTTGTGTGTTATTATTTGTAGGTACATGAGTATGAGGGCGGGGGTGGGACTGTGAGTACAACTGTCCACCCCCTTAACCAAAGAGTTCCCATAAGCCCGTGTCGTTGTAGCTGTTGTTGATTAATTAAAAGAACCCAAGCAGTGCATAATAATGCAGGTCTGGAGCTGTACAGCGATAGAAATCAGTAATCTCCACAAGGAAGCAGACAAAAAAAAAAATGTATTATTAAATTTTAATAATTATAACTGTATTTCATCACTAAAGTCTCTGTGTCAAGTGATTGTAGTCTGTCCGTCTATCCATTACCTAAATGTTTATCTACCCGTCTGTTTGTCCCTTTTCTCTCTCCCTCCTTCTCTTCCCGTCTCTCTCTCTTTTTCTCTCTCTTTCTCTCTCTTGTGCTCGCTCTCTCATCTCACTGCTCTTCTCTCTCCCCCCCCCCCCGGTCTCTCTCTTTGATATATCTTATCATTAAAAGCCACACACACAGATCAAATTTCTATAAGTATACCCAGCCCTACCTTTCCCGGGGAGGCCCAGTAACCATCAGCGCACCGATGTCCAGCCTTCCGTCTGTAAACGTCCATTCCCCAAAACTCATCCTCGTCCTCCGACGTGCCATCGTTGTCCGTGTCGTCTTCCGTATCATCATGGAAACTACTTTCGTCGCCATAGACGTCGTCTTCACCATCAGAGATGTCAGTGAGAAGCACCAACGTCACTTCGTAAACTGCGGACATCGTTTCGTCGCTTTGTACAATGTCTTCACAGGGAAGAGGCCTGTTGCCCTGGAAAGAGAAGGGAGAATATCGTAAAAAGAAAACTGTGTTCATTTTTTTAATGGTTATCCCCCTCCTATTTGTCCCCCCACTGCTATTGTCCACAGCATCCGCTCTGCTTCGCTCCTCACGGCCATAGAGGCATTTTCATACGTCATTTTCCTTAAAAAAAAGCGGGGAGGATGCTGTGGACTAGACACTTAGAATGTCAAGGTTCTAACTCATTATATCCGTCAACTTTAGAGAAACTGATGATTGAAGTTTCGTGTGCTCACAGCTTTCAGAGATACCACTTTTATTTTTCTTTTCAGTAATACTTACAAATTACATATCGAATCTGCTTGATACTTTGACACGCAGTAGAGAAGGTTTATGGAAGTAGTGTGTAGCGTGTAACTCAGTTCAGTCGAAATGTGGAGACTGATCCTTGTCATTTTAACCCTGTTACTTTAAGGAAGGAGTTCCGTTGTCCCACTAAGAGTATTCCATCTGCGAGTCTTCATCTTACAAATTTAGTATTTGAGATCGTTTTGAGATTGTTTTTTGATTTAGAAACCCGTACACGGGATACATTTCCAAAAGTTGATTTAATTGGCTGCGTTAGTCAAGGGCAGAACAAAACCGTCAATTTGATAGTCTTATGGCTGCATTAGGGTTAAGGGGACGACTTTCTGTTGACGATAATTATATTAATATTAGCAACGAGTGCCCCAAATGTGGATGATTTTCATGTTACGAGGACTGGAAAAGTGTCGTTCCATCTGACGGTCTGGCGTATCAATAATTTTGGTGGGGTTGTATTGTGACTACCTTCATGGTATTGTATTCTCATAAAGTGACGTATCAATAGATATGCAGTTTTTAATTTCTATAAGTCACATCCAAGAATAACAAAAGTGACCAAAAAATTTGAAAGGCTCTCCTGTATCATGAGAAAATTGTTGATTAGACAGACTCGAGATGGGTCATGCACGGTATGTTCCATAAACAGAATGATCTTCTTTGATCATATTGTGATAAACTCTTTTTAATAATAAAAGCTACCAAAAAATAAAAAATAACATACGAGTATGCTTATCCAATATTTATTTTTATTTTTTTATCTCCAAGTCAGACAGTTCAATAATTTACAATACAACTAAGCTACGTTTCTTTGTATCTCATTACAATGCCCCGGTTTTCATCCCTGATGCAGACCAGGACAAGCTACGGCCCATGCCCGGATTGGAGCACGCCATGCACTTTTGGCCGGGCCCCCTGAGGGTGACTGAAAATTATACACCAGACCCTAAAGCTTTACTACTAATACTACTGAAAAACATGTCAAATCTTTGCCTGATCCAGTTGAACACAATGTTCCGAACACCCCATTCTGGTGGTGTCAGTTGAACACAATGTTCCGAACACCCCATTCTGGTGGTGTCAGTTGAACACAATGTTCCGAACACCCCATTCTGGTGGTGTCAGTTGAACACAATGTTCCGAACACCCCATTCTGGTGGTGTCAGTTGAACACAATGTTCCGAACACCCCATTCTGGTGGTGTCAGTTGAACACAATGTTCCGAACACCCCATTCTGGTGGGGGGGGGGGGTGGAGGGTGGAATGGAAGCATGGGAGGGATGATATGAGTGAATGGAGGTCAAGGCCAATAGACTGTCTGCCTTGTAGAGGAACCCAAAAAATATATTAAGTGCCACTTTTTAGAAATAATTGTTCGAATTTTTATAATTCTGTACTAATTTTACATTTTTTTCCCCTGATGAAAGTCTATCGGGACCGAAAGCTTGTTGGTTTTTTTTCCTTTCTAATTTTTTTGCGATTTGTTGTAACGTTTCTTTATTGTTTCCAACGCCGGGCCCAGAGACATATATATTTTTTTTTTTCATATTTTTGTCATAATTTAACTTGGATAAACGAATCCTACCTACTGTATTGCTTTGAAATTTTCAAAAGCCTCTGACTAATCAGGTTCAACACAATCAATATTAATCACTCACTCGATCACTGCCGAATCAACATTTACCTGACACAAGTAACAAAACACATTGCGATATGCAGCCTCCATC
Organism: Onchidella celtica; assembly: GCA_963931925.1. Lineage (NCBI taxonomy): Eukaryota > Metazoa > Mollusca > Gastropoda > Systellommatophora > Onchidiidae > Onchidella > Onchidella celtica. Next base: position 38,141,695 of record OZ007574.1, on the reverse strand, counting down.
GTGAACACTGGCAAGTAGTATGAATGGCAAAGATTTTCTAAATCACGAAACTTTGCCATGCCAGTGTTAAAAATATGTCTGGTCAGACTCCAGCTGCAAGTGCTGATCATAGACTGAGTCAGTCGATTGTCACATTGCCTTACAGCGACTTCTTCTGGCTGAAGATATTCCTCTGAGCACTGATCTACCATATTTACAGCGCCTGAGGCAGTTCCTAACAAACTTGCACCGTACCAACTGTCATTAGAAAGCATTTCTGTGCCTGAATTAACAACCCTACAGCTCTCCTCTTTCGACCAAGTTATGTCCAATCCGTTAGTGTGGCGATGTTCACTGCATTCTAAACAGAAATGGTTACAATAGGTTTCTCCTGTTATGTTGGAAGTGATCAGATCAATGGACGTCGGTGTACCGAGACAAGAATTGCATCTGAGCACTGATTCCAGGAAATGGTTCTGTCCAGACGTTGTATTCTCTGAATTATTTAAAGATGGCTCTTTGAACTCTTCAGGTTGGAAGATCAGGTTATCGTCTGAGCATGAAGAAATAATGAACACGGAAATCTGCGGGTTTATCCGAAAGCAAGTGTAAGCTGGCTGTGGTGCTGAAATAGTGTCTGTTGCGTTCTCTAAAAGAGGATTGATGTCGCAACAGTCGCCATACTGAGAGCATTTGGCGTCACAGTTGCACATGCCACAGACAGGCTTTGATGACGAACATGCAGAGTGGGAGTGTTTCACATGAAACTCCGTGTCACAAGAAAATGGACATATCTTACCATGGTAAAGCATACCCTCGACTATGACTTCGGCAAGATCAAAACTACTACCTGTATCATGGCAATGTGTAAAAGACTCGTTTCTTCCTCGTTCTATTGACATAAATGGATAGATCTCCATCCCTTCGCCACCTAGGGTAGAGTTACTTGCTGCTTGCATTCCAAACCCAGGCTCGTCGTCTTCCTGCAGATTTATGTCATGTAAAAGACCCGTCTTGTCATTATCATGATAATAGTTTTGGGTGTTTTCTCCGACAACTCCTGTTCGCTCGGAAAACTGTGCTAATATTTCGTTTTCCGTTTCTGAATTACGAATTATATTTGATGAAGTACTCTTGATTGTACAAACAAGAAAAAGAATTTGTGTGAGGAGAATGGCCATGCTTAAGAGCTGTTACTATGTATCCAGAGAAATTCCAAAGACGAATGCAGCAAGAAATGTTTCCTCTTATCGAATATGTAAACTTTAATCAACACTTGAAGTAAAATTTTGAGACACTTCAGAAAAACATCCAATCATGAAGATCCTAGGTAAAGAAACAGTGTTATCTGAAGTATAATTCGTTTTCACACATGAATTTTAGACAGCCCACGGTGGGAGGAGAATCAAACTACGTAATTTCTTGATTTACAGAAGAAAAAAAATCCAGGAATCTAAAGTTAAAATTTTAAGAGAGGCTTTGACGAGAAATTTCGACAGTAATTTCCAGCTGGTAACGAAGGTGTAAAAGATTATGTAATATGATCAGAAGATGTTCTGATCTTTAAGAAGCAATTGATTGATCCAGTGTATGAAATAGCTGTAGACAACAGAACAGCGACACATTAGTAGTTTTATCAGAGTTTGTGCACAGTAGTCCAGTGTTCATGTCTCACCAGCGGTCATAGAACCGAAACTGCGAGTTCAGTCCTCGAAACAACTTTTTACATTAGCCTGCAACCGGAAATTTTGATTCGCTAAAAGCTAGTGACAGCGGACAATTTATACCGTCACTAACATGTTCTTGCTTCCTGCTTTTTAAAGCACCCCAGGCAATCCCGTCAGTGCTGATAACGTGTAACATGGGGTTACCATGACAACCAAACTGCTGCCCACGACCTATCTGTCCCTCCCCACCTCCACCCCCCGGCCATTCCCAGGAGCGTAGTGCTGCCGTACGGTGCAAAAGTTATGCAGGCTTGCGGTTGGACGGGGGGGGGGGGGGGGGGAACCATAGTATTTTAAACTTTCAAAGATTTACAGGTGTGTGAAGGAATTCACTGTTCGGCCTAACTGAACTTTCACTGTGTGTTTTACTTTGCTTTACTTACTTTACGTTTTCCTTCAGTTGTGGCCAGGAAAAAGTCCCAAGCGAAGTGTGTGGCCTTTGTTATAGTGAGGTTGTGTTTCTTTACCCTATTTTACATTCGGCATGACAGACCCCCATAATTTACATAGCAAGTTTATTTTATTGGCGTTTTACATACGCCAGACCCACACATTTTTATAGTGAAATAATAATTATTGTTTCACCCCCCCGCCTTCACTGCCTCCAGGTTGGCGAGCAGGAAATGCAAAAAGAAAGAGAAAACGCAGTCGGTCACCAAAACAATATTAAGATCATTCGGTTTGGAATCTGACAGACGACCCGAATGCAACCCCCGTATGGGGCAGGGGTTTATAAATAGGCCTATTCCCCCCGCTTGCAAGTGGTCTAAAACCACTAAAGGTGGACTGTCACTCACTAAAGAGTGAGTGTCTGGGCCATGGGGTCTATTAGACCCCGAGTGTAAAATAGGGTTAAGAACTTCAGTCACTCCTTCTATCCATCGTTTACTACGCCTTCCTCTGTTTCTAGACCCGGAGGTTATGGTGATTTAAACAATCCGTAATTTACATAACTTCAAAATTGGTCAATTTTTTCAACTTTTTTTGATGTTGTTGTTGTATATATGAAGACCTGCCCATCAGTACAACGAAGGAATTCCCTCTTTTGCGTAACTTTCACTCATACTGTAATCATCTTGATTTACATAACTTCAAAATATTTCTGGTTCAGTTTAGTTTGCCTTTATTTAGCATGAAACACGAAGACCATCGGTATGATGGAAGAATTGCCTAATTTGCCTAATCCTCAACAGTGGTCATATAACCATCTTAATGTACGTAATTCCAAAATTACTTCATTCTGGGTTTAGGTTTAGTTTGTTTCTATAAACCATGAAACGTGGGGACTTTCCCATCCTAACCAGTGATACAGATGAAGACCGAATGTAGGGCAAGGTCACAACCCTGTGTAAAGCCGTTTGTTGTTTTTTTTTTCGTTTTGGGGAAGTTTGGGATGCTTCTTCGAAAATGTTAACTCTGACTAACGTCTGTAATTAATGCTAAGACTGCCCTTAATGCTTTTGCTCTCAGACCCAAACGCCTTTTTTTTTACTTTGTACGATCAGACTAATGGATTATCGGGTAGAAAGAGCGGGAAAAGTATAAAATTACGAGTGTAAAACGTGCCGGAACAATGTCAGCCGTTATATCGGCCCCGTGGCACTTTTAGCATGAAGCAGTTAGGGCTGATATATCGGCTGTGCGGCAGACTTCCGCAGCATATTATGATAGCCCGATATATCGGCCCTATGGCAGCAGGAGGGTTAAACCCGGTCCTGAAGCAATGTTCCCTCTAATGTTAAGTAGTTAATGTGCCCAAATATTTTAATCTTATGTAGTGCAAAATGTTTTCCTGTGTCAGAGGTATGTGTACAGCGAATGCTTGTGCGAATAAATATAATCTTAAAATAGTTTCAGGACAATTTTTGGCACAGATTATCTCTCATGACTAACAGAATTGTATCGGAATTTTTTATATAACACGCGTGATTGCATTCAACGAAGTAAAGTTTTTAGTTATGATTTTATTGCGTGTAATTTGAACTATTTTGTTCAATTTATAATAATCCTTAAGTACTACACTATATCAGGTGACTAATGTTTCAGATACCAGGTGGATACTTTGGCACACATTAATTTCCTTTGTGCAGTGGTGGTGAAAAGTGTGCACTAGTTTATTTCCGGTTGCAATTTAAGTGCATGATAAACAGGAAATTGCGGTCGTGTTCATGTTGTGTTTCTGTTCTGCCCAGTGTTACCTGTACTGATATGCTTTTATTTGGAACATGTGGCTCAGATCTTCAGTCCGTTCTATGCTTCTTTCATTTGTTATCTCTAAGTATGTGAGCTGCTAGGGTCATGGTGCCCCGGGGAAAAAAAAAACAGTGAATTTTTGAAGATATTGGAGGGGTGGGACTTTAGGGAAGACCAGCTGGAGCCGCCCGTAATGTACGTATGTCCAGATAGGGGGGGGGGGGGGTTGACCCAGGGGTGTAAAGAACATACATGGGGGAGAGGAGGTACATGGGAGTGTAGGTACACTTTTCATCCAGGATAATGACTTAGACATTTTGTTTTATTTACTTTTTTCTTTTGTCAACGATAAAAGTTGATGGACTGTATATAAATGGAATATAGGCAATGTTTGTATCTAATGGAACAAGTCAAAGAGTGCGTGCAGAACGCCACTTCTAGTTTTAAAACATCACGGCTTCATCATCCACAGTCACCATTTCAATGGTCACACGCTCGCACGGAGTAAGAGAAGGGGTTGAAAGTAAGCGTGTCAAAAACGTACTGTACAGAGGGAAAAAATCACTATGATCCAACACACCTACCTTGGGGATCCGTCTGAGAATGAAGGAGATTCAGAATTGTGTAACACCAGCTTGGAAAAATATGAAGAGGGAAAGTGAGTAGTTAGAGTTCAGACGGTTTTCTCTTGGTTGTCATACCGTTATGAAAACAGCCTCTCAAACTTACTTACACACTGCCACTAGTTCCCTCCATATAGATCTAACGTTAAAGTCCTTCTCCTCATCATTGTGAAAGTGATCCATGTTCACAAACTTGTTTTGATATGGCTTATTTGCAGCAAGGATCTCTGTTGGGACAGATTTGTCGTCTAAGTGCTTAGAGAGCAGGATAGTCCAGCACTATGACGACATGACTTCTATCGGCACCCGGGCCGGCTTTTAGTGATTAGAGCGTTCAGCCGAGAGTACCCTGTTCCAGCCTGGAACATGTTGGCCAACTCATCCAGCGCCAATCTCTGCTCACGCTAGGATCATTTGTTTTATTGGTAATAGATATTTACATTATACAGCCAAACCACCGAAGAATTTTTCTCACCGACTTGTGGTCAGTTTCCTAAAAGTAAGTTACTGTGGCCATTCATGATCCACCATTTTGGACCGGACGCGGATGCTAATGAGATACGATATTGTAAAGAACAGGACCCGAATGTGGAAATACAGCACCCACAGCAATTTTGGATAAAAAATAAAAACAAAGATAAGTCCTTCGACTTTACTGAAACGGAAAAAAAAACTGTTCGTGTCATAATAATTATAGGCCCTGACTTTATTTTGAATTAATGTAGAGTAAACTATCTTTAGGTTATAAAGTTATGAAGCGTATCACAATACAATGAAGACAGAAAATGTAAACTCTTAATCGGAACAAAAAGGCACTTGTGACCACATTTTACTGTCAGCCTAGTCATGTCCGTAATCAGTAAGTCATGTTTTTTTACTGGACAATAATCATTGCAGGGTTGTTAATCTTCGTCAGTTCGGCAATTACACCATACAATTTTGGAGACATACGTGCCCACTGATTTATTTTTGGCTAATTAAAGGCTAGCGGTGCACACAGCAAAGTCTGTTTTGCCTCGATTTTAGTGTGAGATATGGATTATTATGGTGTTCGGACCTCATGCACTAGGGAGATCGACACAAGTCTGATTTGCTAGTTGATATCGGAAATACCTGCCGACATGACTGATAATGTCTTCCTTAAGTTTTGTCTGTTCTCAAGAGCATAATGGTATATTTGTAAGTTTGTGAGCACATACGAGAGAGAGAGAGAGGCCGAGAGAAAGAGAAAGAGAGAGAAAGAGAGAGTGAGAGAGAAAGAGAACGAGAGAGAGAAAGAGAGAGAATGTGTGTGTTGTTACTATTTCATTGTAAAGCGCTTTGGGTGCACTATATTTTATGGAGACAGGCGCTTTTGTTGAGACAGGCGCAATACAAATGTACACCATTATTATTATTATTCTTATTATTATTCTTATTATTATTGATTCAAAGGAAATCCAAGTCTTCGTCAGATTTGAAGCAAAACAGACGACGATGCGCTGTAATCCTGCGCCATATTGTATTAGGAGTATCCAGAATTTCTGATTGCACCGCCTACGGACCTGAGTTAATCCAGACAAGAGAATAAAAATAAAAAGCACTCGAGTGGGTGTGTCGGGTTGACATTGCAGTTCCTGAATTGTTCTATCGCGATCTGTGACGCAACTCCATTTGTTTCCCGAGTCACGCAGTTAATGAATCATAATGGATGGGTTGGGGTGAATGAAACCTTGGACAATAGAAACACTAATGCATTGTAAGTGTCAAACTTGCTAAGTTCGGCAGGCCTGTGTAGGGAAGGTAATCACTACAACGGTTTCGGTTTCATTTATCCCAACACATTCTATTCCTTCTTCTGTTTTGATGGTCATTATTACAGGGTTGATTTTTTGTTTTTTTTTTGTTTTAGTAAGTAGCAGAAATTGACTTTCAGAGTGACTTTTACTATTTGCAGTTTTTTAAGTAATTGGCAAAAGTTGATTTTCAGAGCGACTGTTACTTCATGATCCATAAAATAATAATTTCTTTGAACATTGCAAAGTGTCTCGATCCTTTCGTACTTGAAGATACGGAAACTTTAATGTGAGATTTTAACAACAAAAAACACCTTTACGTTATCTGGACATTTCAGAGTCTAAATTTGCCACTGGGCCCTGGCATTTATTGATGAGAGTGCTACTGACTGATTGCACTTAACATCCCTGAACATGCAATTCTCCGAATCAATTTATGTTTATTTTATACTTGAAATAACGGCGGGGCAATGTATAAAGCAGTGTTTTCACGTGTATCGAAACGGCAATGGAAAAGTCAAAACTCCATCGAGTAAAAAGAAAGTAGTGTTACCAAGTGCACGGAAACCCCGTAAACACATACTTTCTTTTTCACTACTTGCAATGTGTCTGACAGTCTGTTGCTGTTTCTGTTTCGGTACACGCGAAAAGCCAGTTTAATGTTCTACTTCAAAATTTTGTTCACGTAAAGTGAATCATATTGACGTCAATGTTCATTAACCCAGTGAAGTTGTTTGTGTTCAGCGTTCATGAAAGGTTTCTGTGGTGAGATAATGTGATATTATTATCATCCCAGCCAGCAATCTTTACACCAGTCCGACTACGTAGGACTGACCTCACATTTACTCATAGGAATGACACTGTTCCATGCGGGTTCGCTGGTTTAGACATCGCGCCGCCGTCGATTTCATGTAGGAAATCCGCCCTATCTACAAACCCTAAGAAAATCTTATACAAATCTACGTTGGGACTGATATAGGGGTCCTGGCCGGGTATGTAACTTTATCAACGCAAGTCCGGCTTTGATAATCATCCAAATCACTGTAAATGGCATTCGCTTTAAAATGGTTCAGGTTGAAAGCCATACTTGCCGCCCATAAACGTACATCTTAATTATTAGTGAAAGGTTCCTGGCATTAATTGTTGTTGTTGTTTCCCTGGTAAATATAGATACGTATTATTTTCACCGTTTAAGAGCTATGTGGTGGGTATACGACAGATGAGGTAAAAATTGGGGCATAAGGGCATAATATCCATGTAGGACATAGCCTACGTTCGGGGGTAGGGGGATAATAAATCAAAAGGTTTAGTTTAATTCATATATTTTCAACACAATAAGGTGCAGGACTATACAGAAATCAAATAAAGGCTATGTTTCCAATGAAACATTCAGATAATCAGTGCAAATTGCCACCTGGAGCTTCGAAATAGCGAGGGCGTGTCATGGGCATTCGACATTTTAATGGTCGTACCCGCGAATATTGGGGGGCGGGGGTGGGGGCCAAACCGGGTGAATGAAAAGCTTGCCGGCAGTGAAAAGAAAGGGGGGGGGGGGGAGTTTGAAAAATTGCTAAAATCAAGCATGCCTGCCGGCAAATATTGAGATGTGTTATTTTCACCGTTTAGAAGAGATGTGACTGACAATAAAAGCTGATGTGATCTAGAATTAATTTTGTGGGAAACATCATATTACATCCGCGATGGCCCCCACAGAACTAAAGGGGGTGTCGACACACAATACTGTGGTGGGGGGCAAGGGTTAGACGAAATGCATGTTATCATGTCATCTGTGTATTACAAAGGCCGGGCTCCATTTTGTAGATTCGTAACAATCACCCCTTTCCTCACCCTTTTGTTGCTCGTTGATTGGACAACACTGTTTCAGTCTGACCACTGGCGGCGTCCACTCGATACCACATTGGATGTCTGAATTTCTCTGTTGGCTAGCTCACATGTCGCGTTGCTCTGACCATGCACACAGATTGTGAAGTTCCAATTAGACAAAATGAGTCCGTGTTTGCCAAGCTCTCACCCAGATGCAGGAGGAATGTTTGTGTGTGGGCATGGTTTCCTGACAAGTGAAACGCAGCTGACTGCGGTAAATTTCACTGCTCCTTCCAAACTTCCTGCTTTGTAAAAGAGCAAACGCTTCGTGTGTGATACCCATGGTGACAGTTTGTTATCTTGATCTATCAGATCTTGGTGTTGTTTGTTTGTTTTTTCAGGATCATCTGATGATGTGCTATTCAAATGTCGGTATTTTTGGGAGAGGAAATGTAACATGCCTCGGCCTTGAACTCGCGCATGATTAAAAGGAGTGGTGGGCGGAGAACGTGGAATGGGGGTGTTGAAAGGCAGCCCAAGCCCACTGTCACAAATCCCAGACTGGGAGATGTAATAATTTATGACAGGACAACAATCACGAACAAACAAGTTTAACACTTAACAGAACAACCCATCAGACTCACACATTTATTTAAACATAATTATACAGATAATAGCGCAATTACATACATTATATTATTGAAATTAACTGCCGTACAACGGCCTTATTCTCACATGCACTCTTCCTCGGATCCACAACCCGGTAGTTACTTCCTAAAGGCACTTCGGCCTCAGCCTCTCCCCTCAGGGTCTTAATAGCACATTAATAATTCACTGGCACCGCAGTCTCTCAATATCACCTTCCTATTGTCATACACCTTAGCCTTCCACTAGCACCTCAGCAGGGCAGTAGCACATTATCATTTCAATAGCCCATCAACATGGCACTAGTACATTATCACATTCAATAGCCCATCAACATGGCAATAGTACATTATCACATTCAATAGCCCATCAACATGGCAATAGTACATTATCACATTCACGCTCATATCTACGTCCCTGTCCGTGGCCTGACTGCCACGACTTTATGTGCCTCTACTGTCCTGCACCGACAGCCTCACTCTTGGCCTATGTGTGGCCTCCGGCCCTATGCTGGCCTATCCCCTGTGCTCACTCAGGCGGCTCTTTAGCCCGTCCCCGACACCTACAAGAATAACATTACATTGGTATAATACCCTACCATTTCTATTCACTCCACCTCTCCTCACAACCCATGAAGCGTACACACAATAGTTCACCTTTCACTCACCAAACATCTTACGGTAACACACCTCCATCGGAGTACACAATACTCACTCGTGCTACAAATCCATGAACTCACTTTCATCTATCGCTCATGGCGCACATTGCTATATCCAATATCAAGGACTTCCACATTCCTCACATATACTTATTTACATCATGGTAATAGACGAATATAATATAATACATCAATCATAATTATCAATCAACGTTCTACCTGTCACGAGTGGAGTGAGTGCAATTAAGGGGATTGCTACAGAGCGGGTGTAGAGTAAGAAGGGCTCACAGTAGACAAGTAAGTTAAGCGTGCTGTTGTGAGTAGTGGGAGGGTCTGAATGAGGCGAAAGCGCTGTATTACTATCACTGCAAGTTAGAAGGTCCTACGGAACGGACCTGTGAATAAGAGCCCATCGGGCAGACATAAGGGGAGCAGTCGAGAAGACAAGTGAGAGAGTCTTTCCAGTGATGACTGGTACGTAGAACGTTGATTGATTATTATGATTGATGTATTATATTATATTCGTCTATTACCATGATGTAAATAAGTATATGTGAGGAATGTGGAAGTCCTTGATATTGGATATAGCAATGTGCGCCATGAGCGATAGATGAAAGTGAGTTCATGGATTTGTAGCGCGAGTGAGTAGTGTGTACTCCGATGGAAGTGTGTTACCGTAAGATGTGTGGTGAGTGGAAGGTGAACTAGTGTGTGTACGCTTCATGGATTGTAAGGAGAGGTGGAGTGAATAGAAATGGTAGGGTATTATACCAATGTAATGTTATTCTTGTAGGTGTCGGGGACGGGCCGCAGAGCCACCTCGATGAGTACAGGGGATAGGCCAGCATAGGGCCGGAGGCCACACATAGGCCAGAAGTGAGGCTGTCAGTGCAGGACGGTAGAGGCACATAAAGTCGTGGCAGTCAGGCCACGGACAGGGACGTAGATATGAGCGTGAATGTGATAATGCACTATTGCCATGTTGAGGGGCGAGTGAACTAATAATGTACTGGTGAAATGATAATGTCTATTGAAATGATAATGTGTTATTGCCCTGCTGAGGTGCTAGGGGAGTGCTAAGGTGTATGACAATAGGAAGGTGATATTGAGAGACTGCGGTGCCAGTGAATTATTAATGTGCTATTAAGACCCTGAGGGGAGAGGCTGAGGCCGAAGTGCCTTTAGGAGTAACTACCGGATTGTGGATCCGAGGGAGAGTGTGTGTGAGAATAAGGCCGTTGTACGGCCGTTGATTTCAATAATATAATGTATGTAATTGCGCTATTATCTGTATAATTATGTTTAATAAATGTGTGAGTCTGATGGATTGTTCTGTTAAGTGTTAACTTGTTTGTTCGTGATTGTTGTCCTGTCATAACTTATTACATCTCCCAGTCTGGGATTTGTGACACTGGGGGCTCGTCCTGTTTACCTGTGGTCATTTTGACATTGTGTATTCGTTATATCTAGTTGTTTTTCTGTTGTGCTAGGAATTCGTGCTGTTGTCCTTGTTCGTGGGATGAATGGAAATTTCAGGATGATATGATTTATTTATGTTTATGAATAATAATATGTATTGATGCATGTATTTTGATGAATATGTATTAATGTGTACTTAAATTTCTGCAGAGTGTGTGTGCCAGCCTGTAGAGGTCAAGCAGCCAGAGCTCCGAGACAAGGGGAGAGGTTATAGTCAGAAAAGTTAAGTGAAAATTTTGTACCCTGGATTGAGGGCTGTCTTTTCATCTGTCTGTTTCCCTGTTTTTGCTGTTTTTGTCGTTATAGATTATACGGGCGGTGGCGCGGGTTTGCTGTGGTGAGCGTAGTTTGTCCTCTTCGGGAGGTGGGCTAATCTAGGAACCACGCTCATCACAGTGAACAGTTCTGTAGGGACCTGTATTTTTGTTTAGATTGTAGCGTTCTATCTTCCTCGTTGTTTTAGGAAGACGTCTCTCTTGTCCCTCTCTTACCTTTTTGTAGATACGTTCTTTTTTTTCAGACTCTGTTCTTGTTCGTACCTTGTAGTGTAATCGGCGTAGTTAGGTTGCATTTTTTTCCATTATAGTTTTTTTTTGTAGAAGCTTTGTCCTAGTCTGGTTCGTTGTCCTTGACGTACTGGTGGTCCTTCTACTGAATTTCTTCATTCTTGTCGTTTCTATTTTCTTTTATAATTAATAGCGCTATACATTTTATAGATATAGAATTAGTTGTGCTGTAAAGGTAAATTTCTGAATTGTATTTGAGACAACTGGGTATTGTTATATCTGGTGTGATCTCAGGTCTCTGGTCGTATCGTTAGTGATCATACCGACAGGTTGGTCGTCTTATAATAGATACCATAACCATAAATCTGTGAAATGGCGGAACTCCAACAACTAATGAAGTTGGGTAAGGAACTTGGCCTGGAGGGAGAGGAGCTACGCGGCTGGATTAAAGAACAGCAGGCGGATTTGCGCGATGAGCGTGCGAAGGATAGAGAGCGAGAAAAAGAGGCTAAGGCTCAGGAGGAGGAAAGGGAGTTTAAGCAACAGGAAAGAGAGGCTAAGGATAAGGAAGAGGAAAGAGAGTTTAAGTTAAAGGAGTTAGAGGCTCAGCAACAGGAGAGGGAGTTAAAGTTAAAGGAGATAGAAGCTCAAGAGCGGGAGACAGACGCGCGAGTAAGAATCGCGGAATTAGAACTCAAAAAGAATGCGCCAACAGAAACAGTTGAGCGGCAGGTACACAATAAGGGTGGCGTTAGGATTAAGCTCCTTACGTTCGACGACCGGAAGGACGACATAGACGCCTTCCTTTACAGGTTCGAACTGAACGCACAATTGCAATGGGGGGAAAATAAGGAATTATGGGCCACGTACCTGGCGTCGCTATTGCAGGGGCGAGCGTTAACCTACTTTAAAGAGCTACAGCGCGAAGACGTGCAAGATTACGATAAGCTGAAGGCTTTGCTGCTTCGCCGATTTGCGCGTACCGAGGAATATTTCCGGGAGCAGTTTAGGCGGGCACGTGCAGATGCCAGGGAGGACTTTGCTGCCTTCGTCGCGAGACTAACGGAGTATTTCGCGAACTGGGTAGACTTGGCGCATGTGGGCGCGGATTTTGCTAAACTGAAAGACTTAATGATCCGTGACCAGCTGTACGCGTCGTGCCACAAAGATCTGGTGGCCTTCCTGAAAGAAAACGAACCCGCGACGGTGCAGGAGGCGTCTAAGTTGGCGGAAGCATACCGTACGGCACATCCGTCCAAACCAGTCGCCAGGGCGTACGTCCAAGATGCTGGATACGTCGCCGTTGTCGAAGGGTCGCCGGCAGGACTTAGGGACAGGTCGCGTCAGCGTGGTGCCTATAGCGGGCAAGCCCAGGGGCAGCGTAGGGGCTATCACCAATCACCGGCATATGGATCCGGTAAGTTTGACCGAGCAGGAGGGCTAGGTCGCGGTAATGGCCGGGGGCGATTTGTGACCTTTGCCGATGACCGACGGCATAGGGACTCTAGTTCCGGTCGCGATGGGTCACGGGGACCCAGGCCTAGTGCAGCACAGGGAGCGGAGTGTTGGACTTGCGGACGCGTGGGTCACTTTTCACGCGAGTGTAGGGCCGCGAAGTGTTGGAACTGCGGTAGAGCGGATCACATCAGCGTGAACTGCCCTGCAGGTAGGATAGCGGCGAACGTGGACAGTGGCTCCAGTCCATGTCCCCCAAATAAATTTCATCATGCGGCTGCGTGTGTTACATCGGACAACGGAGGCGGACAGTATTCTAAGTGTCCCAGTTGTGAGAAGTTATTATCTTCCGGTGTTTTACCTTGTGGGAGAAAGATCCCCGTTATAAATTCATGTCATACAGGAGGTGGTCTTAGGGTTTATCCGGGGTTTGTTGGGGACGAACCGGTCTCGGTTTTACGAGATACAGGATCTACCGTTGTGGGAGTGCATAGAGACTGCATTCGGGATGCACAGCTTACAGGTGAGACTGTCCCGTGCATCCAATTTTCGGGGGCCATTGAGAAATTACCCATGGCAAGAATAATGATAGATACACCTTTCCTTAGCGGGGAAGTCGAAGCAGTCGTTGGTTGTTTTCCAGGCGCCCAGCTCATCATTGGGAATGTATCACGGGTAGTTTCCCCTTCCGATGAGAACGTGCAAGCATGGTCGCAATCAAAAGGTATTGACTTTTGCGCCGCGGTCGAAACACGTCGACGGGTAGCTGATAAAGATAAGATTAGACCTTTGGCAACGCCAGCGGTCAACCTAGATATCACGCCAGAGCGCTTGGCGAGATTACAAAGGGAGGATCCATCGTTAAACCCATGTTTTGGGGAAGCGCGAACCGAGAAAACGAGGAGATATAAGAACGGGTCGTCCTGATTTATTGTTCAGGCGGGCATTCTGTTCCGTAAGTATGTAACGGTGTCCTCCATTTTAAAGCAGGTCGTTGTGCCAGCGTTGCTGATCGCAACAGTATTGCATTTGGCACATGATGTCCCATTAGCGGGTCATATGGGAAGTGCTAGAACCAAGCAAAGAGTTCTGAAAAATTTTTATTGGCCGTCAGTATACAGAGATGTACGGTTATATTGTAAGACGTGCAGTGAGTGCCAAAAGACGACGCATAAGGGTCGTACACCCCAGGCTCCTCGTCAAAAGATCCCCACGGTTTCGGAACCGTTTAAAAAGGTTTCGATAGACCTTGTTGATTTAAGAGAAAGATTATCTTCAGCGCGCACTATAGCAGAAGAAGCGTCTAGTATCGCTTCAGAAAGAGCAAAAGACTATAAAGATAGAGGTTCCAAACTGAGAATTTTTAAGCCAGGAGACAAGGTCCTATTGTTGTTACCTACGGACCATAATAAGTTATTGATGATATGGAAAGGTCCTTATGTTATTGAGCGAATTGTTTCGAAGGTAGATTACGCTATCCACATTGATGGATCAGTAAAGGTTTTCCACGTTGATATGCTGCAGAGGTTTCATGAGAGACCAGAGTATCTGTATTCTCATACTAGTGTTGAAGGACATACCTAATGTCGTGTCATTCTTTGACGATATGGCATGCCATACGTCGACATGGTCTGATCATATTCAGACACTAACAGTAATTTTTCAACGATTACGTCATTTTGGGTTAACTGCTAAACCCGCAAAGATGGATTTGGCATGTCCAGAGATAGTATTCTTAGGACATATTGTGGGTAGAGGTGTTCAGAGACCTGAAGTAACAAAAATTGACAAGTTAGTAGGGTTGCAAATCCCAAAAACAAAGAAACAAGTCAGAAGCTTAGTGGGAATTTTAAATTATTACAGAAAGTTCATTCCAAATTTTTCCTCCTTGTCATCTTCTCTTACTGACCTTACTAAGAAGGGACAACCCGATAAGGTCCAGTGGACGTCTGAATGTCAGACATCATTTGATAATTTGGTGACAGCATTATCATCGTCACCCATTCTGATATTACCCGATTTTCGATCTAATTTTATCCTCAGAACGGATGCGTCGGACTCTGGTGTCGGCGCTTGTCTTCTACAGGAGAAGAACGAATGTCTCCATCCTGTATGTTATTTCAATAGGAAGTTATTGCAGAGAGAAAGAAAGTATTCTGTGATAGAGCGTGAGTGTCTTGCCATTGTCTGGTCCGTCCAGAAACTAGGACGTTATCTCATGGGACGAGAATTTTGTATCCAGACAGACCACAAGCCACTGACATTTTTGTCGAAGAATCGTTCGTCCAGCCCACGCTTGTCTAGATGGGCATTGGCTTTGCAGCCGTATACCTTCGTTATTCAACCAATTCCAGGAACCAGCAATCATATCGCCGACTACCTTAGTCGAGCCTAGGGGAAGATTTCAGGAGCTTATACATCGGAGGACAGGAACATTGACAGGATCTGTGTGAATAAGTCGACTTTAAAATATTGACATTATAAATATGATATGAAGAATGGTTGATAGATTGATTGGCTTTTGATTCTGTATTAGATATTGTGTTTAGTTAGCTATTCATGATGTGACACATATATGCATATTGCAGGCCATATTGATCCCCATATTTTCCCCTGATTTCGGTATTTTATATACTAGGGGAACTGCTAGGTCATTTTTTTTAGTGTAGGTATTGCTCACGCTCACTCGTTGACAGTCATCTTGATGCGATTTGAAATTAATTGCATTAATTTTTTTGGGGTGGGGGATGATGTCACGAGTGGAGTGAGTGCAATTAAGGGGATTGCTACAGAGCGGGTGTAGAGTAAGAAGGGCTCACAGTAGACAAGTAAGTTAAGCGTGCTGTTGTGAGTAGTGGGAGGGTCTGAATGAGGCGAAAGCGCTGTATTACTATCACTGCAAGTTAGAAGGTCCTACGGAACGGACCTGTGAATAAGAGCCCATCGGGCAGACATAAGGGGAGCAGTCGAGAAGACAAGTGAGAGAGTCTTTCCAGTGATGACTGGTACGTAGAACGTTGATTGATTATTATGATTGATGTATTATATTATATTCGTCTATTACCATGATGTAAATAAGTATATGTGAGGAATGTGGAAGTCCTTGATATTGGATATAGCAATGTGCGCCATGAGTGATAGATGAAAGTGAGTTCATGGATTTGTAGCGCGAGTGAGTAGTGTGTACTCCGATGGAAGTGTGTTACCGTAAGATGTGTGGTGAGTGGAAGGTGAACTAGTGTGTGTACGCTTCATGGATTGTAAGGAGAGGTGGAGTGAATAGAAATGGTAGGGTATTATACCAATGTAATGTTATTCTTGTAGGTGTCGGGGACGGGCCGCAGAGCCACCTCGATGAGTACAGGGGATAGGCCAGCATAGGGCCGGAGGCCACACATAGGCCAGAAGTGAGGCTGTCAGTGCAGGACGGTAGAGGCACATAAAGTCGTGGCAGTCAGGCCACGGACAGGGACGTAGATATGAGCGTGAATGTGATAATGCACTATTGCCATGTTGAGGGGCGAGTGAACTAATAATGTACTGGTGAAATGATAATGTCTATTGAAATGATAATGTGTTATTGCCCTGCTGAGGTGCTAGGGGAGTGCTAAGGTGTATGACAATAGGAAGGTGATATTGAGAGACTGCGGTGCCAGTGAATTATTAATGTGCTATTAAGACCCTGAGGGGAGAGGCTGAGGCCGAAGTGCCTTTAGGAGTAACTACCGGATTGTGGATCCGAGGGAGAGTGTGTGTGAGAATAAGGATGTTGTACGGCCGTTGATTTCAATAATATAATGTATGTAATTGCGCTATTATCTGTATAATTATGTTTAATAAATGTGTGAGTCTGATGGATTGTTCTGTTAAGTGTTAACTTGTTTGTTCGTGATTGTTGTCCTGTCATAACTTATTACATCTCCCAGTCTGGGATTTGTGACACTACCTACCAGTCATCACTGGAAAAACCACTCTCATCCGTCTTCCGACTGCTCCCCTTATGTTCGCCCGCTGGGCTTTTACTAGCGTCCGTTCAGTAGGACCTTCTAACTTGCAGTGATAGTAATACAGCGCTTTCGCCTCATTCAGACCCCTCACCACTCACAACATGCACGCTTTAACTTACTTGTCTACGTGCGTTAATTTTACTCTCCTCCTTTCCCCCCGTAATTATTAACTATCGCTCACTCCACTCGTGACACCCACAGTGATATTACTTCGTGGAATAAATCAATCGCTTTCTAAGAAAAGAGGACGGGCAAAGTACCTGGAGTGCACTAATTAATTAATGTAGAAAAAAAAAAATTTTCTGTGTAATTTTTTATTTTTTTTCCACTTACGTCGCTCAAAAACTGTGATGCATTAACTCCCCCCCCCTCCCCTCCCCCAAAATTAACTCCACGGGCTTAAGCATATGCGCACTGCCACCTTTTTGTTGTTGTTGTTGTTGTTGTTGTTGTTGGAGCGTGTTTGGCATGCTCACTCGCAAAAGATTGGCTGTAATCCAAAAAGAAGAACTGAAAGTCTTGGAGGAAAGAAACATAAAATTATGGTCTTGGAACCTCTTATAAAACAACTGAAAATTTTTTACTGTCTAGTAAAACAAACCAGTTGTGCCCGCCTGTGAATCATAATTATCATGTGCAAAGTGGTATTAACAAGAATAGATTCGTTTGTATCGTTGGGGCTTCACGTCCGTTTTCAGCCCGATAAACACTTTATTAGGGGCGAGGTTTCGGTTTCCGGCAGGTCATCGACAAGGGAGCATCTGGGAGAAGTTAGTCAGGGATTGATCCACAACTCAAGCGAGATTCGAACTCAGAACATCTGGCCGTCTGAAGTGGTCCAACCATTAGGCCACAGAGTTGAAATGACATATAATTTGTTACATTTTGTGGTTACATCTCGTCTCCAAAATGATACAGTGAATTCATGGTAATTCTAAAGCACTATAGACCAGTTGTGTCTTTGCTTTGTTAAGGGCGTTCTGTCACTGCAAATTAAAAAAAACGGAGTAAGTTCCTTCGATAAAACGCCTTTTCCTAAAAGTTCACTGATTAAAACACCCACATCAATAAACTTCACAACATGTTAGAAACATATTCATTTTATTGCTGTACATTGAAAAAAGTATAATTCGTGCAATAGTTTGTTGGGTGTTTTTTTTTCTTTGAAAGATGGCCAAGCTAAATCTCGATTTTTTCGGAACTGTATTTTCGAGAAAAGGGCGTTTTATCAAAGTAAGATAGAGTGCCGACAAAGTCAGGTTCTACATGAACAAGATTACCATTTAATGGTTTAAAACAAGGGTAACAGGGTAGTTGGAGCGGGTTTCGGAACTGAAAAGCTTCATGAAAGAAAAATATTAATGATTAGATTAGTAGCAACAGTAGGAACATGGACATCTACGGCATAGAGGCAGGGAAGTTAAAGTGTGGTTAAAAGAGAGAGAGAGAAAGAGAGAGAGAGAAAGAGGGAGAGAGAGAGAGGAGAGGGGGGGGAGAGAGAGGGTGACAGAGAGAGATAAACAGACAGACAGAATGAGTTGTATTAGCAAAACCCCGTATTAGGAACGAACAGCACAACTATATCATAAATATTAAAAGCATTTATGGCGTAGGGAGGAATTCATACGAGCTTCCAGAGTATAAATCAATCATCAAGTAAACATAAAATTGCTGTAGCAAATTTTTATATATATAATTATATATATATATATTTATTTTTTTTATAAAATGTATTTTGTACACTTCTTTAATCCTATTTGGGAAATCTGTCTTTGTGTCATTGCAGCCTAGTTACAACTAGAGCAGATAGGTCATCGACACAGTGCAATGCTGGTCGGCGGATTTTGGGAGGAGGGAGAGGCGTTGGGGGGGGGGGGGGAGTAGGAGGGGAATGAAACATTATTTGAAGAAAAGTGGTTTAAAACTGCCAAAAATGGAACAAAGGAACATGAATAGGCCACTAGATTTATTTTTTTGGTTTGTTCCTGCATTAATATTACGAAGGCATAGGCCATAAAGTTCCTGTTCAAAGTTCGCTGATAAGGCTATGGTGCTGCTGGTGTTCCTCGGGCCGGATTTAGGGGAGTGTCATACTGCGCCCGGAACGTCACAGCCAGTTGCTACCAGCAAAAATGTCCACCCAAGAAATAACGACAGAAACCGACTGTGTCTGACTAGGCTTAATATGATAGAGTCTTCCCGGATTTACTAAGAAAATATAGGGAATTGTGGTGTGCATTCTTTGTCTGTCAGCAGCCGACTGTGCCGTTCCGAGCTTAGTATGATACCCCCCTAAAGCTAACTGGTGCAGTCTGCCTAGCCAAATATAAGGGAAGCCACTCCCTCCCTACTCCCCCACCCACCCATCCTCATCCCGGGAGGGGGGGGGCATCCTCGGCCCTTCCAGTGTTTAATTGACGATTTATTGAGACTCAGAATGTGCTAAAGATCGAACCAGGATTTATAACATTTTTCTTCTTCTACCCATTTATTTCTTCTTTCAGCTCATTCCACGGCCAGACTTCACAACTATAATATTTTTTTTAATGTTGTTGTTGCAGATGTGTTATTTCTATTTGTCTAAAACTAAATAACTAACTAACACTGTCTAATGTGCCACTGAAAGAGTAAATTGCATTTTCACTAAGACAAAATTAAAAAATATATACATATTCTAAGGCGCTCTCACAACTTTCTGTGAGACTGTAATTAGGGAGGATACTGTGGTGTGTTTCGTAGTAAGCCATGGCTGCCCAGTTAACACAAACCAGTATTTTCTCTATTCAGCTGGTAATTTGGCTACGGTCCCCTAGCAGCACAATATCTTAGTTCTTGTTTGTAATAAGTCCACTTTTTGTACAACTGAGAAATTCGACGCCAACAGTATGTGGCTTTTTTTTACCATCAGCGAGTGTGTATGTATAGAGAGATCTCACTTTCGCCAAATCGCCAAACTAGGTCGCTGCGGCAAATTGAAAGAGTCCGCCTTTACCAAAGATAGCGTGCATATCTGTTTCCTGTGGTTTGTTCATAATTTTGGGCTGATTGAAACTATTTAGAGCCGTCTGTAAACTCTTACGCCCCGCGGAAATGCACAAATGGGTTATGGTTTACCGCAGCGACCTACTTTCCGCTGCATGCTAACAGTGGTTTCGGGGCGCCTGCCGTGTCTCGCAAGGCAAATTGACCAATTAGTGAAAACTCTCTATACACACATACTTTCTGGTATCATGATAAAGAATTGGAATAAATCGGAACTGTGAAACAGCTTGGTAAGTGCCACAATGCATTTTAAGCAAGTGTCAAAGAGTGCATACTAAAAGAAACAGAGATATAATAAATTAGAACAAAGGTAGCGAACAGCATTTGCTTAGTGCTTTCAGGCCCAGGGGTGACTATTGATTGTTCATTCTTCAAGTTAACCCTTTCACTTTTGCATGCATCTCTACAGCTGAGTCCTGAATAATAATATTCCATGATTCTTGGCCGGGACAGTTTTTCCTGTTTTGATTACATTCTCACCTTCTCGGAGTACAATGACTCTTTTCATAGGCCATGACTCCTGTGACAGGTGAGCTGGGACAGGTCATGACAGATGGCCAAGATTGACTGTGGATGGAGTATTCAGCAGCTGGCTGAATCGAATACAACAAGAAACTCGAAACCATGGGTTAGTTAGAGATGTCGTCTAGTTTCTTGCTCACTCTGTTATATAGTAAAGGAAAAAGGGGGCATAATTATGAGGAAACTGAAGATTGTTGCTACCACTTGTGCTTACGTACCTAACGTTTTTTTTTTTACAAGTGGTACGTACTTTAAAACCTTTTATGACCCCAGAGCTAGACAGCTCCTCCCGGAATATTCCTTACAACAGTCTTAATTAATTATTCTTTTAGATTTTCTTTTTGTTTTCCTTTGTTGTTTTTTTTTTGGTTGAAATGGTAAGGAACAGGGTTGGGGATTTCGAAAGCTGAGGGGCACCCCTCCCGGCCCCCTGAGCGTACGTGATTTATGGATGGCCCCTGACGAGAGTCTTTGTTGTTGACTGAGAAATTAATTTCTACAACGGATCAACACATCCCAAGCCCCAAAAGTCGGAATATGGCAAAAAGAAAAAGTTGTTTGCAGCAAGCCCCGAGTAAGAAATCATAACCAAACTATACAATGTAATTTGTCCTTTGTGTTTTCTTGTATCGTTTCTGTATCGTGTCTTACGAAAGGTTTTGCTCCGTGCAACTTTTTCTTGTTTGCTAAATTTTTTTTACTGTCTTCCAAGCCGTGTTCCGAACACATGTTCTGTGGTTTTTCATAATATTTCCTCCAAAAAAGTAATCAAAAAATGAAAGCAAACTAGCTCGATACTGCCCGTCGCGTGTGTTGAGCTCTGAACCAGCGAGGTTTCATGAATTTTCAGTGTGAGAAATGGGACGTAGGAAGGTTGCATGCATTCTGGTGGCTGCAGTATTGACAGTGTTGAACATCTGGCTAGCCAAGTAAGTGCGAGATGTGCTAAAATAGATTCTGATACTAACATTATTTTGGTACAGAGACTCGCCCCCTTAGAATGACAAGGTTCTATGCCCTTTCCATCAACTTCTGAAATATTGATGATTGAAGTTTAAAGTGCTCATGGGTTTTAGAGATAAGATTTTTTTTTTCTTGTTAGTTTTACCAGAAAGTATAGATGTATAGAGAGGCCTCACTTCCGTCAAATCACGAAACTAGGTCGCTTCGGTAAACAAGAAATTGAAGAATTGAAAGAGACCACCTTCACCAGAGATAGTGTGCATGTCTGTTTATTGTTGTTTGTTCGTATTTTTTGGGCTGATGTGGACTATTTAGAGCCATTTGTAAGCTCTTAGCCCGTGGAAATGCACAAACGGGTATTGTTTAACACAGCGATCTACTTGCCGCTCCATGCTAACAACAGTATCGCGGAGCCTCCCGTGTCTCGCAGTGCAAATCGACCAATGATGAAACTTCTCTATACATACATACTCTCTGGTTTTACTTACAAATTGCACAGAGAATCCCCTTGATACTTTGAACCACAATGGGGAAGGCCTGTGGGTGTAGTGTGTAGTGTGTAACTCAGTTCAGCCAAAAAGGGAGAGATAGATTAGTGTCATTCTAAGGGGAGGACATGCACAATATTATGACGCAAAGGTCGGCAACCTACTGCCCGCGGGCCTGAGCCGGCCTGCGAACTAAGGGATTTTGACCGAAACCGGTACGCGAGGAAGTACTGGGAAACTACCCAACCAGCAACCCTATGTCAATCAGACGTAGATTTCCGTAAGATTGGTGCGATTATCATAGGGTCGGGTTTCCTACATCAAACTGACGTCAGCACGATGTTGTATCCGGCGAAACTACGTCGAAACAAGGTCATTCCAATGTGCAAGCTTGACATCAGTCATACACGACAGATTTCCTTAGGGTGTGTTTATCCTGCCAGACAACATTTTTCCCTTATTTTAAATGTTTCATGAGACCGCACTGGTTTGGATCATGCACAGCGTCTTGTTACACTGGGCCCTCCATTTCGTTCCAAACCGTTCAAACACTGGTATTCCAAAATGAACACTACTGGTAATCCAAACCAAACGCTGGTATAGCACAAATGATTTTTTTTTTCCAGCACGGGGTTATAATGCTATTCCTTGATTTGGGGTAAAATATAAGTAAGTATTATTATTTATGTGGTTAAGTCCCATATTGCAAGATTTGTGTGTGTGAGTGTGTGTGTGCATGCGTGCGTGTGTGTGTATGTGTGTGTGTATGTGTGTGTGCGTGTGTGGGTGTGGCCCTCCGTTCACTTATTCATACAGCAAGCCGGGCCGCAGAGTTTGCCGATCTCCTGCCGACACATTATTTTGAATATAAGCCAATAAACGGTTGGGATTTGAGGATAGTACAAGCAATTGTGACAACTTTTTGTTGTTGTTGTTGTTGTTGTTCCCTTCAGAATTGGCAGAATTATGTGATTTTATCAGCAGACAGTGGAGTTAACATACTGACCGGGGCACAAGGGACACTCGAGATATAATTACCACAGCGGGTCGCTACAGCCTGGAAGTGTTGATAAGGAACTTGCAAAAAAAATGTAACTGTGATCATTTGATTAATCTGCCAACTCTCCTTTGAATCATCAACGAGAATGGGCCATGTCATGATATGTACATCAAAGGGTTTAAGTATATCGATACTGATAGATATGATGATTACTTTGTACGATTCCGATTATTGCACACTGCTGAGATAGCAGTCAGGCAGTTAATAAATGTTGAGCAACATGGCCGAACGAGTCTGTTGATTGTTGTGTTATCCTGCGTTCAAACAACCCTACCCACAGTCGAAATAGTGGTTCCAGAACATGGTGTCAGAAGATTTCAAACGGGTAATATAGTGTGAAAGCAACACTAGACTCTAGTAAGTCAAGATAGATCTAGAAATCTAGACAATAAGAATCTAGATAGATCTAGAAATACAACAGACCACGAGGATCTTGACTGAAAAAAAAAAAGGAAAAAACAGTCAAGGCCTAGATCTAGTTACAGAGACATGTCAGAAGTTTTTCTTCCTCCTCCACCCTTATCTTTTGAGGGAAATGCAGGGGAAAATTTCAGAAAATGGAAACAGAAATACAACCTATACATGATGGCTACTGAGAGAGACAGAAAGTCGAAAGAACAGCAGTCGGCAATTCTTCTTCACTTGATCGGTGACGCAGGTCTAGAGGTGTTCAACACGTTTCACCTGTCCGTAGAAGACAGCAAAAATCCAGATATAATTCTGCAGACATTTCAAGAGTACTGTGAGCCAAGACGAAACGTAGTCTATGAAAGATATATATTCTTCAATAGGTCACAGCAACCAGGGGAGAAGGTGGATGCCTTTGTCACTGACCTTAAGAAGCTCAGCGTTAGCTGTGAATTTGGAGAGCTATCCAACAGCCTTGTGAGAGATCGAGTGGTATGCGGAATACAATCTCAACAGCTGAAACAAAGAATGCTGAGAGATAATACTCTCACCTTGGAGAAAGCAATCAGTCTGGCCCATGCCGAGGAGCAGACGGTTGTTCAACTGCAGACCATGGACCAAGGCACCAAACCTATTGACGCAGTCAAAAAAAATAGGCCATGGGGCGACAAACTAAAAACAACATCCAAGCCTCCAGTCAACAAACCAGACAAGAAATGGGCCCCAAACCACAGCAGAAAGACATGTCGCCAGTGTGGAACGAGTCATCCACCAAAATCCTATCCGGCGTACGGAAAAAAATGTAACAAATGTGGAAATGTGAACCACTTCGCCAAATGTTGTTACAGTAGAAACACAAAGCCAAGACATGTTCATACCCTAGAAGAAGATGATCCTCAAGAAACATTCTGGCTTGGGACACTCAAAACAACGAAGTACTCCACAGACAAGAACCCAGATGCATGGTTTGAAAATGTAGAAATAAATGGACACCAAGTATCTATGAAGGTTGATACTGGAGCGGAGGTCAATGTCATACCATTGAAAACATGGAATGAGATCAAAGGTGGTCCTCTAAAAAATACCAAAGTCAACCTGAAGGCCTTTGGAAACACAGATATTCCTATTGAAGGTGTTGCGGAAACAAAAATGACAGTTGGCTGCAACAGCATAAGTGACAAAGTCTATGTCACCACCGGGGACAGCTATGCAGTTCTGGGCCTCAAGGCAACTATGTCACTGAAACTGATTTCACCACCAGACAAGTGTTGTGAAACAGTGAGCGTCCAGAAAAGTACCATCACCAAAGAAACACTCATAAGTGAAAACAGTGATGTATTCGAAGGATTGGGATCCTATGAAAAGACCTATCACATCACTCTGCGAAACGATGCAGTTCCCGTAATTCACCATCCAAGACGAGTACCACCTGCACTGCACCAGCAGTTGAAGGCAAAGCTTGACGACATGGTAGCGTCAGGAATCATTTGTCCAGTAGAAAAACCTACTGACTGGGTAAATAGCCTTGTTATCGCCCAGAAAGGAGACGGCAGCCTAAGATTGTGCCTAGATCCCAAGGAGCTGAATGAGTACATTCAAAGAGAACAGTTTGAAATACCGACATTTGAACAGATCTCAGTGAGTCTAGGAGGAAAGAAGTTTTTCAGTATCCTCGATCAAAAGGACTCGTACTGGCAGATAAAACTGGACCAAAAGAGCTCATACTTGACTACATTTAACACACCATTTGGGAGGTTCAGATTCCTACGTTGTCCATTCGGTATCAGCAGCGCATCAGAGATACTACAGCAGAGAAGTCATGAAACGTTTGGGGACATCAATGGTGTTTTTTGTCTTTCAGTCGATACTCTGATAGCAGCGTCCACTGAAGAGGAGCATGACAACATTCTCAAGCAAGTGATCCAGAGAGCTAGAGAAAAAGGTGTAAAGTTCAACCCCAAGAAAGTACAACTTAAGAAGACACAAGTGAAGTACATGGGTCGCCTGATATCAGCAAAGGGAATTCAACCAGATCCTGAGAAAATCCAGGCAATTCAAAACATGCCAACGCCAACCAACGTCAAAGAAGTTCAAAGGTTGCTTGGGATGACCAATTTTCTTGCACCATTTATCCCAAACATGTCTCACTTAACAAGCCCTCTCAGAAACCTGATTTTAAAAAATGCTCAATGGCAGTGGGGACACGAACAAGACAAAGCCTTAAAGATGATCAAAGAGACATTATGCCGAGATCCAGTTCTCAAGCTGTATGACGCGAAGAAGAAAACCACAATCCAATGTGATGCCTCATCAGAAGGTCTGGGAGCAGGTCTTTTGCAAGACAACCAGCCCATCGCATTTGCATCGAGGTCACTCACGGAAACTGAAAAGAACTATGCGCAGATAGAGAAGGAAATGCTTGCTATAGTTTTTGCTGCGGAGCGTTTCCACCAGTACATCTATGGACAGCAAGTAGAAGTCATCAGTGATCACAAACGGTTGCAGGTGATTGTTAAAAAGCCACTACACAAGGCTTCTCCACGACTACAACTCATGATGCTGAAATTACTACGGTACAACCTTGAGGTCAAATACCAACCTGGTTCACAAATGTTTGTCGCAGACACACTGAGCAGAGCTTTCCCTGTTACGGCACATGAAAGCAGGAAGGCAGAAGAAAGTGCAGAGCAGACACTAAGAGTATTAAGTGCAACCGCATCAGCGGCATCTGGTGACGTGATTGATAGAGTCAGACAAGAAACGAGTCAAGACGAAACTCTGTCCAAGATATTGAAGTATGTGCAGACAGACAGATGGTTACCTTCTCAGAAGAATGACAGTGCAGCGATGAAAAAATACAAAAGTCTGCAATATGGAATTCATGAGGAGAATGATGTGCTGTTTTATGAACAGAGACTTATTATTCCGTTCTCAATGAGGGGTGAGGTACTGGAAAAGCTTCACTCAGGACATTTTGGCCTAGAAAAGACAAAGACAAGAGCTCGTCAAAGCATTTTCTGGCCAAACCTTTCTCAAGACATTGAAGGTTACATCAAGAAATGCCAGACATGTGCCCAGCATCGCTGCAACAACATCAAAGAGCCACTGATACCACACCCAGTACCTGAGGCTCCGTGGAAGAAACTGGGAACAGACATTTTCCACTATGGAGGGAAAGACTATTTAATTGTGGTCGACTACTTCTCAAAGTATCCAGAAATCACACAGCTGGACGGAAAAACGGCATTTTCTGTCATCAGAGGGCTCAAGCCAATATTTGCCAGGCATGGAGTCCCTGAGATACTGATAGCTGACAACAATCCCTTTGGTAGTCTGGAAATGACCAAGTTCGCAGAGTCGTGGAACTTTAAAATAGTCACCTCAAGCCCAAGATATCCCAAGTCCAATGGACAGGCAGAAAGATTTGTGAAGATTATGAAAGATATCTTGAAGAAGGCAACAGATCCAAACGCAGCACTGCTCCTGTACAGAAACACGCCAATCACTGGCATGGAATACTCTCCTGCACAAATGTTGATGGGACGATCATTGAACGATCTTGTCCCATCAGGAAAAAAGACAGAAAATAGTCACAAGTACAAGAAGATCCGAAGACAACTCCAACATAATCAAGACAAAGCCAAGATACAGTATGATCGAACTGCAAGACCAAGACAGGATTTCGAAGTTGGAACTCCAATCACTGTCAAGACTGGCCAAGGAAACTGGCAAAGAGCAGTTATTACTGACAAGTGTGACACACCTCGCTCTTACATTGTGACAAACGAAGATGGATCAGAAGTCCGGCGCAACTCATGGTTTCTCCGTCACAGCTCTCATTCGCCAGTCATCCACAGGACAGAGACATTTGATGAAGTCATGAAGGACAACAGCAACAAGAAGCAACGAAGTGACCTAGTCAAATCACCAGCGACTAGTACGTCATAGGTCGAGTTCTCACACTCACCGCCCTGTCAGGATGTGCCTATGTGCAATCCGACACTCACTGGCACGACAGCAGTGAGCCAGACATTTGCACCAAACACAACTAGAAGTGGCCGAGTGATTAGAAAGCCCAACAAATATACATGTTAAGAAAATGAATCAAGGGCTATGTAAGGTCACAACACAGACACAAACACTAGGCATTCTTTTACACCAATTATAAGACCCATCTGGTCGTGATTAATTTTTATTTTCTTGGATAAATACTAGTCCATACCAACACATTTAGTTAGAGTTATGCCTTAAGTTACGTTAAGTTAAAACTATACTTTTTGACATTGAACTTATCACAAGACATTTAAGAGTCAGTACCATCCAAGTTAATCTATAAAGACCCCATGAACTTTGAATACTCAAAAGTCTCGACCACAGATGCCCAAGACCTCCAAAGACCAAGATGAATCAAGCTCTCATAAGAGTCACCTGTACTCGTATTATTTAAAGATAAAAGCTTTGGCTTACATCCCTCGTCTTCCAAATAGATATTTAATTTTTAAATCATGGCTTAAAAGGGGGGATGTCATGATATGTACATCAAAGGGTTTAAGTATATCGATACTGATAGATATGATGATTACTTTGTACGATTCCGATTATTGCACACTGCTGAGATAGCAGTCAGGCAGTTAATAAATGTTGAGCAACATGGCCGAACGAGTCTGTTGATTATTGTGTTATCCTGCGTTCAAACAACCCTACCCACAGTCGAAATAGTGGTTCCAGAACAGGCCATGAGTAAATAAAGTGAAATAAACAAAAGGCGGTTGTAATAACTTCTTTTTTTTTCAGGTTTTCTGACATTACAATGCCCATAGAGAGTAGAGAAATATCGTAGGCTTACAAAAGTCCTTCCGAAGCCTGTAGGGCTGGGAGAGAAGGCCGGGTTGAGACTCGTATCAGGCTTTTATCAACCCTTTGAATACTGACGCTGTGAAAGCTAGATTTTCCCCAAATCTAGTTGATATTAAGATTCACCTATTTCAGTTATATTCAATGGTAAATATGAATCTTAATCAGGCTATTGATCTATATTCAAAAGCTAGTAATGGAGGAACAAAACCTGTAATTGATGCAGCAGTAAAGCGTTAGCAGCAATGTTTGTTTTAGTATTGAAAGGGTTAAGGGACCATAATATTTCACACTGTGAGCTATATTGTGCATGAACAGTGAATACAATTCTATAGTTTCTTTATTCGGCTTCGTAGTCAGACTGCCGGAGTTCACTTTAAGCCTAGTAGCGCATTGAGTCAAGACTGTTCCGCCTTGGTTTTGACTAAAGCTGGGTTCTCATGTATACGGAAATGGAAACGGCAAGGGAAACGTCAAAGAGCCTTTAAGTAGTGAAATAGAAAGAATGTTTCCGCAAGCCGTTTCCGTACACATGGAAACACTCTTTCATTTTACTCTATGAGGCATTTTTTGCCTTTCCCGTTTCCGTACACATCGGCTTGAACTCCTTTGGAATCAACTAGCGACACAGACTTGTTTTGTTTTAGTCTCGCCAATGTACAAGGTCCTATGTAACTCCCTGGTCCACATCCCACACTGAAACCGTGGCAACACAGACTAGACTCAGCGCAATACTAGCCTTACTACTGTGTTTGTTCTATTTCGCAGTCTGATTCTCCTGAGGAAAATGGTGTCCGTGTACGTAGGATTGGGATTTAGGATAACACTGTGGGAGTCACGCAGATGACAGTAGTGTCCCATGCTATCATGACAATACTCGAACTTAGTTCCTGTTTGTTCTATCTCCATTTTCTGAAAAACTGGAGAGCTATTGGGAGGTCGAGGAGGCATAAGAAATGCACAAGTGGACACTTGTTTAAAATGCGTCGTGGCACTTGTCGAGCTGTTTCACAGTTCTAATTTATTCTGACTCTTTATCATGATACCAAAGCTCAAAAGTTTAACCTCGAATTTCTCAGTTGTGCAAACAGTGGAGTTAGAAGAAACATGAGCTAAGTTCGTGATAATATATCTATGACAGTATAATAAAACAAAACAAAAAAATGCCTGTTTTTATGACGATTTCCATAGGTCAGGAGTGTATCTGGGAACAGAAAACTATAATATTTGTAGTAATTTAAATGTGGTCTACAAATCATGCTGTAATGGAGCTAAGAGATGAACAAGTATGCGCCTAAAACTCCTTGACTACGTGACAAAATTATGAAATTTTGCTCACAGCTTCAATTTTTGGGGGTATATCGTGGACCCATCATTTGAAACAAAATCTTTTAATCTTTGATATTATTTGTATACAATTTTTGTAGCTACGAAAAAAAAATGAGTCGCCATCTCGTCCGAGTACAACAGAAAAGTATACTAAGCCGCAAATGTCTAGCAACAGATTTTGAACGACTGTAACTTTTGAGAGAATTAAGTAACTTCAATTTTTTTTTAATGAAATAAACAAGGATGGTTCCCCTGAAATATAAATCGTTCATTTTTCTAATGAACCAATGCAGCGATCTGTCTGTCTGCCTGTTTTTCCGACTATCTGTCTGTATGCTTATCTGTCTGTCTGTCTGTCTGTCTGTCTGTCCGCCTGTCTGTCTGTCTGTCTGTCTGTCTTCCTTCCTTCTGTCTCCTGTGGAGCGTGCATAATAAAAGAGGGTAAACAGTTGGAGTTGCTGCACTGAAGGAAAAGTAGGTGATATCTATAGTAGGTATTAAAAGGACTTTTATTCATTTCCAGTTACGTTGTAAAGCCAATGAAGATGAGAAAAGTGTTAGCGGATGCTGAGATGGTATCTAACAAAGCTAACCAAGTCAACAAACATCGGATATCTGGTGTCCATGTGGTCGCAGTGGAGAACGTCCATTCTGTCCAGCATCTACAAGTAAAATTCTAGATAGATTATTGTAAGACATTAGTTTTTCGTAGGGTGTGCAGAGGTACAGCCCGGGTCCTGGCCTGGTGGTAGAGCGTTTAACCTAGGTACGAGGGCCCCAGGTTCGAATCCCTTGTACATTAGTTTTCCTAGGGATAGAACTGATCCGCGTAAGGATTATAGGCGGCACTTTGGCCTAGTGGTTAGACCATTTGGCCTTGGTAGGAGGCTCCCCGGTTCGAATCCCGTTCATGGTGCATGTCCAACGGGCCTATTTTTCGATATTTCAGAACATGCTGTCCTCGGCGACTTGACAAAAGCTCAAATCTTGACTCTAAATGGCCTCATCATGCTAAACAGAGATATCACGCAGATATCGACAAAAGAACAATGCTGTTTTGCATGATTATATAATTCAGATTGCGTTCACACTATGTCTACGGTGAGGATGATAATTGTCATTATAGAGAAAAATAATTAGAGAATTGCTATGGACGCTAACAAATACAACGGGAATGGCGCTCCAATGAACAACACATAAATATTACCTTAATGAGACAGTTATTCTCTGTTGTTTTATAAAGCAAGTGTGTCATGTTCACGTTTCAAATGTAACTAAGGAAGAGGGGTTGGGGTAGGGGTAGGGGGGGGGGGTGAGGGTCCGCCTGCACTAAACAGATCCCAAAACCCATGCTGACTGGTGTAATCGCAGAACTGATAACATAACTGCTACTCTCCATGCCTGTTTTTTTTTTATATACTTTTTGTTATTGTTTCATGCTTGGGGACATATTATAAAAACCACAGAAAAACTGTGGGGTCGCAACAGGGAGCTATAAGCATTGTCAAAATTGGGCAAAAAGAAAAAGTTGTTTTTTCTATTCTTTATTTTTTTTTCTCGACAAAGGCGACAGCCGAAATATTGAGGATTTTCTGTCTTCTCTTTCAGTTTGCATTGCATCGTTTGGGTATTATTTATTACGCGGGATTTTGCTAGATACAACTTTTTCTTTTTTCCCAAATTTTGACAATGCTTGGGGACAGTGTGTTTGTACTTATGGTCAAAATGATCGTTTTCTTCTATGTTACAAAGGTGGTGCAGAAGATAAAACATGAATCACTTTATTGCCCCGTGAGGGAAATTCACTTTTACAGAGCACTTATGAGCACATGTATGGTACACATTGTCATGTCCTTCGACCATTACATTAATATATCATAATTTAGTAATAGGCTTATTAGATGAAATAACACGGCATGGAACCTAAGTAAAATATGGCGCACATCTGGCTATAATGTCTTATTGAATAAGGAACAAGAGGTTGTCATTTTATGCTTAAACCTGGTCTAATTATAAAATGATGCAAATATCGCTTTTAGTGCTCATACATATTTGAATCTGTAATGTCCAGGAAATCTCACACTGAAGTTAGATAGATGGAAAAAACAAAACAAAACAAGAAAACTGGCCGTAACAGGTAGAGACAAGTAACATTAGATTTCCTCAGCCGACACGACATGACGTTTAAGACGACCTGGCCCCTCATACAGTTGTCAGTAAAAGCAGTGTACCTGTCACAGGCTTTTGCAATGTATCATTAACTCCCTGCTCTACAATGAAACTGATCAGATGCCGCCAAAATGAGACGCAGTACCGTACATGATGCTGGGTATACCTCAGACACATGCAGTAATCAATGCTGGCCATGGATATCTTACTATTGTGATAAAAATGTTCTGGTCTGCGAAACAAAAACAAAAAAAAAAGAAACATACGCGCAAAGCGCCAGGTTTGGTACAAATAACCAAATAGAAAAAAAAAGTCAAAACTACTATTATTAAATTTCATCAAATTTGTTGATCACCCAGAAGCCACAGAATAATACAAATCGAAACTAAACAGAGGAAGACACAGAATATCGTTTTTGCCCTCCGCAATTCGCCTCAACAAGACAGATTAAAAGCAAATTGTGTGCCATACTTTACTAAGGTTCCATTGCCATTATTACTTCGTGTAATAAGCCTATTATTGAGTTAGTATAGTTATGTTTTTGTTTTGATGCGTGAGATATGTGCAGCATGACTGTATACGCTCTTAAACACTAGGTGACGCCAATTTCCCTAGTGGGATGATAAAGTGATTCTTGTCTTAGCTTACATTGCAACAAGCGACATACGACATTCTTAGACTGATGGCGCATTGAGGCAAATCTGTTTTACCTCTCCTTTAGTTGTAAGATCTGGACTATAGAGTTAAACAGGATTTTGCGCACTTGCAAAACAAGTAAATCTGTCTCTCTGGTTCAGGCGCGCTGAAACTCAAAACTGTTTTGAGTCAGAAGCCCGAAAGGGAAGCCCCACGCACAGAGGCAAAGTGACTTGACGTAGTCTGCCTCCAGCCTTGGACATCTTTGCTCCGTTTGCCTTCATCTACACTGTCATCATTGTGTAAGGGCTTGGGGTTTCATCAATCACCCCAGCAATACGGAAACAGCAGAGATGTATAATTAGGGCCTGTGCTACGGCTTTGTCTCATTCTCGTCATTTCATTGCTGCTGTGAAATATGGCAGTGTGTCACTTCAAGGATAGTCATGATTCAAGGGACATCCATAAAGAGTTTACGCTCTGGAGGAGGGAACGGGGGGGGGGGGGGGGTGGGGGGTCCCCCAACGTTCGAAGAGTGTGTATGGGAAGATGGGAGGGAGGGGGTCTGGGGAGCATAAAGTACGTTTTCCAACTATGGTAAAAACTTTAAAAGTTTGATTTTATCTCTTCAACAAAATGAGTTGTAGGAATATATAAAAACCGAACCTAGGCTATGTATCTCATAAAACGCGTGAAACTAAGTGCATGACAAGCATACAGCTTAGGGGCTGGGGGTGAAGAGGAAAAATTGTCAAAGTGAAGCTTACGTATTTTGTGGAAGATTCCCTAAGCTACCTTTTGCTGTGCTAAAAAATAACTACTGTTATGACCATTCCTCCAAAATACAACTGGTAACACAGACTTTAGGCAGAACTGTGTCTTCGATTTCATGCTGCATAATTAAAGGTTCTCAAAAAGATTATGGAATGACTGTAAAACGTGAATTTCAGGAAAGTTTTCTACCCCTTTTCTGTTCAAATATTAGTAGGATGAAAAAAGTAAATTTCAGTGATAATTCAACATGTGCCTTTTTTTATCTTTTTATTCTGTTTTTGAACCTCAAAACTAGGATTGACTTTGAGAAGAAAAAACACAATCTCATTTTAACCTTTTTTAAGTCTCAGTAAGTGGCATGATGTGCCGAATGTGGTTGTCCTTTTGTTTTAAATATCGTCGGTTCAGTGCGAGAAGTGGCTATTACTTTATTTGTTTCCATCGAGATAATCACTCCTTGCACTGAATCGACGATATATTTCTTTAATGGCCATCACAACGTCGAACTCTTCTTTGTGATTGCAGGAAGCGGGAATACTTAGTCTAAACGTTGCTGTTCCTGGTCAAGAAGGTCACCAGAGCCCTACCAAAGTCCTTCAGGGACATTTATCCAGTGCTGATCCGCAGTCACTCATAAAGGAGCCCGAACGGCATAATGATAAATCTTCTTCATTTCAACATAATAAAGAGCTTGTTTCTCTTGATATAAACAACAATCCTTCGAACCATGACCATCAAGTTTTACCTGGAAACGTTAATCAGCCTTTACCTGGTCCAAATTATAATGCAGGAGTCCATGGTTCCAGTCTGGGAAATGGTAAATTCATCTTCCGAAGCGGCCTTGGGAATCTTCACGGAGGGCCAAAGACCAACAACATTCAACAGAAACTATCTGAAGACGTAAATCTTGAGAAATTGAAACTCAGCTTTGAAGCCTTGAAAAACACGCTGAGGAAGAATATCAGTGATCGCATTCCTCTTTCAAAACCCAACTTTTTCGGCGTAGATAGATATGACCAAAATGCTGGATCAATCATGCTGAAAAATAATTCTTATTACGGCGATACTGAACTCGCAGATCCCAGTGGACAAATTTTATTTTCGAATGACAATCAAGGACAGCAAGTGCACTCATCAAATAATTTAATTTTAAATGCATTGCAAGATCACCTGAGGCCATCCTTAAACGCAGCTTTCCATCTTCCACAAACAGAAGACTTCAATGCCTTGGAAGATTTGGCAAATGCCATGAACTGTCTGAGTCTGGATAAGTTAACTCCAGAAAAGGCGAAAATGGTACGCCCAATTTTATCCGAAATCCTTCAGAGGCTTCAAGAACTACATCAACATCAGCAGCAACAAAGGCAACAACAGCAACAACAACAGCCACATCCTCTACAACAACCAGGACCTGATGCCTTGACAAACTTTAATGCTGGACAAATGATTAGCCCTGGAGATCATGGCAGCCTCCTAAACAAGCAGATTTTAGAGAATATGATTCAAAATATTGCTAGAGACAATGACGTGATAGGAAATATAGAAGAGGACAAAATATTGAGAAATATTCTGAGGGATATAGACACGGGCAAACTGCCAATAGCAGAAATGGGCCAGGTACAAAATCCTGAGATGGACAAAAGTTTGGCATTTGATCAAAATAGTGGGGAACATCTTGAGCAAGGAAGAGAGAGGACACTTTAATCAAACACAAGTTTTACCTTTTTATATTTATAATGTAAACATTTTTTCTCTCTCTAACGATGTGAATGGGGAAAAATTTGGCGGACAAATGAATGTAGAAAAAGGATGAACCGGCCGAGGTAAGAGACGAACTGATTATGAAACTGGTTGGATAGATGGATTTTCTCTCTCCTCCTCCCCCTCCCCTGTGTGTGTATGTCTTTCTCTCTCCCGTGTGTGAGTGTGCGTGTGTGGGTGTGTGTGTGTGTGTGTGTGTTTCCATTAGAAGCAGGGCATAACCCATTTGCCCCCCTCCCCCCCCCCACCCACAAGATGCAGTTGAATTTATATCTACAAATGATACCAATGTAACACAATGAGACAGTTTTTTGTCTTTTTTTTTTAATATATAAATACGTATGCATGCTTTTTTTTTTTTCACCAAAATATGACACAAATGTGATAAAATGTTACCCGAATAGGTAGGCCTAGAAAAGATAATAAAAATCTGAAAAAAGAATTTAGAGAGTTGTTTCCCTTAAATTCAAAGTAAAACGGCTTGAAGTCTATTAGTGGATGGTTTTAGTGGATGGTTCCGAGGGGGAGGGGGTGTTTCAGATGCTGCCTGTTGTTGGTGTGTCCAGAACGGGATCAGGGTTGAAATCTGTTGGGTTGTAGGTCTTGTTTACTAAACGTCTTTTGTGGGCCAAGTGTCTACCGTCCTCTACGCTAAGTATAAAATTATTTTTGGTTGTGTTTGGAATGTTGTCTCTGTTGTAGTGTTGTTGTAGCGTTTGTCTTTCAGCCGTTTGCAATGCAGTCGTGTATAATGTGTGCTGTTGTCATGGATGTGTCACAATGTACGCACATGGAATATTCTTTAATCCTTTCTCTTCTATGCCTATTCTAATTCTGTTTAAATTAGTTTTGCTCATGATGCTTTTACTGAAATTAAAATGTCGTGTAGGTGTGTCGCATGTTGTTGTGCTTTCCCTGTATGTGTTCTTCCCACTCTTTTTCCCACTTTTCTCCTACAACTTTCTCTATAATACTATATAATTCTGATCTATCTAATCTAACATCGTATAAGTCTGTAAGAGTTCTTGCTTCTTTCGCGAGCCTATCTGCTTCCTCATTCCCCTTTAGTCCACCGTGTGATGGGATCCAAACATGGCTTACTAGAAAGTAAATTCTAGTAAGCCATGGATCCAAACGATGTGTACGGTATTTTGATGTTCTGTAGTGCGAGTCTACCCATTAGTGTCAGAATCCTATGTGTGATGTTATATCTGTTGTGTCTTGGGCTGTCTGCCTTGAGCGTTTGAACGGCCGAGAGTGAGTCTGTGAGGATCGCCACCGCCCTCTCCCCTACCTGGCGGTGGTCGATCTCTTGTAATGTTTTGTGTAGTGCGTGTAGCTCAGCTGTTAGTAGACAACCGCACATGTTGTCTGTGATGCGTTGCTGTAGTTGAATGTTTATGTCTTTGATGTAAACCCATATACCTACCGTCCCCGCCCCCCCCCCGCCCCCCGTCAGTGATCCGCCTGCGTATACTTTTGCCATCCTGGTGGTTTCTAATATGGTCTTATGTTGTTGTCAACATTGTGGTATAGTTGTCCGTCTTTTTGTCTACCTCAGTGTGTAGTGTGTCATCAGTGTTCAGTCCCGTCAGTCGACATCTTGGTGTGTGTTTGTCCCTAATGTCTATTGCTTTGTCATCAACTATCAGTTGAGGGAGATTTCAATGTAGATTTCAATAAGTTTGCACAAATTAAAACCGGTCGATTTTAAATCAGTCTGAGTATCCTACGATTAAACGCATTTTTTGTAAAAATTTCTTTTTTCTTGAAATACATATGTTGAAAGGGGGCGGGGGGGGGGGGGGGGGGGTTATAAGATGTTCAATAATTATTGGACTGGTAGACGGGACTCAGAGAGTACCAACAGTCCACAAGTCACGGGGAGCAATATCTGCCTTGGGGAGAGAACACAGAGAAGGCTGCAAGCTTCAAGCGCAAGAAAGCTAGCACCTCAAGGCAAGCGCTATGTAGTTTCGTGAAGTATTCCCCTCAAACCCTTTTGACACAAATAGAGAATGTTCGTACTATAAAGCCTGCTGCGTAGAGCCCCGCTTGTAAAATCAAGCGTGTTTTGAAGTATTGGAAGTGAATTCTTTTTCAGGCGTTGAAGTGACTTGCTCTATTGAGTGTACTTTTCGACCTTCTGGCAGGATAGGTTATGCGCCAGTTACACCATGTCTTGGTCAGCCTGGGTTTCACTTTACTTAGTATATAACGGAATGTATAAAGACTCATCCTGATGTAAGAATGAAATCTGTCTTGATGATGTTTCAACCGACTAAAAAAGTGATGGTATTCACCAACATCTCTTCTTTATTTATTTACGTCATAAACACCGACTGTTCTCCTTGTTTCAAGCATTAAAGTTTTGGTAAAACACTGTCCAACAAAAAATATTCTTCGTCTGAAGAAGACATCACGTTAAAGCACGAGAGAGTGCTAGCTGTGACTGGTGAAGCGTTCCCTTGCTCGGTCTTTACCCATGTGCCTTCTCGGCAGTAACAGGCGCTCTCTTAAAAAGCACTTGTCTGGAGGTGCTAACGTTCTCACGCTTTCTCTGCCTTTCCCCGGGTGCTGGCAACCCATACTACTTAACTGAACTGTACGTATGGGAGAGAACATAGAGAACGCTTCAAGCCCAAGAAGTTAGCGCCTCCAGACAAGCGCTTTTAAAGGAAGCGCCTGTTGCTGCCGAGGGTGCATAATGGATGAAGCCCGGAAAAAGCAAGCATTTCACCTGTCACAATACCCATAGACCGCTCGGGTTTTAGGACGTGAGTCCACATCCATTTTCTTGCACCAGAAATTCGAAAAATAGAAGTAACGACACACTACACTACACAGCAAGTCGCTTCAAAGCCCGAAAATGAATTCACTTTCAACATTTCAAAACACGCTTGACTTTATAAGCGGTGCTCTACGAAGCAATCTTTACGACACGTGCGTTTTCTCCGTGTGTCGAAAGGGTTTGAGTAGAATACTTCAAGAAGCTGTACTTGAGCGCTGTTTTTGAGGTGCTAGCTTTCTCGGGCTTGAAGCGTTCTCAATGCTTTCTCCCTAAAGACAGTTGTGGTTCTACTTTTGTATAAATCAGGAGCACAGGACGGATCCTATTCCGCCACTCAAAATCTACATTTTCTGCCATCTTTTTATACAACCAATCCTGCGGATATGTGACAAGTCAAAAACCTGACGTTTCACAATTGAAGCATTAAATTGTTATTTCCTACAGCAATAAGAATCCCCTAACAGAGACCATATAAAGAAATCCCACTTTCTCGTGAACTTTGCAAAGCTCAGGAGTTATTGTTGCTATTGTTGTTAAATATCTATGTTGAAAATAAGTGAATAAAAAAAAAAAGTGGCACGGGGACTCCAGCACACACTACCCTACCTGGCACAGATGTGCCGTGTGACTATGTGGTTGCGAGAGCACTTTTCCCATGACATGGACGATCCTAAGTCTAATACTACATTGCCCCTTAAGATCTAAGGAAGTAGGTTCTAATCCGTATGTTTTGTCCGGCCTACCCCCGACCAAACTCCACCCCAACTCTCAGTCCCTCAGTAGCGCCTTAAGGGAGGAAACTCGCCAGACCCTAAGCTTTACAGGCTGGTTGGGCATGACCAGCCGTGCGAGTACCTTGGTCGACCGCCGACCTCGACGCTACATGGAAGCAGGAGCCAGTGACCACCCGAGTTTCCCCAAAGTGGCTGTTCTGTACTATAAATTTGAGGTCTTTATTTTAGGAGGTTCGCTGCCCTTGGCATTTACATCTCACTTTACTTGTTTTATTATTTCTTGTTCTGGCGGGGGGGGGGGGGAGGGAGATGATATGGATAAATTTTAATCTATTAATTTCAATTTTGCCCGGGCAGCGGCCTTTCGGCCTGCTCTTTACGATTTCCAACTGCCAAGGTATCTTTAACGTGCGCAACGTGCACACGGGCCCTCCGAATTTTTTCGTCCTTATCCGAGAAGACTAGGTACTCGATCCTACCCCCCAATAGGACCAGGGACTTGAAAATATGAGAAAAATCCAATTTCCAAAAACTACTCGATCCTACCCCCCAATAGGACCAGGGACTTGAAAATACGAGAAAAATCCACTTTCCAACATGCCTGCACTTGGCATGAGAGGCGAGCACCTTGCGACCACCTTGTCCCCTTCTGTACTATAAATATTTGAGGTCTGCAGATTTGAGTTCTGTACTATAAATAAATTTGGATTTTTTCTTATATGACACAGAATCCATACATTGTCTGCCATTATGGGTTTGAACTCATTATGCATAAACTCACATATTAAATCCATTTCTTCACAAACCTTACTTAAAATACATGGTTTTCACTCGAACACGTTCGACGAACACCATAAGCCAAAGATATAAGCCTTCTATTGGAAATAGGGCAATAAATATCCTTTTTGCAAAAAGTGTTAAGTACACACATGATTACCTCCCTTTGCCTTTGACATCTTCTTGACTTTTATCTAAAGGGCAATAAATATCCTTTTTGCAAAGAGTGTAAAGTGCACACATGATTACCTCCCTTTGCCCTTGACATCTTCTTGACTTTCATCTACAAGACCTGAAGCAGAAGTGGGAATCGATACATTATATATTCTCATTCAAGTGAATGTCACAATACTTTCTCTTTTCTTCTCGAACATGTGAAACTTTTCACTTGCATTTACATTAGGGTTTTTTGTCCTCTGGTTTACAAGTTTGAATAAAAATAAAGTAGATCTAACAAAACATTAAAATGATTTCATAATAATTTCATGTCTGACATTATGAGAAAGTCCCTATTTAGGATTCGAAATTCGATACCAAATCATTACCAAAGAAATGAACTCACCACCCATACCACTAAAAATCCCGTAACTTCTAAATTATGGTATTCATTGTCAGTGTCATGGCCAAACCACCTATCTCATGGAAACAAAATTTTATAGTAGAAGGCAAAAACGTGTTGGACTTGCCATACCTCCATATTTAAAACTAAAAATCCTATAACTCTAAATT
Organism: Onchidella celtica; assembly: GCA_963931925.1. Taxonomy (NCBI): domain Eukaryota; kingdom Metazoa; phylum Mollusca; class Gastropoda; order Systellommatophora; family Onchidiidae; genus Onchidella; species Onchidella celtica. The sequence continues at coordinate 38,101,787 of OZ007574.1, read as the reverse complement.
ATCATATATAATGTCAATGCCATGGTGAAACCACTTAACTCATGGAAACAAAGTTTTACGAAAGACGTGTCAGATTTGTGGACTTGTACTACAGGCTTATTGACTTTGTCGGTGTTGTCGGACTTGCCCAGCTAAGCTGTTGGACTTGTTGGACATATGTGACAGATTTTTTGGACTTGTCACACTTGTTAAAGACTTGTCGAATTTGTTGGACTTTTGCCTCAGACTTGTTGGATTTTTGTGGCTGATTTGTTGGGTTTGTCGGATTTGTCAGACCTGTCTAATCTAAGCGGCAGACTTGTTGGATTTGTTGAACCTGAGCGGTGGACTTGTCGGATTTGCTGAACCTATACAGCGCACTTGTTGAACATGTCGGGATTGCTAAAAATATCAGATGTTTTGGACTTTTTGTTGGACTTGTCAGATTTGTGCCTTGGGGTTGTTGGGCTTGTGCGGCAGACTTGCCCGACGTCCGGTAAACTTGTCATATTTGTCAAACCTGTGCGGCAGACTTCTTGGACTTGTCGGACTTCTGTGGCAAACTTGTCTGACTTGTTCTGGGGACTTTGTCAGACTTTTGCGGCAGACTAGTCAGCCTCATCAGACTTGTGCCCCAGGCTGGTCATACTTGTGCTGCAGACCTATTGGATTTTTGCTGCAGATTTGACAGACTTATCGATGACTGCGGTGGACTTATCAGATATGTCGCACTTGGTGGACTTGTTTGGTGAACTTTGCTGGGATTGTGCAGTGGATTAGTCAGATATGTCATAATTGTTCAGCAAGCATGTCAGACATGTCATTTGTGAGTTTTGTGTAGTGGACGTCAGACTTGTGCGGGTGACTTGTTGGATTTGTCGTACTTGTCGGACTTCACGAACTTATGTTGCAGACTACTCGGACTTGTCAGGTTTGTGCAGTGGTCTTGTCGAATCTGGGCAGCAGATTTGTCGGATTTTTACGGATGACTTGTCAGATTTGTCGAACCTGTGCGGCTTTGTTGAATTTGTGTGTCGAACTTGTTGGACTTGTCAGATTTGCCTCCTGGGCTTATCAGAGTTTTTTGGCCAACTTGTTGTACTTAAACGTCAGACTTGTCAAACTTTTTCAATCAACATGTTGGACTTGTACATCAAACTCGTCTGAGTTTTTCGGCCAACTTGTTGGGCTTGTCGGACTTTTTTGCGGCCAACTTGTTGGCTTATACATCAGAATTGTCAGAATTTTTGACGAACTTGTTGGGCTTATGCGTCAGATTTGTCGTAAGCTTTTGGTCAACTTGTTGGACTTTGGCGTCGGACTTGTCAGAATTTTCGGCCAACTTGCATTATTTGTGCAACAGAGTTGTTGTAATTTTTCAGCCAACTTGTCGGACTTGCCACAATTTTCCACCCAACTTGTTGGGCTTGTGCTTCAGACTTATCTGATTTTTCGGCCAACTTGTCGAACTTGTGTGTCAGTCTTGTCAGATTTTTCTACCAACTCGTCATACTAGTACGTCAGACTTGACGTAACTTTTCGGCCAACTTGTTGGACTTGCACGTCTTACTTTTCAGAATTTTTCAAGCAACTTTTTGGTCTTGTGCATCAGACGTCGGAATTTTTGGCCAATGTCAGATAATTTTGTCAGATTTTTGCTCAGTTTGTGTCTTGTGCATCAGACTTGCCAGAATTTTTAATAACTTGTTGGACTTGTGTGTCAGACTCATCCGATTTTTTGGCCAACTTCTCAGACTTGTGCATCAGTCTTGTCAGATTCTTAGGGCAACTCGTTGGACTCGTGCATCATACTTGTCGTAACTTTTCGGCCAACTTGTTGGACTTGCACGTTATGGACTTGTCGGATTTTTTGGGCAACTTGTTGGATTTGTGGGTCAGACTTTATTTTAATTTTTCAGAAAACTTCTAAGACTTGTGCATCAGATTTGCCAAAATTTGTTTGACGAATTTGTTGGACATGCTCGTCAGATTTATTGGATTTTCAAACCAACTTGTTTTATTTGTGCAACAGATTTGTCATAATTTTTCGGCCAACTTGTTGGACTTTTAATTTGGACTTGTTAGATTTTTGCGGCCAACTTGACGGATAAGGTGTATCAGACTTATTGGATTTTTCGGCCAACTTATAGGACTTGTGCTTCAGTTTTGTCAGATTTTTAGCCAACTCGTAGAACTTGTGCGTCAGACCTATCGTAACTTTTCGGCTGACTTTTTGGTCTTGTGCGTCAGACTTGTCAGATGTTTTGCCAACTTGTCGAACTTGTGCATCAGCTCTGTTGTAACTTTTTGGTCAACTTGTTGGACTTGTGCGTCAGAACTGTCAGACTTTTGTGGCCAGCCTGTCGGACTTGTGCGTCAGACTTGTAAGAACTTTTTAGCCAACTTGTTGGGCTTGTGTTTCAGACTTATCGGATTTTTCTACCAAGTTGTCGAACTTGTACGTTAGTCTTGTCAGATTTTTTTGTAAACTCGTCGGACAGTCATGATTGTCAGACGTTTTTGGCCTACTTGTTGGACTTGTGCAACAGACTTATCAGATTTTTGGGCCAACTTGTCTGACTTCTGCGTCAGGCTTGTCAGAATTTTTCAGCCAACTTGTTGGCCTTGTGCGTAAGACTTATAAGATTTTTCGGCCAACTTGGCAGACTTGTGCGTCAGACTTGTCAGATTTTTGGGCCAACATATCGAACTTGTGCATCAGCCCTGTGGTAACTTTTTGGCCAACTTGGCCGACTTGTGCGTCAGACTTGTCAGATATTTTGGTAAACTCGTCAGACTTGTGGGTGACACTGTTTTGTCATAACTTTTCGGCCAGCTTGTTGGACTTGTACTTCTTACTTCTCGTAATTTTTCGAGCAACCTGTTGGACTTGTCCGTCTGTCGTAACGGATTTTTGGGCCAACTTGTCGGACTTGTGTTTCATTTTTGTCAGATTTTTTTGCCAACTTGTTGGATTTGTGCGTCAGAGTTAGTGGAATTTTTCGGCCAACTTGTCGGACTAGTGCATCAGACTTAACAGATTTTTCGGCCAACTCGTGAGACTTGTCAGACTCTTCTGGCCAACTTGCCGGACTTGTGCATCAGACATGTCAGAATTTTTCAGCCAACTTGTTAGGCATATGTTTCAGACTTATCGGATTTTTTACCAACTTGTTGAACTGGCGCATTAGTCGTCTCAGATTTTTTGGTGAACTCATCGGACTTGTATGTCAGACTTGGCGTAACTTTTTGGCCAATTTGTTGGACTTGCACGTCGAACTTGTAAGATTTTTTTCTGCCAACTTGTTGGTCTTGTCAGATTTTGAGGGCAAATCGTTGGACTTATGGGTCAGACTTATCCTAATTTTTCGGCCAACTTGTTGGACTTGTCAAATTTTTCCGGAAAACTTTTTGGATTCGTGTGAAAGTCTTGTGAAAATTTTTTGAGTAACTTGATGGACTTCTGCCTCAGTCTTGTCGGAATTTTTTCACTAACTTGTTTCACTCAGACTTCGGAGTTGTCAGATTTTTCTCCCTACTTGTTGGATTTTTGCATCACACTTACAGAATTTGCGGCCAATTTGCCAGACTTACCAAAATTTTTTTTGGCCAACTAGATCAGACTTGCCGGAATTTTTTATTTGAGGTCTTTATTTTAGGAGGTTCGCTGCCCTTGGCATTTACACCTCACTTTACTTGTTTTATTATTTCTTGTTCTGGCGGGGGGGGGGGGGGGGGGGGGAGAGAGAGAGATGATATGGATAAATTTTAATCTATTAATTTCAATTTTGCCCGGGCAGCGGCCTTTCGGCCTGCTCTTTACGATTTCCAACTGCCAAGGTATCTTGCCGGAATTTTTTGAGGAAGTCCTCTACTTTGTGCGTCTGACTTTTCAAAATATTTGTGCCACCTTCTCGGACTTGTGCATTAAACTTTTCAAAATTTTTCGGCCAAGTTGTTAAATTTCCCCCACTTATTTACTTGTATATCAGGATTGTCAGACTTTTCGGCCAACTTGTCGGATTTGTGTGTCAGACTTGTCCAAATTTTTTGGTCCATTTGTTACACTTGCACATCAGACTTGTTGGATTTTTCGGTCAACTGTTATTGGTGCAACAGATTTGTTGCAATTTTTCAACCAACTTGTGGGGCTACTGAGTCAGACTTATCGGATTTTTCAGCCAACTGTTTTTACTTATGCATCAGACTTGTAACTTTTCGGCCAACTTGTCGGACTTGAACATCAGACTTGTCAGACTTTTTTGGCAAGCTTGTTGGACTTATATGTTGGACTAGACATATTTTTGGGGCCAACTTGTCGGAGTTGTGAGAATTTTTCAGCCAACTTGTTGTACTTCGGCGTCAGACTTATCAGATTTTTTGGCCAATTTGTCAGACTTGAGCGTCAGTCTTGTCAAATTTTTTTACCAACTTGTCGGATTTGTGCGTCAGACTTGTCATAATTTTTCCGCCAACTTATTAGACTTGCATGTTGGACTTGTCAGATTTTCCGGCCAACTCGTTGGATTTGTGCGTCAGACTTTTCAAAATTTTCAGCCAACTTGTCAGACTTGTGCATCAGTTTTGTCAGATTTCTTGACCAATTTGCCGGACTTGCACGTCAGACTATTCATAATTTTTTGGCCAAGTTGTTGGACTTGTAAGACGGACTTGTTAGACTTTTCGGCCAACTTCTTGGATTTTTGCGAGAGATTTTTTGGGAATTTTTTTTGGCCAACTTGTCGGACTTGTGTGTCAGTCTTGTCAGATTTCTTGGCCATCTCGTTGGATTTGTTCATCAGAACTTGTCGTAATTTTAACTGGACTTGTTGGATTTTTCAGCCAACTTTTTTGATTTGTGGGTCAGATCTGCCTGAACTTCTTGGACTTGTGCGTGGGACTTGTCAAAATTTTTTGGCCACCTTGTTGGACTTGTGTATAAGTCCTATCGGAATTTTTTGGCCAACTTGTTGGATTTGTACACTGGAGTTGTCAGGATTTTTTTGCCAACTAGTCTGTATTGTTTGTGTGTCTCTTTATCCTTCTCTCCTCCCCCCCCCCCCCCGCTCTTTCTCCCTGTCTTTTCTGTTTTCTTATCCAGTTCCCGTCTCTCCTCCTTTCTCTCGGACTTGTCGGCTGGACTTGTTGGAAATTGTCTTGCAAGTGTGTCCGTGTGTCATTAAGTGTTCGATCGTTTGCTGAATTATTTTTCTTCTGGAACGTCAACAAGTTAGTTTATGTCCGCTTTTTGCTGGGATAATTGTCTTGCTAACACGGTAGTCGTATGTGTATATGTGAAAATATGGCAGTTCTCGCGTTTCGAGGGTCAAGCTTCAAGATAAAAACGGTAGCAAAGTGACCTGGGTCAAAACTGAGTTTTTGCTACAAGTGGCACATCCAAACATTTTATGAACCATGTCTCAAAGGCCTTTAATGATTTACGCATCCAAAATATTTTCGGAAAGTATTTTCGCATCTCTATTGAGTTACATTTTTGCAACTACATTTTATTCATTTTGATGTCCGTGTTGTAAAGTTCAGTTCTATTTTAGGTTGAGAATTTACCCAGCTGCCCCCCCCCCCACACACACACATTAATCTGATGTAGATTTGTATAGAATTTTCGTAGGGTTGGTCAGATTACTGTAGAGGCGGAGTCTCTACATCAAACCGACGACGGTGCGATGTCGTAACCAGCAGATCTATGTAGGAATGATGTCATACCTATGATCAAGAAAAAAAAGATGGCCCAGGACAGACAGGGCTGGAGATCCTTTGTTGCCGCCCTAAGCACAGTGGGTGCAACAGGAAATAGTAGTAGTAGTAAGATCAAGTTTGACGTCAACTCTACCCGTGGGGTTTGATAAAGGGTTGCGGATTGTATAGAGTCGATCAAGAGCGTATGAGAATGAGAGGAAATGTAAGTGCCATTTGACTGGGTTTTGAGAGAAAAACAAAAATAAAAAAAAATGAAAAACAGAATTTCAATATAAACCAATCGAATTTAATTAACTTTTGCCAAACTGACATCAATTCTTCGAGGAAATCATTAAAATTTTAAATTCGATTGGTTTATACTGAAATGATGTTTTTTGCTTTTTTTCCGAAAAGCAGTCAAATGGCACTTAGGCCCTTTTAAGTTCTAATTGTCACGAGTGGAGTGAGTGCAATTAAGGGGATTGCTACAGAGCGGGTGTAGAATAAGAAGAGCTCACGACAGACGGATAGGAAAAGACGTGAAAGGGGAAGAGTAAAAATAACTCATGCAGACAAGTGGGAAAAGCGTGCGTGTATGAGTGGTGTGGAAGTCTGAATGAGGCGAAAGCGCTGGATTACTATCACTGCAAGTTAGAAGGTCCTACGGATCGGACCTGTGAATAAAAGCCCATCGGGCGGACATAAAGGGGAGCAGTCGAGAAGACTAGTGAGAGTCTTTCCAGTAATGACGGGTGTCGGGGACGGGCCGCAGAGCCACCTCGATGAGCACAGGGGATAGGCCAGCATAGGGCCGGAGGCCACACATAGGCCAGAAGTGAGGCTGTCAGTGTAGGACAGTAGAGGCACATAAAGTCGTGGCAGTCAGGCCACGGACAGGGACGTAGATATGAGAGTGAATGAGATACTATATTGTTGCCATGTTGATAGGCTAGTGAACTGATACTATGTTGTTGCCATGTTGATGGCTATGGAAATAGTAATGTGTTATTGCCCTGCTGAGGTGCGAGGGGAATGCTAAGGTGTATGACAATAGGAAGGTGATATTGAGAGACTGCGGTGCCAGTAAATTATTAATGTGCTATTAAGACCCTGAGGGGAGAGGCTGAGGCCGAAGTGCCTTTAGGAGTAACTACCGGATTGTGGATCCGAGGGAGAGTGTGTGTGAGAATAAGGCCGTTGTACGGCAGTCATTTCAATAATATAATGTATGTAATTGCGCTATTATATGTATAATTATGTTTAATAAATGTGGGAGTCTGATGGGCTGTTTTGTTAAGTGTTAAACTTGTTTGTTCGTGATTGTCGTCCTGTCATAAACTATTACATCTCCCAGTCTGGGATTTGTGACATTGGGGGCTCGTCCTGTTTACCTGTGGTCATTTTGACATTGTGTATTCGTTATATCTAGTTGTTTTTCTGTTGTGCTAGGAATTCATGCTGTTGTCTTTGTTCGTGGGATGAATGGAAATTTCATGATGGTATGATTTATGTATGGTTATGAATAATAATATGTATTGATGCATGTATTTTATTGAATATGTATTAATGTGTACTTAAATTTCTGCAGAGTGTGCGTGCCAGCCTGTAGAGGTCAAGCAGCCAGAGCTCCGAGGAAGGGGAGAAATTGAAATCTAGGGTCAAAGTTAAGTAAAAGTCAAAATTTTTGTGCCCTGGATTGTGGGCTGTTCCTTTAATCTGTCTTTTTCCCTGTTTTTGCTGTTTTTGTTGTCGTTATAGGTTATACGGGCGGTGGCGCGGGTTTGCTGTGGTGAGCGTAGTTTGTCCTCTTCGGGAGGTGGGCTAAATTTGGAACTTCGTTCATCACAGTGAACAGTTCTATAGGGACCTGTATTTTTGTTTAGTTGTATCGTCGATATCTTCTCTGTTCCGCAGGAAGACGTATTCTCTTGTCCCTCTTTCTACCTATCTGTAGATACGTTCCTTTTTTTCAGACTCTGTTCTTGTTCGTACCTTGTAGTGTAATCGGCGTAGTTAGGTTGCATTTTTTTCCATTATATTTTCCTTTTTAGGTCTTTGTCCTAGTCTGGTTCGTTGTCCTTGACGTACTTGTGGTCCTTCTACTATAATTCTTCATTCTTGTCGTTTCTATTTTCTTTTATAATTAATAGTGCATACATTTTATAGATATAGAATTAGTTGTGCTGTAAAGGTAAATTTCTGAATTGTATTTGAGACAACTAGGTATTGTTATAGCTGATGTGATCTCAGGTCTCTGGTCGTATCGTTAGTGATCATACCGACAGGTTGGTCGTCTTATAATAGATACCATAACGATAAATCTGTGAAATGGCGGAACTCCAACAACTAATGAAGTTGGGTAAGGAACTTGGCCTGGAGGGAGAGGAGCTACGCGGCTGGATTAAGGAACAGCAGGCAGAAATGCGCGATGAGCGTGCTAAGGATAGAGAGCAGGAAAAAGAGCTTAAGTTAAAGGAGATAGAGGCGCAAGTGAAGATCGCCGAGTTGGAAATCAAAAAGAATGCGCCAACAGAAACAGTTGAGCGGCAGGTACACAATAAAGGTGGCGTTAGGATTAAGCTCCCTACGTTCGACGACCGGAAGGACGACATAGACGCCTTCCTTTACAGGTTCGAGCTGAACGCACAGTTGCAATGGGGGGAAAATAAGGAATTATGGGCCACGTACCTGGCGTCGCTATTGCAGGGGCGAGCGTTAACATACTTTAAAGAGCTACAGCGCGAAGACGTGCAAGATTACGATAAGCTGAAGGCTTTGCTGCTTCGCCGATTTGCGCGTACCGAGGAATATTTCCGGGAGCAGTTTAGGCGAGCACGTGCAGACACCAGGGAGGATTTTGCTGCCTTCGTCGCGAGACTAACGGAGTATTTCGCGAACTGGGTAGACTTGGCGCATGTGGGCGCGGATTTTGCTAAACTGAAAGACTTAATGATCCGTGACCAGCTGTACGCGTCGTGCCACAAAGATCTGGTGGCTTTCCTGAAAGAGAACGAACCCGCGACGGTGCAGGAGGCGTCTAAGTTGGCGGAGGCATACCGTACGGCACATCCGTCCAAACCAGTCGCCAGGGCGTACGTCCAAGATGCTGGGTACGTCGCCGTTGTCGAGGGGTCGCCGGCAGGACTTAGGGACAGGTCGCGTCAGCGTGGTGCCTATAGCGGGCAAGCCCAGGGGCAGCGTAGGGGCTATCACCAATCACCGGCATATGGATCCGGTAAGTTTGACCGAGCAGGAGGGCTAGGTCGCGGTAATGGCCGGGGGCGAGTTGTGACCTTTGCCGATGACCGACGGCATAGGGACTTTAGTTCCGGTCGCGATGGGTCACGGGGACCCAGGCCTAATGCAGCACAGGGAGCGGAGTGTTGGACTTGCGGACGCGTGGGTCACTTTTCACGCGAGTGTAGGGCCGCGAAGTGTTGGAACTGCGGTAGAGCGGATCACATCAGCGTGAATTGCCCTGCAGGTAGGATAGCGGCGAACGTGGACAGTAGCTCCAGTCCATGTTCCCCAAATAAATTTCATCATGCGGCTGCGTGTGTTACATCGGACAACGGAGTGTTGTTGTAGCGTTTGTCTTTCAGCCGTTTGCAATGCAGTCGTGTATAATGTGTGCTGTTGTCATGGATGTGTCACAATGTACGCACATGGAATATTCTTTAATCCTTTCTCTTCTATGCCTATTCTAATTCTGTTTAAATTAGTTTTGCTCATGATGCTTTTACTGAAATTAAAATGTCGTGTAGGTGTGTCGCATGTTGTTGTGCTTTCCCTGTATGTGTTCTTCCCACTCTTTTTCCCACTTTTCTCCTACAACTTTCTCTATAATACTATATAATTCTGATCTATCTAATCTAACATCGTATAAGTCTGTAAGAGTTCTTGCTTCTTTCGCGAGCCTATCTGCTTCCTCATTCCCCTTTAGTCCACCGTGTGATGGGATCCAAACATGGCTTACTAGAAAGTAAATTCTAGTAAGCCATGGATCCAAACGATGTGTACGGTATTTTGATGTTCTGTAGTGCGAGTCTACCCATTAGTGTCAGAATCCTATGTGTGATGTTATATCTGTTGTGTCTTGGGCTGTCTGCCTTGAGCGTTTGAACGGCCGAGAGTGAGTCTGTGAGGATCGCCACCGCCCTCTCCCCTACCTGGCGGTGGTCGATCTCTTGTAATGTTTTGTGTAGTGCGTGTAGCTCAGCTGTTAGTAGACAACCGCACATGTTGTCTGTGATGCGTTGCTGTAGTTGAATGTTTATGTCTTTGATGTAAACCCATATACCTACCGTCCCCGCCCCCCCCCCGCCCCCCGTCAGTGATCCGCCTGCGTATACTTTTGCCATCCTGGTGGTTTCTAATATGGTCTTATGTTGTTGTCAACATTGTGGTATAGTTGTCCGTCTTTTTGTCTACCTCAGTGTGTAGTGTGTCATCAGTGTTCAGTCCCGTCAGTCGACATCTTGGTGTGTGTTTGTCCCTAATGTCTATTGCTTTGTCATCAACTATCAGTTGAGGGAGATTTCAATGTAGATTTCAATAAGTTTGCACAAATTAAAACCGGTCGATTTTAAATCAGTCTGAGTATCCTACGATTAAACGCATTTTTTGTAAAAATTTCTTTTTTCTTGAAATACATATGTTGAAAGGGGGCGGGGGGGGGGGGGGTTATAAGATGTTCAATAATTATTGGACTGGTAGACGGGACTCAGAGAGTACCAACAGTCCACAAGTCACGGGGAGCAATATCTGCCTTGGGGAGAGAACACAGAGAAGGCTGCAAGCTTCAAGCGCAAGAAAGCTAGCACCTCAAGGCAAGCGCTATGTAGTTTCGTGAAGTATTCCCCTCAAACCCTTTTGACACAAATAGAGAATGTTCGTACTATAAAGCCTGCTGCGTAGAGCCCCGCTTGTAAAATCAAGCGTGTTTTGAAGTATTGGAAGTGAATTCTTTTTCAGGCGTTGAAGTGACTTGCTCTATTGAGTGTACTTTTCGACCTTCTGGCAGGATAGGTTATGCGCCAGTTACACCATGTCTTGGTCAGCCTGGGTTTCACTTTACTTAGTATATAACGGAATGTATAAAGACTCATCCTGATGTAAGAATGAAATCTGTCTTGATGATGTTTCAACCGACTAAAAAAGTGATGGTATTCACCAACATCTCTTCTTTATTTATTTACGTCATAAACACCGACTGTTCTCCTTGTTTCAAGCATTAAAGTTTTGGTAAAACACTGTCCAACAAAAAATATTCTTCGTCTGAAGAAGACATCACGTTAAAGCACGAGAGAGTGCTAGCTGTGACTGGTGAAGCGTTCCCTTGCTCGGTCTTTACCCATGTGCCTTCTCGGCAGTAACAGGCGCTCTCTTAAAAAGCACTTGTCTGGAGGTGCTAACGTTCTCACGCTTTCTCTGCCTTTCCCCGGGTGCTGGCAACCCATACTACTTAACTGAACTGTACGTATGGGAGAGAACATAGAGAACGCTTCAAGCCCAAGAAGTTAGCGCCTCCAGACAAGCGCTTTTAAAGGAAGCGCCTGTTGCTGCCGAGGGTGCATAATGGATGAAGCCCGGAAAAAGCAAGCATTTCACCTGTCACAATACCCATAGACCGCTCGGGTTTTAGGACGTGAGTCCACATCCATTTTCTTGCACCAGAAATTCGAAAAATAGAAGTAACGACACACTACACTACACAGCAAGTCGCTTCAAAGCCCGAAAATGAATTCACTTTCAACATTTCAAAACACGCTTGACTTTATAAGCGGTGCTCTACGAAGCAATCTTTACGACACGTGCGTTTTCTCCGTGTGTCGAAAGGGTTTGAGTAGAATACTTCAAGAAGCTGTACTTGAGCGCTGTTTTTGAGGTGCTAGCTTTCTCGGGCTTGAAGCGTTCTCAATGCTTTCTCCCTAAAGACAGTTGTGGTTCTACTTTTGTATAAATCAGGAGCACAGGACGGATCCTATTCCGCCACTCAAAATCTACATTTTCTGCCATCTTTTTATACAACCAATCCTGCGGATATGTGACAAGTCAAAAACCTGACGTTTCACAATTGAAGCATTAAATTGTTATTTCCTACAGCAATAAGAATCCCCTAACAGAGACCATATAAAGAAATCCCACTTTCTCGTGAACTTTGCAAAGCTCAGGAGTTATTGTTGCTATTGTTGTTAAATATCTATGTTGAAAATAAGTGAATAAAAAAAAAAAGTGGCACGGGGACTCCAGCACACACTACCCTACCTGGCACAGATGTGCCGTGTGACTATGTGGTTGCGAGAGCACTTTTCCCATGACATGGACGATCCTAAGTCTAATACTACATTGCCCCTTAAGATCTAAGGAAGTAGGTTCTAATCCGTATGTTTTGTCCGGCCTACCCCCGACCAAACTCCACCCCAACTCTCAGTCCCTCAGTAGCGCCTTAAGGGAGGAAACTCGCCAGACCCTAAGCTTTACAGGCTGGTTGGGCATGACCAGCCGTGCGAGTACCTTGGTCGACCGCCGACCTCGACGCTACATGGAAGCAGGAGCCAGTGACCACCCGAGTTTCCCCAAAGTGGCTGTTCTGTACTATAAATTTGAGGTCTTTATTTTAGGAGGTTCGCTGCCCTTGGCATTTACATATCACTTTACTTGTTTTATTATTTCTTGTTCTGGCGGGGGGGGGGGGAGGGAGATGATATGGATAAATTTTAATCTATTAATTTCAATTTTGCCCGGGCAGCGGCCTTTCGGCCTGCTCTTTACGATTTCCAACTGCCAAGGTATCTTTAACGTGCGCAACGTGCACACGGGCCCTCCGAATTTTTTCGTCCTTATCCGAGAAGACTAGGTACTCGATCCTACCCCCCAATAGGACCAGGGACTTGAAAATATGAGAAAAATCCAATTTCCAAAAACTACTCGATCCTACCCCCCAATAGGACCAGGGACTTGAAAATACGAGAAAAATCCACTTTCCAACATGCCTGCACTTGGCATGAGAGGCGAGCACCTTGCGACCACCTTGTCCCCTTCTGTACTATAAATATTTGAGGTCTGCAGATTTGAGTTCTGTACTATAAATAAATTTGGATTTTTTCTTATATGACACAGAATCCATACATTGTCTGCCATTATGGGTTTGAACTCATTATGCATAAACTCACATATTAAATCCATTTCTTCACAAACCTTACTTAAAATACATGGTTTTCACTCGAACACGTTCGATGAACACCATAAGCCAAAGATATAAGCCTTCTATTGGAAATAGGGCAATAAATATCCTTTTTGCAAAAAGTGTTAAGTACACACATGATTACCTCCCTTTGCCTTTGACATCTTCTTGACTTTTATCTAAAGGGCAATAAATATCCTTTTTGCAAAGAGTGTAAAGTGCACACATGATTACCTCCCTTTGCCCTTGACATCTTCTTGACTTTCATCTACAAGACCTGAAGCAGAAGTGGGAATCGATACATTATATATTCTCATTCAAGTGAATGTCACAATACTTTCTCTTTTCTTCTCGAACATGTGAAACTTTTCACTTGCATTTACATTAGGGTTTTTTGTCCTCTGGTTTACAAGTTTGAATAAAAATAAAGTAGATCTAACAAAACATTAAAATGATTTCATAATAATTTCATGTCTGACATTATGAGAAAGTCCCTATTTAGGATTCGAAATTCGATACCAAATCATTACCAAAGAAATGAACTCACCACCCATACCACTAAAAATCCCGTAACTTCTAAATTATGGTATTCATTGTCAGTGTCATGGCCAAACCACCTATCTCATGGAAACAAAATTTTATAGTAGAAGGCAAAAACGTGTTGGACTTGCCATACCTCCATATTTAAAACTAAAAATCCTATAACTCTAAATTATCATATATAATGTCAATGCCATGGTGAAACCACTTAACTCATGGAAACAAAGTTTTACGAAAGACGTGTCAGATTTGTGGACTTGTACTACAGGCTTATTGACTTTGTCGGTGTTGTCGGACTTGCCCAGCTAAGCTGTTGGACTTGTTGGACATATGTGACAGATTTTTTGGACTTGTCACACTTGTTAAAGACTTGTCGAATTTGTTGGACTTTTGCCTCAGACTTGTTGGATTTTTGTGGCTGATTTGTTGGGTTTGTCGGATTTGTCAGACCTGTCTAATCTAAGCGGCAGACTTGTTGGATTTGTTGAACCTGAGCGGTGGACTTGTCGGATTTGCTGAACCTATACAGCGCACTTGTTGAACATGTCGGGATTGCTAAAAATATCAGATGTTTTGGACTTTTTGTTGGACTTGTCAGATTTGTGCCTTGGGGTTGTTGGGCTTGTGCGGCAGACTTGCCCGACGTCCGGTAAACTTGTCATATTTGTCAAACCTGTGCGGCAGACTTCTTGGACTTGTCGGACTTCTGTGGCAAACTTGTCTGACTTGTTCTGGGGACTTTGTCAGACTTTTGCGGCAGACTAGTCAGCCTCATCAGACTTGTGCCCCAGGCTGGTCATACTTGTGCTGCAGACCTATTGGATTTTTGCTGCAGATTTGACAGACTTATCGATGACTGCGGTGGACTTATCAGATATGTCGCACTTGGTGGACTTGTTTGGTGAACTTTGCTGGGATTGTGCAGTGGATTAGTCAGATATGTCATAATTGTTCAGCAAGCATGTCAGACATGTCATTTGTGAGTTTTGTGTAGTGGACGTCAGACTTGTGCGGGTGACTTGTTGGATTTGTCGTACTTGTCGGACTTCACGAACTTATGTTGCAGACTACTCGGACTTGTCAGGTTTGTGCAGTGGTCTTGTCGAATCTGGGCAGCAGATTTGTCGGATTTTTACGGATGACTTGTCAGATTTGTCGAACCTGTGCGGCTTTGTTGAATTTGTGTGTCGAACTTGTTGGACTTGTCAGATTTGCCTCCTGGGCTTATCAGAGTTTTTTGGCCAACTTGTTGTACTTAAACGTCAGACTTGTCAAACTTTTTCAATCAACATGTTGGACTTGTACATCAAACTCGTCTGAGTTTTTCGGCCAACTTGTTGGGCTTGTCGGACTTTTTTGCGGCCAACTTGTTGGCTTATACATCAGAATTGTCAGAATTTTTGACGAACTTGTTGGGCTTATGCGTCAGATTTGTCGTAAGCTTTTGGTCAACTTGTTGGACTTTGGCGTCGGACTTGTCAGAATTTTCGGCCAACTTGCATTATTTGTGCAACAGAGTTGTTGTAATTTTTCAGCCAACTTGTCGGACTTGCCACAATTTTCCACCCAACTTGTTGGGCTTGTGCTTCAGACTTATCTGATTTTTCGGCCAACTTGTCGAACTTGTGTGTCAGTCTTGTCAGATTTTTCTACCAACTCGTCATACTAGTACGTCAGACTTGACGTAACTTTTCGGCCAACTTGTTGGACTTGCACGTCTTACTTTTCAGAATTTTTCAAGCAACTTTTTGGTCTTGTGCATCAGACGTCGGAATTTTTGGCCAATGTCAGATAATTTTGTCAGATTTTTGCTCAGTTTGTGTCTTGTGCATCAGACTTGCCAGAATTTTTAATAACTTGTTGGACTTGTGTGTCAGACTCATCCGATTTTTTGGCCAACTTCTCAGACTTGTGCATCAGTCTTGTCAGATTCTTAGGGCAACTCGTTGGACTCGTGCATCATACTTGTCGTAACTTTTCGGCCAACTTGTTGGACTTGCACGTTATGGACTTGTCGGATTTTTTGGGCAACTTGTTGGATTTGTGGGTCAGACTTTATTTTAATTTTTCAGAAAACTTCTAAGACTTGTGCATCAGATTTGCCAAAATTTGTTTGACGAATTTGTTGGACATGCTCGTCAGATTTATTGGATTTTCAAACCAACTTGTTTTATTTGTGCAACAGATTTGTCATAATTTTTCGGCCAACTTGTTGGACTTTTAATTTGGACTTGTTAGATTTTTGCGGCCAACTTGACGGATAAGGTGTATCAGACTTATTGGATTTTTCGGCCAACTTATAGGACTTGTGCTTCAGTTTTGTCAGATTTTTAGCCAACTCGTAGAACTTGTGCGTCAGACCTATCGTAACTTTTCGGCTGACTTTTTGGTCTTGTGCGTCAGACTTGTCAGATGTTTTGCCAACTTGTCGAACTTGTGCATCAGCTCTGTTGTAACTTTTTGGTCAACTTGTTGGACTTGTGCGTCAGAACTGTCAGACTTTTGTGGCCAGCCTGTCGGACTTGTGCGTCAGACTTGTAAGAACTTTTTAGCCAACTTGTTGGGCTTGTGTTTCAGACTTATCGGATTTTTCTACCAAGTTGTCGAACTTGTACGTTAGTCTTGTCAGATTTTTTTGTAAACTCGTCGGACAGTCATGATTGTCAGACGTTTTTGGCCTACTTGTTGGACTTGTGCAACAGACTTATCAGATTTTTGGGCCAACTTGTCTGACTTCTGCGTCAGGCTTGTCAGAATTTTTCAGCCAACTTGTTGGCCTTGTGCGTAAGACTTATAAGATTTTTCGGCCAACTTGGCAGACTTGTGCGTCAGACTTGTCAGATTTTTGGGCCAACATATCGAACTTGTGCATCAGCCCTGTGGTAACTTTTTGGCCAACTTGGCCGACTTGTGCGTCAGACTTGTCAGATATTTTGGTAAACTCGTCAGACTTGTGGGTGACACTGTTTTGTCATAACTTTTCGGCCAGCTTGTTGGACTTGTACTTCTTACTTCTCGTAATTTTTCGAGCAACCTGTTGGACTTGTCCGTCTGTCGTAACGGATTTTTGGGCCAACTTGTCGGACTTGTGTTTCATTTTTGTCAGATTTTTTTGCCAACTTGTTGGATTTGTGCGTCAGAGTTAGTGGAATTTTTCGGCCAACTTGTCGGACTAGTGCATCAGACTTAACAGATTTTTCGGCCAACTCGTGAGACTTGTCAGACTCTTCTGGCCAACTTGCCGGACTTGTGCATCAGACATGTCAGAATTTTTCAGCCAACTTGTTAGGCATATGTTTCAGACTTATCGGATTTTTTACCAACTTGTTGAACTGGCGCATTAGTCGTCTCAGATTTTTTGGTGAACTCATCGGACTTGTATGTCAGACTTGGCGTAACTTTTTGGCCAATTTGTTGGACTTGCACGTCGAACTTGTAAGATTTTTTTCTGCCAACTTGTTGGTCTTGTCAGATTTTGAGGGCAAATCGTTGGACTTATGGGTCAGACTTATCCTAATTTTTCGGCCAACTTGTTGGACTTGTCAAATTTTTCCGGAAAACTTTTTGGATTCGTGTGAAAGTCTTGTGAAAATTTTTTGAGTAACTTGATGGACTTCTGCCTCAGTCTTGTCGGAATTTTTTCACTAACTTGTTTCACTCAGACTTCGGAGTTGTCAGATTTTTCTCCCTACTTGTTGGATTTTTGCATCACACTTACAGAATTTGCGGCCAATTTGCCAGACTTACCAAAATTTTTTTTGGCCAACTAGATCAGACTTGCCGGAATTTTTTATTTGAGGTCTTTATTTTAGGAGGTTCGCTGCCCTTGGCATTTACACCTCACTTTACTTGTTTTATTATTTCTTGTTCTGGCGGGGGGGGGGGGGGGGGGGGGGGAGAGAGAGAGATGATATGGATAAATTTTAATCTATTAATTTCAATTTTGCCCGGGCAGCGGCCTTTCGGCCTGCTCTTTACGATTTCCAACTGCCAAGGTATCTTGCCGGAATTTTTTGAGGAAGTCCTCTACTTTGTGCGTCTGACTTTTCAAAATATTTGTGCCACCTTCTCGGACTTGTGCATTAAACTTTTCAAAATTTTTCGGCCAAGTTGTTAAATTTCCCCCACTTATTTACTTGTATATGAGTCATTGCCAAATAAGAGTGGGTCAAATCTACCTACTAAAATAAGATTATTGTAATTCATCATAACTCTAGAATTACGGGAAATTGAATACTTCCCAAAGAATCAAAGTTGTAGGTCACATCTAGAAAAGGTGAAAAATGTTGTTTTTGATGATATATTGAATACTCATCCGGAGTTATTGCCCTTGCCATAATAAGCTAATATTAACTACTATTTAGCGGTATTTTTAGGTTTTTTAGTCTACAATCATTGTGAAATATTACTATTTAAGGAAGGAAAGTTGAAGAGGACACTAAGCTAAATCGATAATAACCGTTCTTTCAATATTTTAATAATTTCTTAGCGAGTTGCGCCCCTTGGTTTTGCAAACTGCCGACCATCTATAAAACCACAGTTATCTCGAAAACCGTAAAAAAATCAATACTTTTCAAAGAAGCAAAATTGCAGGAAATTGAATTTCATGCTTAGAATGTAGCATTTTTTTTTCTACTGAAACTCTTTGTGTAGGAGTTACGTCCCTTTATCAACCAATTGTGAGTGTCCATTCAGCAAAACTGCCACTGTCTCACAATTTCTGCACAGATCAACAAACCCACCAGAAGCAGATCAGTAGAACAGTGTTTGTGATGTTTGCAGAAGTTCTTATTTTGTCATGCTGAATCTTGTGTAGGAGTTGTACCCATCAATTTACCTATCATGCCTATTCATTCCTCAATGTGTAAAAAATGTTTCACTATTTCTGCCAGTACCTAGATACACCCCAAAGGAGCAATAATAATATTGTCGAGCAGTGATTGTCACATGCAAACATTGCCACTTGTCAAGCAATCTCACTGCGTAAAAGAAGCGCCCCCCCCCCCCCCCCGATTTTTAAAATGTAGGCCCTATGTGTGCATTAATCAGAACCATAAATACCTTTCACTCACCCAGAGTCTGCTGAAATGAATAGTTCTCAAAGAACAAAAATTATTGAACAAACAACAATTATTACAATTAAATACGATCATTTTGACGTCCTTGATCAATTGTGACTACATATTTTGTGTACATAATTACATATAATAGTGGGCGCCCATATTTTGAGGTTCTAATGCATGGAAATTCCCCACTTCATTTCTGATTAAATAATTATAAATAAACACACTATTATTTCTCTTTTTATAGACAACAAAATGAAAAAGTAAAATACAAGTTACATATCAATTGTAGCATAATTTAATCGTGAAAATTCCTTAAAAGTTAAATCCTTAAATTCCGAAATAATCAGCACAGACAATACACCAATACTTGATGTTAAACCATACCTTAAATAAATATAAGCAAATGATTCATTTACAGTTTCACACTCTCTCCCACAATCAACCTCAAAAGGTTCTCCGGCGCTGATAATCACAACAGCTTCATCATTAACAACATCATCCTCTTCTTCATATTCAATAAATGTAGTATCAAGTGCACCACTGGTACTATTTTGCGAACTGTCATTGCCAGCTTCAGCCTGTCTCACAGTACTCACACAATCATCAACATATTTCTTGGTATTTGGCCATTTGATCAGTACAAAATCTTTCAAGTTATTTGAACATTGTTATTTTCTCCTTACTCAGAATCTTCAAAGCGTGAATCTTTGTAGTGCCTGGCATTGTTTTCAAACTGGATGACTTAACAGTTTTATCAATATGGGATGGTTTTTATACGATGAAAATGCCTCTCATGGTGAGAGCAAGCCGATCCTGAAAGGGACAAGGAGGAATTTAAAAATTCAAATATTTCTTTTAATGCTCTCAATATCATCCTGTTTGAAACCGCTGCCTGGGTTAGAAAAGCTTTAACCATTCCACCACAAGCGTCACATTCATTTATCCCCATGCCTTTCTCCCCCCAAAAAAACCAACATCTCTCAATACTATATTTAGTTGAGAGTTGACTCAGGTGGTGGGATGGCAGTTTGGACTTGTATTGTGTCTCACAGCTGTCAGAGAAGATGACAAACCGGGTTTGCGTACATTGCTGCAACACATACTCAAGAACAAAATGAACAAAAATTAAATCATGTATGAGATCATCTGATATTAGTGCACATGATAAGTAGTGTGGAGCTCTCCACAAGTAGAATATTTGGTGTATAGGACAGCAGGGTGGACAGTAACCTGGTTTAACATCCAGTGAGCAGATTGAACTTCAAACCGATATTTACAAGAATGATTTTCTGAAAAATCAAGCACAAGAAGTGCAGTATCACATGGCAGATTCTTTCTTAATAAATTGAACTGGTGCCACTGCCACCTGGGTGTACAAACATGTAAGCTCAAAAGTTTGAGAAAAACGGTAGACTAACTCATCAACTGTTCATGATTTTTCTACCAACTTTGTTTGTATTATACTCCCAGTGCTGGTAATTCACTGAAGCCGTGATGTCACAATCTGTTATGATTTTCAGCTTAACAGAACCTGTGCCACAATATGATCATTGACGAAAACGCATGTATGCTTCAACAACTGTCCTAAAGACATAGGACAAAGTGAGGCATTCACTTCAGTGCTTCATTGACAGACTTAAATTGACTACCAACAGATGATAAGGCACAAAGCATCATTGTTGCATTCTCACAAATACCACACATGCACTGAACAAATTTAGAGTATTTCATTGGTAATGCATGAGCAGGGGGACACCTGATAAAGGTTTGTTTTGCTATTTCAATTTGAGGATTCTCAACAAACAAAAAAATCATTGTACAAAGTTGAAGGTGATTGACTGAGAATTTTGTTTCTGCTCCTTCAATCTCTTGCTGTACTGCCCCTTTCCTGGCCAATCGACGGAATGTTCCAGATAATACTCAACAATTCTTGTTCTATCTATCTATCTATAGATCTATCGATCGATCTATCCATAGATCTGAAGCTGCTTCTCTCTGCGGGCGGCCCATTTTTCCGATTCTTCCTTAGCCTCTGTGTGTAGGCAGCCTGATGTTCTGCTCTTGGTTTTCCCAGTCTCTGAGGCTTGAAATTGATGTGGTCCAACCACGAGTATTCTGTTAACGACAAAAATAAAGGGAAAGATTAAACACTAGCGAATTGCATAATAACCCCATATTGACTTACTCTAATCCAAGGCAAGCTCCAACTGTGCATGTCTGGGATCCAAGCAGAAGAATTTAATTATTTCTAATTTCTTCGCTATTTGTTTAAAAAATTATTTTGTCATGTAATTATCAGTGCATTTCACTTTACCGAGACATGGACAAAGTTTAAGAAATTGTTTTACACACTACATGTGAGATATAACTCTCTCTTCGTCATTCTTAGAAATGTTTCAGGCCAAAGAGGGCCAACTTTGCCTTCACCAGGTCCTTTATTTTCACTTTCAGTCACCTGAAAACACACATTTGATTCCATCAAGTTGGGATGAGTTAAGTTGCAATTTCAAATGGAAACAAATGCTTTAGCAGCATTGCTTATTAATTTACAATTATTACATTGGTATACAGATTAGGCAAGAAAATATTCAGGACTTTCTCAGGATAAAACCTGCCATTTAAATCTTACCTTCATTTCTGCCATTTTCAGCCTCTGTCTTCTGAGCTTCCTCCACATTCCTGCTGACCTCTTCTGAAACATAAAAAGTATTCATGGTATTTTTCCAACTGACAAAGGCTCCTCAATCTATGATCAATGGCAAAAAAAATTAAGAGTTAAATGTGACAGTCCAGCCTTAACAATCACAGTTCACAAAAACAATTTATACCTGTAGTTTTGACATGATTTCTGAACACTTTTTTGGCTTACTGTGTTCATTTTGTTCATGATAAGGGAGGGAAACTAAAGCCATTATAATTTCCTCTACTTCAGACATTAAGCGTCACCGCCAACCGCGACACACATGGCTCTTGGATATTATATATTGGAGAGTCGGAAATTAGCTCATATTTTGCCTATCTTATGATGTGGTGTTGAGGATATTTTTCCCTCACATTCCAATTTTGATTTTCTGATAGTAAATTCCCACCTCAAGACAGAAAAATCAAACTTTAAATCTGGAAATAAGGAAATCTGCAAAGAAATATGATAGTTAAGCTTCCTCTGTACAAAATCTTTCACTCTGAATCTTACCTTCCTGGCTGCTGATTTGGGCCGCAAAGTCATGGTTGGCATTTTCTACTATGCTGTCTTAGCATGTTTCCTCTTGACCTTCCCCAGGTTCTAGCAGGCCACTGTAAAATTATATTACATTTATTTAAGTCACAATTTGAAAAAGAAACAAAAACAAAAAAACAACAGGCCTAATTAACTTTAAGTTCATCAGATCAATAAAATGAAATGAAATTTCACATTCAACAAATTTTTCACTGTATTTCCTTCTTCGCCATGTCTGCATGTATGAAAGTTACATTTAACATCAAAGCGTTGAAGGAAAAAAAAAGTTGTTTGATTCTTGTATTTTACGCTGTAGATCTACTTATTATTTTACACTCAAAGAAACACACACAAAAAGCAACTGAAATCAACTATTGAAATTGTGTGTTAAGAAAAACATTCCAAAAGAATTTCAATTTTTGCATGAAATATGTGGACCTGCAGCATGGCTGGTGATGAACACTTGGAGAGATCAAAACATGGAGAAAAAATGTCACTATAACAAAGAAAAATGAAGAAAAGCGTTGAGAAACCATATTTTGTTATAGATGCCATTAACCTGACAAAGCCATGGTGTCTTAAATGCTTCCTGTATGTTAGTGATCACAATGTGTCGATTACTACCCTCTCCCTGATATGTACACATATTTCAAATTTAAAAAAAAGAAAAGTCTGCTTCATGTTAGTGATTTTTTTCTTTAACAAGATGAGTTGAACCCAAAAAGGACAGCACGATTCGTTTTGTTTCACTAACGTCACGGGTTGGGAGAGAGACGACAAAAACGTTTGTCTACCAAATATCGACAGTGTGATGATGATAACAAAGCAAGAATAGCTCAGAATTTCTTCCCATCAAAGCATAAGAGATAATTCCCAGCCTTCAATACATTTATCAGAATTCAATTAGGCACATAGACTTTCTAAACGCTTGTTGACTTTGATTTTACTCTGGGCTTTGCGACACTTAACACACCACATTGTGTTATTGACGCCATTAACCTGACAAAGCCATGGCGTCTTTTATGCTTCTTGTATGTTAGTGATCACAATGTGTCGATTACTACCCTCTCCCTGATATGTACACACATTTCAAATTAAAAAAAAGAAAAGTCTGCTTTATGTTAGTGATTTTTTTCTTTAACAAGATGAGTTGAATCCAAAAAGGACAGCACGATTCGTTTTGTTTCACTAACGTCACGGGTTGGGAGAGAGACGACAAAAACGTTTGTCTACCAAATATCGACAGTGTGATGATGATAACAAAGCAAGAAT
This sequence comes from Onchidella celtica, assembly GCA_963931925.1. Lineage (NCBI taxonomy): Eukaryota > Metazoa > Mollusca > Gastropoda > Systellommatophora > Onchidiidae > Onchidella > Onchidella celtica. Next base: position 38,078,830 of record OZ007574.1, on the reverse strand, counting down.
AGCTCAGAATTTCTTCCCATCAAAGCATAAGAGATAATTCCCAGCCTTCAATACATTTATCAGAATTCAATTAGGCACATAGACTTTCTGAACGCTTGTTGAATTTGATTTCACTCTGGGTTTTGCGACACTTAACACACCACATTTTGTTATTGACGCCATTAACCTGACAAAGCATGGTGTCTTCGATGCTTCTTGTATGTTAGTGATCACAACGTGTCGATTCCTATATTTTCCTGACATAAAATACACATTTCAAATAATAGAAAGACAATAAAAATATATCTTATGTACTTACAGCATGGTCAGCAGGTTGTATCCCACAAGGAAAGAAGAGGTCAGTACCAAAACCTCATCTACACACACTCGAGACAAAGAGACGCCGCAGCACGTTTTCTGTCATGGCGTCACGCGTGACGGGGTGTGTTATGAATCAAAACCAACAAATAGACGTTCATTTTCGAATTCAAACAAAGCTTGGGTAATCTGTTACAGTCAGTGATGTCATAAAGATCAGGGAACTAAATTGATTGAAGAGAACAAAGAAAACCCAGAGGTGCAGCCTCATGAATTTATCACTTTTCACACGATACTTTGACGACAACGCAGTATTTTCCTCAAGCAGAACCCATTCTTTTAATTATTACGCAGAATATGATAAAAACAATGCATGTTTCATTACTACAGAATATAGATTAGAAACACAGATTATTTTGACAGCGAATTTCTTCGACAGAAAAGACTTGAAATGGATTTTGAATTTTGTGAATTTTTGACGACAAAAACGTGTGATAAGTGATAGCGAAACAACACGCCGAGAAAAAGAAAAACAAGGCTTATATAAAGTTGAACGTTGATTGGAAACATAGGTAAACCATTCCTTTGTTTGTCAATTCAAAATGTGAGCGGCCAAATGATATTTCAATAACTTTATTGAGATTCTTGTGAGGTGACCTCTTTCCAGGTAGATTTGACCTACTCTTATTTGGCAATGACTCATATCAGGATTGTCAGACTTTTCGGCCAACTTGTCGGATTTGTGTGTCAGACTTGTCCAAATTTTTTGGTCCATTTGTTACACTTGCACATCAGACTTGTTGGATTTTTCGGTCAACTGTTATTGGTGCAACAGATTTGTTGCAATTTTTCAACCAACTTGTGGGGCTACTGAGTCAGACTTATCGGATTTTTCAGCCAACTGTTTTTACTTATGCATCAGACTTGTAACTTTTCGGCCAACTTGTCGGACTTGAACATCAGACTTGTCAGACTTTTTTGGCAAGCTTGTTGGACTTATATGTTGGACTAGACATATTTTTGGGGCCAACTTGTCGGAGTTGTGAGAATTTTTCAGCCAACTTGTTGTACTTCGGCGTCAGACTTATCAGATTTTTTGGCCAATTTGTCAGACTTGAGCGTCAGTCTTGTCAAATTTTTTTACCAACTTGTCGGATTTGTGCGTCAGACTTGTCATAATTTTTCCGCCAACTTATTAGACTTGCATGTTGGACTTGTCAGATTTTCCGGCCAACTCGTTGGATTTGTGCGTCAGACTTTTCAAAATTTTCAGCCAACTTGTCAGACTTGTGCATCAGTTTTGTCAGATTTCTTGACCAATTTGCCGGACTTGCACGTCAGACTATTCATAATTTTTTGGCCAAGTTGTTGGACTTGTAAGACGGACTTGTTAGACTTTTCGGCCAACTTCTTGGATTTTTGCGAGAGATTTTTTGGGAATTTTTTTTGGCCAACTTGTCGGACTTGTGTGTCAGTCTTGTCAGATTTCTTGGCCATCTCGTTGGATTTGTTCATCAGAACTTGTCGTAATTTTAACTGGACTTGTTGGATTTTTCAGCCAACTTTTTTGATTTGTGGGTCAGATCTGCCTGAACTTCTTGGACTTGTGCGTGGGACTTGTCAAAATTTTTTGGCCACCTTGTTGGACTTGTGTATAAGTCCTATCGGAATTTTTTGGCCAACTTGTTGGATTTGTACACTGGAGTTGTCAGGATTTTTTTGCCAACTAGTCTGTATTGTTTGTGTGTCTCTTTATCCTTCTCTCCTCCCCCCCCCCCCCCGCTCTTTCTCCCTGTCTTTTCTGTTTTCTTATCCAGTTCCCGTCTCTCCTCCTTTCTCTCGGACTTGTCGGCTGGACTTGTTGGAAATTGTCTTGCAAGTGTGTCCGTGTGTCATTAAGTGTTCGATCGTTTGCTGAATTATTTTTCTTCTGGAACGTCAACAAGTTAGTTTATGTCCGCTTTTTGCTGGGATAATTGTCTTGCTAACACGGTAGTCGTATGTGTATATGTGAAAATATGGCAGTTCTCGCGTTTCGAGGGTCAAGCTTCAAGATAAAAACGGTAGCAAAGTGACCTGGGTCAAAACTGAGTTTTTGCTACAAGTGGCACATCCAAACATTTTATGAACCATGTCTCAAAGGCCTTTAATGATTTACGCATCCAAAATATTTTCGGAAAGTATTTTCGCATCTCTATTGAGTTACATTTTTGCAACTACATTTTATTCATTTTGATGTCCGTGTTGTAAAGTTCAGTTCTATTTTAGGTTGAGAATTTACCCAGCTGCCCCCCCCCCCACACACACACATTAATCTGATGTAGATTTGTATAGAATTTTCGTAGGGTTGGTCAGATTACTGTAGAGGCGGAGTCTCTACATCAAACCGACGACGGTGCGATGTCGTAACCAGCAGATCTATGTAGGAATGATGTCATACCTATGATCAAGAAAAAAAAGATGGCCCAGGACAGACAGGGCTGGAGATCCTTTGTTGCCGCCCTAAGCACAGTGGGTGCAACAGGAAATAGTAGTAGTAGTAAGATCAAGTTTGACGTCAACTCTACCCGTGGGGTTTGATAAAGGGTTGCGGATTGTATAGAGTCGATCAAGAGCGTATGAGAATGAGAGGAAATGTAAGTGCCATTTGACTGGGTTTTGAGAGAAAAACAAAAATAAAAAAAAATGAAAAACAGAATTTCAATATAAACCAATCGAATTTAATTAACTTTTGCCAAACTGACATCAATTCTTCGAGGAAATCATTAAAATTTTAAATTCGATTGGTTTATACTGAAATGATGTTTTTTGCTTTTTTTCCGAAAAGCAGTCAAATGGCACTTAGGCCCTTTTAAGTTCTAATTGTCACGAGTGGAGTGAGTGCAATTAAGGGGATTGCTACAGAGCGGGTGTAGAATAAGAAGAGCTCACGACAGACGGATAGGAAAAGACGTGAAAGGGGAAGAGTAAAAATAACTCATGCAGACAAGTGGGAAAAGCGTGCGTGTATGAGTGGTGTGGAAGTCTGAATGAGGCGAAAGCGCTGGATTACTATCACTGCAAGTTAGAAGGTCCTACGGATCGGACCTGTGAATAAAAGCCCATCGGGCGGACATAAAGGGGAGCAGTCGAGAAGACTAGTGAGAGTCTTTCCAGTAATGACGGGTGTCGGGGACGGGCCGCAGAGCCACCTCGATGAGCACAGGGGATAGGCCAGCATAGGGCCGGAGGCCACACATAGGCCAGAAGTGAGGCTGTCAGTGTAGGACAGTAGAGGCACATAAAGTCGTGGCAGTCAGGCCACGGACAGGGACGTAGATATGAGAGTGAATGAGATACTATATTGTTGCCATGTTGATAGGCTAGTGAACTGATACTATGTTGTTGCCATGTTGATGGCTATGGAAATAGTAATGTGTTATTGCCCTGCTGAGGTGCGAGGGGAATGCTAAGGTGTATGACAATAGGAAGGTGATATTGAGAGACTGCGGTGCCAGTAAATTATTAATGTGCTATTAAGACCCTGAGGGGAGAGGCTGAGGCCGAAGTGCCTTTAGGAGTAACTACCGGATTGTGGATCCGAGGGAGAGTGTGTGTGAGAATAAGGCCGTTGTACGGCAGTCATTTCAATAATATAATGTATGTAATTGCGCTATTATATGTATAATTATGTTTAATAAATGTGGGAGTCTGATGGGCTGTTTTGTTAAGTGTTAAACTTGTTTGTTCGTGATTGTCGTCCTGTCATAAACTATTACATCTCCCAGTCTGGGATTTGTGACATTGGGGGCTCGTCCTGTTTACCTGTGGTCATTTTGACATTGTGTATTCGTTATATCTAGTTGTTTTTCTGTTGTGCTAGGAATTCATGCTGTTGTCTTTGTTCGTGGGATGAATGGAAATTTCATGATGGTATGATTTATGTATGGTTATGAATAATAATATGTATTGATGCATGTATTTTATTGAATATGTATTAATGTGTACTTAAATTTCTGCAGAGTGTGCGTGCCAGCCTGTAGAGGTCAAGCAGCCAGAGCTCCGAGGAAGGGGAGAAATTGAAATCTAGGGTCAAAGTTAAGTAAAAGTCAAAATTTTTGTGCCCTGGATTGTGGGCTGTTCCTTTAATCTGTCTTTTTCCCTGTTTTTGCTGTTTTTGTTGTCGTTATAGGTTATACGGGCGGTGGCGCGGGTTTGCTGTGGTGAGCGTAGTTTGTCCTCTTCGGGAGGTGGGCTAAATTTGGAACTTCGTTCATCACAGTGAACAGTTCTATAGGGACCTGTATTTTTGTTTAGTTGTATCGTCGATATCTTCTCTGTTCCGCAGGAAGACGTATTCTCTTGTCCCTCTTTCTACCTATCTGTAGATACGTTCCTTTTTTTCAGACTCTGTTCTTGTTCGTACCTTGTAGTGTAATCGGCGTAGTTAGGTTGCATTTTTTTCCATTATATTTTCCTTTTTAGGTCTTTGTCCTAGTCTGGTTCGTTGTCCTTGACGTACTTGTGGTCCTTCTACTATAATTCTTCATTCTTGTCGTTTCTATTTTCTTTTATAATTAATAGTGCATACATTTTATAGATATAGAATTAGTTGTGCTGTAAAGGTAAATTTCTGAATTGTATTTGAGACAACTAGGTATTGTTATAGCTGATGTGATCTCAGGTCTCTGGTCGTATCGTTAGTGATCATACCGACAGGTTGGTCGTCTTATAATAGATACCATAACGATAAATCTGTGAAATGGCGGAACTCCAACAACTAATGAAGTTGGGTAAGGAACTTGGCCTGGAGGGAGAGGAGCTACGCGGCTGGATTAAGGAACAGCAGGCAGAAATGCGCGATGAGCGTGCTAAGGATAGAGAGCAGGAAAAAGAGCTTAAGTTAAAGGAGATAGAGGCGCAAGTGAAGATCGCCGAGTTGGAAATCAAAAAGAATGCGCCAACAGAAACAGTTGAGCGGCAGGTACACAATAAAGGTGGCGTTAGGATTAAGCTCCCTACGTTCGACGACCGGAAGGACGACATAGACGCCTTCCTTTACAGGTTCGAGCTGAACGCACAGTTGCAATGGGGGGAAAATAAGGAATTATGGGCCACGTACCTGGCGTCGCTATTGCAGGGGCGAGCGTTAACATACTTTAAAGAGCTACAGCGCGAAGACGTGCAAGATTACGATAAGCTGAAGGCTTTGCTGCTTCGCCGATTTGCGCGTACCGAGGAATATTTCCGGGAGCAGTTTAGGCGAGCACGTGCAGACACCAGGGAGGATTTTGCTGCCTTCGTCGCGAGACTAACGGAGTATTTCGCGAACTGGGTAGACTTGGCGCATGTGGGCGCGGATTTTGCTAAACTGAAAGACTTAATGATCCGTGACCAGCTGTACGCGTCGTGCCACAAAGATCTGGTGGCTTTCCTGAAAGAGAACGAACCCGCGACGGTGCAGGAGGCGTCTAAGTTGGCGGAGGCATACCGTACGGCACATCCGTCCAAACCAGTCGCCAGGGCGTACGTCCAAGATGCTGGGTACGTCGCCGTTGTCGAGGGGTCGCCGGCAGGACTTAGGGACAGGTCGCGTCAGCGTGGTGCCTATAGCGGGCAAGCCCAGGGGCAGCGTAGGGGCTATCACCAATCACCGGCATATGGATCCGGTAAGTTTGACCGAGCAGGAGGGCTAGGTCGCGGTAATGGCCGGGGGCGAGTTGTGACCTTTGCCGATGACCGACGGCATAGGGACTTTAGTTCCGGTCGCGATGGGTCACGGGGACCCAGGCCTAATGCAGCACAGGGAGCGGAGTGTTGGACTTGCGGACGCGTGGGTCACTTTTCACGCGAGTGTAGGGCCGCGAAGTGTTGGAACTGCGGTAGAGCGGATCACATCAGCGTGAATTGCCCTGCAGGTAGGATAGCGGCGAACGTGGACAGTAGCTCCAGTCCATGTTCCCCAAATAAATTTCATCATGCGGCTGCGTGTGTTACATCGGACAACGGAGTGTTGTTGTAGCGTTTGTCTTTCAGCCGTTTGCAATGCAGTCGTGTATAATGTGTGCTGTTGTCATGGATGTGTCACAATGTACGCACATGGAATATTCTTTAATCCTTTCTCTTCTATGCCTATTCTAATTCTGTTTAAATTAGTTTTGCTCATGATGCTTTTACTGAAATTAAAATGTCGTGTAGGTGTGTCGCATGTTGTTGTGCTTTCCCTGTATGTGTTCTTCCCACTCTTTTTCCCACTTTTCTCCTACAACTTTCTCTATAATACTATATAATTCTGATCTATCTAATCTAACATCGTATAAGTCTGTAAGAGTTCTTGCTTCTTTCGCGAGCCTATCTGCTTCCTCATTCCCCTTTAGTCCACCGTGTGATGGGATCCAAACATGGCTTACTAGAAAGTAAATTCTAGTAAGCCATGGATCCAAACGATGTGTACGGTATTTTGATGTTCTGTAGTGCGAGTCTACCCATTAGTGTCAGAATCCTATGTGTGATGTTATATCTGTTGTGTCTTGGGCTGTCTGCCTTGAGCGTTTGAACGGCCGAGAGTGAGTCTGTGAGGATCGCCACCGCCCTCTCCCCTACCTGGCGGTGGTCGATCTCTTGTAATGTTTTGTGTAGTGCGTGTAGCTCAGCTGTTAGTAGACAACCGCACATGTTGTCTGTGATGCGTTGCTGTAGTTGAATGTTTATGTCTTTGATGTAAACCCATATACCTACCGTCCCCGCCCCCCCCCCGCCCCCCGTCAGTGATCCGCCTGCGTATACTTTTGCCATCCTGGTGGTTTCTAATATGGTCTTATGTTGTTGTCAACATTGTGGTATAGTTGTCCGTCTTTTTGTCTACCTCAGTGTGTAGTGTGTCATCAGTGTTCAGTCCCGTCAGTCGACATCTTGGTGTGTGTTTGTCCCTAATGTCTATTGCTTTGTCATCAACTATCAGTTGAGGGAGATTTCAATGTAGATTTCAATAAGTTTGCACAAATTAAAACCGGTCGATTTTAAATCAGTCTGAGTATCCTACGATTAAACGCATTTTTTGTAAAAATTTCTTTTTTCTTGAAATACATATGTTGAAAGGGGGCGGGGGGGGGGGGGGTTATAAGATGTTCAATAATTATTGGACTGGTAGACGGGACTCAGAGAGTACCAACAGTCCACAAGTCACGGGGAGCAATATCTGCCTTGGGGAGAGAACACAGAGAAGGCTGCAAGCTTCAAGCGCAAGAAAGCTAGCACCTCAAGGCAAGCGCTATGTAGTTTCGTGAAGTATTCCCCTCAAACCCTTTTGACACAAATAGAGAATGTTCGTACTATAAAGCCTGCTGCGTAGAGCCCCGCTTGTAAAATCAAGCGTGTTTTGAAGTATTGGAAGTGAATTCTTTTTCAGGCGTTGAAGTGACTTGCTCTATTGAGTGTACTTTTCGACCTTCTGGCAGGATAGGTTATGCGCCAGTTACACCATGTCTTGGTCAGCCTGGGTTTCACTTTACTTAGTATATAACGGAATGTATAAAGACTCATCCTGATGTAAGAATGAAATCTGTCTTGATGATGTTTCAACCGACTAAAAAAGTGATGGTATTCACCAACATCTCTTCTTTATTTATTTACGTCATAAACACCGACTGTTCTCCTTGTTTCAAGCATTAAAGTTTTGGTAAAACACTGTCCAACAAAAAATATTCTTCGTCTGAAGAAGACATCACGTTAAAGCACGAGAGAGTGCTAGCTGTGACTGGTGAAGCGTTCCCTTGCTCGGTCTTTACCCATGTGCCTTCTCGGCAGTAACAGGCGCTCTCTTAAAAAGCACTTGTCTGGAGGTGCTAACGTTCTCACGCTTTCTCTGCCTTTCCCCGGGTGCTGGCAACCCATACTACTTAACTGAACTGTACGTATGGGAGAGAACATAGAGAACGCTTCAAGCCCAAGAAGTTAGCGCCTCCAGACAAGCGCTTTTAAAGGAAGCGCCTGTTGCTGCCGAGGGTGCATAATGGATGAAGCCCGGAAAAAGCAAGCATTTCACCTGTCACAATACCCATAGACCGCTCGGGTTTTAGGACGTGAGTCCACATCCATTTTCTTGCACCAGAAATTCGAAAAATAGAAGTAACGACACACTACACTACACAGCAAGTCGCTTCAAAGCCCGAAAATGAATTCACTTTCAACATTTCAAAACACGCTTGACTTTATAAGCGGTGCTCTACGAAGCAATCTTTACGACACGTGCGTTTTCTCCGTGTGTCGAAAGGGTTTGAGTAGAATACTTCAAGAAGCTGTACTTGAGCGCTGTTTTTGAGGTGCTAGCTTTCTCGGGCTTGAAGCGTTCTCAATGCTTTCTCCCTAAAGACAGTTGTGGTTCTACTTTTGTATAAATCAGGAGCACAGGACGGATCCTATTCCGCCACTCAAAATCTACATTTTCTGCCATCTTTTTATACAACCAATCCTGCGGATATGTGACAAGTCAAAAACCTGACGTTTCACAATTGAAGCATTAAATTGTTATTTCCTACAGCAATAAGAATCCCCTAACAGAGACCATATAAAGAAATCCCACTTTCTCGTGAACTTTGCAAAGCTCAGGAGTTATTGTTGCTATTGTTGTTAAATATCTATGTTGAAAATAAGTGAATAAAAAAAAAAAGTGGCACGGGGACTCCAGCACACACTACCCTACCTGGCACAGATGTGCCGTGTGACTATGTGGTTGCGAGAGCACTTTTCCCATGACATGGACGATCCTAAGTCTAATACTACATTGCCCCTTAAGATCTAAGGAAGTAGGTTCTAATCCGTATGTTTTGTCCGGCCTACCCCCGACCAAACTCCACCCCAACTCTCAGTCCCTCAGTAGCGCCTTAAGGGAGGAAACTCGCCAGACCCTAAGCTTTACAGGCTGGTTGGGCATGACCAGCCGTGCGAGTACCTTGGTCGACCGCCGACCTCGACGCTACATGGAAGCAGGAGCCAGTGACCACCCGAGTTTCCCCAAAGTGGCTGTTCTGTACTATAAATTTGAGGTCTTTATTTTAGGAGGTTCGCTGCCCTTGGCATTTACATATCACTTTACTTGTTTTATTATTTCTTGTTCTGGCGGGGGGGGGGGGAGGGAGATGATATGGATAAATTTTAATCTATTAATTTCAATTTTGCCCGGGCAGCGGCCTTTCGGCCTGCTCTTTACGATTTCCAACTGCCAAGGTATCTTTAACGTGCGCAACGTGCACACGGGCCCTCCGAATTTTTTCGTCCTTATCCGAGAAGACTAGGTACTCGATCCTACCCCCCAATAGGACCAGGGACTTGAAAATATGAGAAAAATCCAATTTCCAAAAACTACTCGATCCTACCCCCCAATAGGACCAGGGACTTGAAAATACGAGAAAAATCCACTTTCCAACATGCCTGCACTTGGCATGAGAGGCGAGCACCTTGCGACCACCTTGTCCCCTTCTGTACTATAAATATTTGAGGTCTGCAGATTTGAGTTCTGTACTATAAATAAATTTGGATTTTTTCTTATATGACACAGAATCCATACATTGTCTGCCATTATGGGTTTGAACTCATTATGCATAAACTCACATATTAAATCCATTTCTTCACAAACCTTACTTAAAATACATGGTTTTCACTCGAACACGTTCGATGAACACCATAAGCCAAAGATATAAGCCTTCTATTGGAAATAGGGCAATAAATATCCTTTTTGCAAAAAGTGTTAAGTACACACATGATTACCTCCCTTTGCCTTTGACATCTTCTTGACTTTTATCTAAAGGGCAATAAATATCCTTTTTGCAAAGAGTGTAAAGTGCACACATGATTACCTCCCTTTGCCCTTGACATCTTCTTGACTTTCATCTACAAGACCTGAAGCAGAAGTGGGAATCGATACATTATATATTCTCATTCAAGTGAATGTCACAATACTTTCTCTTTTCTTCTCGAACATGTGAAACTTTTCACTTGCATTTACATTAGGGTTTTTTGTCCTCTGGTTTACAAGTTTGAATAAAAATAAAGTAGATCTAACAAAACATTAAAATGATTTCATAATAATTTCATGTCTGACATTATGAGAAAGTCCCTATTTAGGATTCGAAATTCGATACCAAATCATTACCAAAGAAATGAACTCACCACCCATACCACTAAAAATCCCGTAACTTCTAAATTATGGTATTCATTGTCAGTGTCATGGCCAAACCACCTATCTCATGGAAACAAAATTTTATAGTAGAAGGCAAAAACGTGTTGGACTTGCCATACCTCCATATTTAAAACTAAAAATCCTATAACTCTAAATTATCATATATAATGTCAATGCCATGGTGAAACCACTTAACTCATGGAAACAAAGTTTTACGAAAGACGTGTCAGATTTGTGGACTTGTACTACAGGCTTATTGACTTTGTCGGTGTTGTCGGACTTGCCCAGCTAAGCTGTTGGACTTGTTGGACATATGTGACAGATTTTTTGGACTTGTCACACTTGTTAAAGACTTGTCGAATTTGTTGGACTTTTGCCTCAGACTTGTTGGATTTTTGTGGCTGATTTGTTGGGTTTGTCGGATTTGTCAGACCTGTCTAATCTAAGCGGCAGACTTGTTGGATTTGTTGAACCTGAGCGGTGGACTTGTCGGATTTGCTGAACCTATACAGCGCACTTGTTGAACATGTCGGGATTGCTAAAAATATCAGATGTTTTGGACTTTTTGTTGGACTTGTCAGATTTGTGCCTTGGGGTTGTTGGGCTTGTGCGGCAGACTTGCCCGACGTCCGGTAAACTTGTCATATTTGTCAAACCTGTGCGGCAGACTTCTTGGACTTGTCGGACTTCTGTGGCAAACTTGTCTGACTTGTTCTGGGGACTTTGTCAGACTTTTGCGGCAGACTAGTCAGCCTCATCAGACTTGTGCCCCAGGCTGGTCATACTTGTGCTGCAGACCTATTGGATTTTTGCTGCAGATTTGACAGACTTATCGATGACTGCGGTGGACTTATCAGATATGTCGCACTTGGTGGACTTGTTTGGTGAACTTTGCTGGGATTGTGCAGTGGATTAGTCAGATATGTCATAATTGTTCAGCAAGCATGTCAGACATGTCATTTGTGAGTTTTGTGTAGTGGACGTCAGACTTGTGCGGGTGACTTGTTGGATTTGTCGTACTTGTCGGACTTCACGAACTTATGTTGCAGACTACTCGGACTTGTCAGGTTTGTGCAGTGGTCTTGTCGAATCTGGGCAGCAGATTTGTCGGATTTTTACGGATGACTTGTCAGATTTGTCGAACCTGTGCGGCTTTGTTGAATTTGTGTGTCGAACTTGTTGGACTTGTCAGATTTGCCTCCTGGGCTTATCAGAGTTTTTTGGCCAACTTGTTGTACTTAAACGTCAGACTTGTCAAACTTTTTCAATCAACATGTTGGACTTGTACATCAAACTCGTCTGAGTTTTTCGGCCAACTTGTTGGGCTTGTCGGACTTTTTTGCGGCCAACTTGTTGGCTTATACATCAGAATTGTCAGAATTTTTGACGAACTTGTTGGGCTTATGCGTCAGATTTGTCGTAAGCTTTTGGTCAACTTGTTGGACTTTGGCGTCGGACTTGTCAGAATTTTCGGCCAACTTGCATTATTTGTGCAACAGAGTTGTTGTAATTTTTCAGCCAACTTGTCGGACTTGCCACAATTTTCCACCCAACTTGTTGGGCTTGTGCTTCAGACTTATCTGATTTTTCGGCCAACTTGTCGAACTTGTGTGTCAGTCTTGTCAGATTTTTCTACCAACTCGTCATACTAGTACGTCAGACTTGACGTAACTTTTCGGCCAACTTGTTGGACTTGCACGTCTTACTTTTCAGAATTTTTCAAGCAACTTTTTGGTCTTGTGCATCAGACGTCGGAATTTTTGGCCAATGTCAGATAATTTTGTCAGATTTTTGCTCAGTTTGTGTCTTGTGCATCAGACTTGCCAGAATTTTTAATAACTTGTTGGACTTGTGTGTCAGACTCATCCGATTTTTTGGCCAACTTCTCAGACTTGTGCATCAGTCTTGTCAGATTCTTAGGGCAACTCGTTGGACTCGTGCATCATACTTGTCGTAACTTTTCGGCCAACTTGTTGGACTTGCACGTTATGGACTTGTCGGATTTTTTGGGCAACTTGTTGGATTTGTGGGTCAGACTTTATTTTAATTTTTCAGAAAACTTCTAAGACTTGTGCATCAGATTTGCCAAAATTTGTTTGACGAATTTGTTGGACATGCTCGTCAGATTTATTGGATTTTCAAACCAACTTGTTTTATTTGTGCAACAGATTTGTCATAATTTTTCGGCCAACTTGTTGGACTTTTAATTTGGACTTGTTAGATTTTTGCGGCCAACTTGACGGATAAGGTGTATCAGACTTATTGGATTTTTCGGCCAACTTATAGGACTTGTGCTTCAGTTTTGTCAGATTTTTAGCCAACTCGTAGAACTTGTGCGTCAGACCTATCGTAACTTTTCGGCTGACTTTTTGGTCTTGTGCGTCAGACTTGTCAGATGTTTTGCCAACTTGTCGAACTTGTGCATCAGCTCTGTTGTAACTTTTTGGTCAACTTGTTGGACTTGTGCGTCAGAACTGTCAGACTTTTGTGGCCAGCCTGTCGGACTTGTGCGTCAGACTTGTAAGAACTTTTTAGCCAACTTGTTGGGCTTGTGTTTCAGACTTATCGGATTTTTCTACCAAGTTGTCGAACTTGTACGTTAGTCTTGTCAGATTTTTTTGTAAACTCGTCGGACAGTCATGATTGTCAGACGTTTTTGGCCTACTTGTTGGACTTGTGCAACAGACTTATCAGATTTTTGGGCCAACTTGTCTGACTTCTGCGTCAGGCTTGTCAGAATTTTTCAGCCAACTTGTTGGCCTTGTGCGTAAGACTTATAAGATTTTTCGGCCAACTTGGCAGACTTGTGCGTCAGACTTGTCAGATTTTTGGGCCAACATATCGAACTTGTGCATCAGCCCTGTGGTAACTTTTTGGCCAACTTGGCCGACTTGTGCGTCAGACTTGTCAGATATTTTGGTAAACTCGTCAGACTTGTGGGTGACACTGTTTTGTCATAACTTTTCGGCCAGCTTGTTGGACTTGTACTTCTTACTTCTCGTAATTTTTCGAGCAACCTGTTGGACTTGTCCGTCTGTCGTAACGGATTTTTGGGCCAACTTGTCGGACTTGTGTTTCATTTTTGTCAGATTTTTTTGCCAACTTGTTGGATTTGTGCGTCAGAGTTAGTGGAATTTTTCGGCCAACTTGTCGGACTAGTGCATCAGACTTAACAGATTTTTCGGCCAACTCGTGAGACTTGTCAGACTCTTCTGGCCAACTTGCCGGACTTGTGCATCAGACATGTCAGAATTTTTCAGCCAACTTGTTAGGCATATGTTTCAGACTTATCGGATTTTTTACCAACTTGTTGAACTGGCGCATTAGTCGTCTCAGATTTTTTGGTGAACTCATCGGACTTGTATGTCAGACTTGGCGTAACTTTTTGGCCAATTTGTTGGACTTGCACGTCGAACTTGTAAGATTTTTTTCTGCCAACTTGTTGGTCTTGTCAGATTTTGAGGGCAAATCGTTGGACTTATGGGTCAGACTTATCCTAATTTTTCGGCCAACTTGTTGGACTTGTCAAATTTTTCCGGAAAACTTTTTGGATTCGTGTGAAAGTCTTGTGAAAATTTTTTGAGTAACTTGATGGACTTCTGCCTCAGTCTTGTCGGAATTTTTTCACTAACTTGTTTCACTCAGACTTCGGAGTTGTCAGATTTTTCTCCCTACTTGTTGGATTTTTGCATCACACTTACAGAATTTGCGGCCAATTTGCCAGACTTACCAAAATTTTTTTTGGCCAACTAGATCAGACTTGCCGGAATTTTTTATTTGAGGTCTTTATTTTAGGAGGTTCGCTGCCCTTGGCATTTACACCTCACTTTACTTGTTTTATTATTTCTTGTTCTGGCGGGGGGGGGGGGGGGGGGGGGAGAGAGAGAGATGATATGGATAAATTTTAATCTATTAATTTCAATTTTGCCCGGGCAGCGGCCTTTCGGCCTGCTCTTTACGATTTCCAACTGCCAAGGTATCTTGCCGGAATTTTTTGAGGAAGTCCTCTACTTTGTGCGTCTGACTTTTCAAAATATTTGTGCCACCTTCTCGGACTTGTGCATTAAACTTTTCAAAATTTTTCGGCCAAGTTGTTAAATTTCCCCCACTTATTTACTTGTATATCAGGATTGTCAGACTTTTCGGCCAACTTGTCGGATTTGTGTGTCAGACTTGTCCAAATTTTTTGGTCCATTTGTTACACTTGCACATCAGACTTGTTGGATTTTTCGGTCAACTGTTATTGGTGCAACAGATTTGTTGCAATTTTTCAACCAACTTGTGGGGCTACTGAGTCAGACTTATCGGATTTTTCAGCCAACTGTTTTTACTTATGCATCAGACTTGTAACTTTTCGGCCAACTTGTCGGACTTGAACATCAGACTTGTCAGACTTTTTTGGCAAGCTTGTTGGACTTATATGTTGGACTAGACATATTTTTGGGGCCAACTTGTCGGAGTTGTGAGAATTTTTCAGCCAACTTGTTGTACTTCGGCGTCAGACTTATCAGATTTTTTGGCCAATTTGTCAGACTTGAGCGTCAGTCTTGTCAAATTTTTTTACCAACTTGTCGGATTTGTGCGTCAGACTTGTCATAATTTTTCCGCCAACTTATTAGACTTGCATGTTGGACTTGTCAGATTTTCCGGCCAACTCGTTGGATTTGTGCGTCAGACTTTTCAAAATTTTCAGCCAACTTGTCAGACTTGTGCATCAGTTTTGTCAGATTTCTTGACCAATTTGCCGGACTTGCACGTCAGACTATTCATAATTTTTTGGCCAAGTTGTTGGACTTGTAAGACGGACTTGTTAGACTTTTCGGCCAACTTCTTGGATTTTTGCGAGAGATTTTTTGGGAATTTTTTTTGGCCAACTTGTCGGACTTGTGTGTCAGTCTTGTCAGATTTCTTGGCCATCTCGTTGGATTTGTTCATCAGAACTTGTCGTAATTTTAACTGGACTTGTTGGATTTTTCAGCCAACTTTTTTGATTTGTGGGTCAGATCTGCCTGAACTTCTTGGACTTGTGCGTGGGACTTGTCAAAATTTTTTGGCCACCTTGTTGGACTTGTGTATAAGTCCTATCGGAATTTTTTGGCCAACTTGTTGGATTTGTACACTGGAGTTGTCAGGATTTTTTTGCCAACTAGTCTGTATTGTTTGTGTGTCTCTTTATCCTTCTCTCCTCCCCCCCCCCCCCGCTCTTTCTCCCTGTCTTTTCTGTTTTCTTATCCAGTTCCCGTCTCTCCTCCTTTCTCTCGGACTTGTCGGCTGGACTTGTTGGAAATTGTCTTGCAAGTGTGTCCGTGTGTCATTAAGTGTTCGATCGTTTGCTGAATTATTTTTCTTCTGGAACGTCAACAAGTTAGTTTATGTCCGCTTTTTGCTGGGATAATTGTCTTGCTAACACGGTAGTCGTATGTGTATATGTGAAAATATGGCAGTTCTCGCGTTTCGAGGGTCAAGCTTCAAGATAAAAACGGTAGCAAAGTGACCTGGGTCAAAACTGAGTTTTTGCTACAAGTGGCACATCCAAACATTTTATGAACCATGTCTCAAAGGCCTTTAATGATTTACGCATCCAAAATATTTTCGGAAAGTATTTTCGCATCTCTATTGAGTTACATTTTTGCAACTACATTTTATTCATTTTGATGTCCGTGTTGTAAAGTTCAGTTCTATTTTAGGTTGAGAATTTACCCAGCTGCCCCCCCCCCCCACACACACACATTAATCTGATGTAGATTTGTATAGAATTTTCGTAGGGTTGGTCAGATTACTGTAGAGGCGGAGTCTCTACATCAAACCGACGACGGTGCGATGTCGTAACCAGCAGATCTATGTAGGAATGATGTCATACCTATGATCAAGAAAAAAAAGATGGCCCAGGACAGACAGGGCTGGAGATCCTTTGTTGCCGCCCTAAGCACAGTGGGTGCAACAGGAAATAGTAGTAGTAGTAAGATCAAGTTTGACGTCAACTCTACCCGTGGGGTTTGATAAAGGGTTGCGGATTGTATAGAGTCGATCAAGAGCGTATGAGAATGAGAGGAAATGTAAGTGCCATTTGACTGGGTTTTGAGAGAAAAACAAAAATAAAAAAAAATGAAAAACAGAATTTCAATATAAACCAATCGAATTTAATTAACTTTTGCCAAACTGACATCAATTCTTCGAGGAAATCATTAAAATTTTAAATTCGATTGGTTTATACTGAAATGATGTTTTTTGCTTTTTTTCCGAAAAGCAGTCAAATGGCACTTAGGCCCTTTTAAGTTCTAATTGTCACGAGTGGAGTGAGTGCAATTAAGGGGATTGCTACAGAGCGGGTGTAGAATAAGAAGAGCTCACGACAGACGGATAGGAAAAGACGTGAAAGGGGAAGAGTAAAAATAACTCATGCAGACAAGTGGGAAAAGCGTGCGTGTATGAGTGGTGTGGAAGTCTGAATGAGGCGAAAGCGCTGGATTACTATCACTGCAAGTTAGAAGGTCCTACGGATCGGACCTGTGAATAAAAGCCCATCGGGCGGACATAAAGGGGAGCAGTCGAGAAGACTAGTGAGAGTCTTTCCAGTAATGACGGGTGTCGGGGACGGGCCGCAGAGCCACCTCGATGAGCACAGGGGATAGGCCAGCATAGGGCCGGAGGCCACACATAGGCCAGAAGTGAGGCTGTCAGTGTAGGACAGTAGAGGCACATAAAGTCGTGGCAGTCAGGCCACGGACAGGGACGTAGATATGAGAGTGAATGAGATACTATATTGTTGCCATGTTGATAGGCTAGTGAACTGATACTATGTTGTTGCCATGTTGATGGCTATGGAAATAGTAATGTGTTATTGCCCTGCTGAGGTGCGAGGGGAATGCTAAGGTGTATGACAATAGGAAGGTGATATTGAGAGACTGCGGTGCCAGTAAATTATTAATGTGCTATTAAGACCCTGAGGGGAGAGGCTGAGGCCGAAGTGCCTTTAGGAGTAACTACCGGATTGTGGATCCGAGGGAGAGTGTGTGTGAGAATAAGGCCGTTGTACGGCAGTCATTTCAATAATATAATGTATGTAATTGCGCTATTATATGTATAATTATGTTTAATAAATGTGGGAGTCTGATGGGCTGTTTTGTTAAGTGTTAAACTTGTTTGTTCGTGATTGTCGTCCTGTCATAAACTATTACATCTCCCAGTCTGGGATTTGTGACACTAATCCCCTTATTTTATAAGAGCTGAGATGTAACTAGGGGGAGATAAAGGAAAGAAAATGTATGACTTTCTGTGGCACACTTTCCCCACCGTGCTTCTATCGACTATTAAAAAAACGATCATTATAATATCCTCTGGATCCCTTAATTCCCTCCGGTGTCGTGGGGGCACTGCACTAGTGAGCGTCTCATCAACTGCCTCCACCTCTGGCGGCTGTGGGCAAGGGCCTGTGTTGTGGTCAAGGTTTCTTCTGTCCATTCAGTAATATTGTCCGTCCATTTCTTTCTTTGTCTGCCCCGTCTCCTCCTTCCCTGAACTGTATTCTGGCGGATGGTCGAGCTCTTGTCATATCCATACCATTTCAACCATATAATTTCAATTAATTATTAAAAATGGTTAATCGGAAAACAATGCAGTAAACTGTACGTGTATGTTCTGAATCTAAGGGTGGAAGAAAATGTCTCTTCTGTTCCATTTTGTTTTCAATTATTTGCACACTTGGTGATTGGTAAAACGCAGGGGATTTTATCTATTTTTTTTTTTTTTTGAAGTTTAAAATTTTCAGTGATTCGCTAACACATGGACAACTTTTCCCCTATTCAGGGATTCAGGCGGTTTAGTTTGCTTTTTTTAAAAAGGAGATCTGGGAGGGAGTGACTGAATATAAATGGGCTTTTGAAGACGGTTTGGTCTTTGAATTTTCAAATCAATTTTTTGGATTCCATGAAGATTTATACGTCATTTTTCTTTATATTAAACCAACTCTGTGGACACGTAGTGGCCGGGACACGGGAGTTGATGAGAATGAGATGCTGGAACAGAAAGTAGCTGAGTTGTGTGACTGTGGTAGTATTGTTGTAGTTGGAGATCTGAACGCAAGAACAGGATTGTTAGGTGATGTCAGTTTATGTGTCAATATTGATGGAAATAATGTTTTAAACCATTGGCATGGAATCGATGAAGATGATATCATTTAATTGTAAGCTTTTAATTGTAAGCTGTTAATGCACAGAGTTAGTGAAGACAGAGGAGTGAATGAATATGGTCATAGATTAATCAGATTATGTAAAATGAGTGATCTGTTGATTTTGAATGGAAGAGCGTAAAAAGGAGAAAAGCAGTGGGAATATTGACATTTTGTAACAAAAACGGGCAAAGTGTTATAGATTTATGTCTTATGTTCATGATAAGAAAGGTTAAATGGGTGGTGTATCTGAAGTAAATATACTTGTTCACACTATGCCTGCAAAAATCAAAGTAGATTTTTAGATGAGCCAAATTCTGAAGGCCACGGGTATGCTCCAATCTACTCTTTAGTTTCCATAGTTGACAATGGCTGACTCAACAGTTTAGACAACATGGTCAAACTCACTGTAATTTTATCCTCTAGTATCTTCTAGCAGTAGGGCAGGGAGGCAGTTACAGTACCACTTTTGTCCCCTTGTAAATTCGGCGTCTGCTTTACCACATTGAATGCCTCCAAATTTTAATAATAAAAGGGTGCATGATTTTGTATGCCTCCGCTACATAATTCTGATGTATCTGCCAAGCCGTTCTATATCATTACTGATTATTTCTGACCATCTCTCTCAGATTTTGGAGGCACACCGTTTAGCCTGTGTTTATAGATAGTACATCACTATCGAATTTACACTTCTTTTCTTTTATCATCTTTATTGTCAATATCATCTCCCTCTTGACCTTGTAGCCAGTTCATCATTAAGAACATTTAAGTTAATGGATCTTTTCAAAATATGCCGTACAGTATCAAATTTCTCATCATGGTACATTGCTCTCTTGTGCCTTCTTCTTAGTCTTGCTCCTCTATTTCTTCCTTCAGAGAGAAATTCTTTGATAATTAACTCTTTAAGATCAGAGTTATTTTTGTATTTGTACGGACTTTTTTCATAGGCCATATGCAAATTTACAGACAATGCAGTGTGCATTGGTCTGTCATTTTGGGCTAGACTTAGCGATGCAGTGTGGGTTAAAATTTGTCGGTGTACTTTAAGATGTACAATTTATTAGAAATAAACAAATGCATTGAATGATTGATTTATGACTGAACTTCATGTGTGCTCTACTATTGACACACACAGTAGTCAAGCAATACCATACACATTATTTCTCTTCTCTTATTCACACGGGCTTCTTATGGACAAAGACAGACCTGGAGAATTATACGGAAAAGCATAAGAATTGTCAGGGTTGTTTTCAAAGCAGAGTTTATTTTCAGAAATGTGCCAGACATGGAGCAGAAAGGCTTTTTGTTGCTCATTTGCTGCAGTTATACCTAGAGCTGTCTTAATGCATGGGTACATTGGACAGTTGACCGGGGGCCCCAAGGGTTTAGGGGGCCCCAAGGGTTTAGGGGGCCCCAAGGGTTTAGGGGGCCCCAAGGGTTTAGGGGGCCCCAAGGGTTTAGGGGGCCCCAAGGGTTTAGGGGGCCCCAAGGGTTTAGGGGGCCCCAAGGGTTTAGGAGGCCCCATGCATTCAAAGTTACACTGGTTTTTGAAACCGGAAACAAAATTCTCTATTTCTTTGCCCAGAAACCCATAAAGACGATAAGACGGCCCTAGTTATAACAAATGTGTAAGAGTGGATTATACTAAGGGAAAACATGTTGAGATATTACAAAAACAATGAAATAATAACAGTATGATAAGGGGAAAACTTCTTTGTCCATATCTTTCCTTTGCTCATGAAACAATTTTAGTTTTCATTATTATTATTAAGGTTATAAAATACTATGCTCTGTGGATCAGTGGGTGGGTGGATGGGTGGAGTGGATAGATGGATGGATGGAATGCTGAATGGATGCATAGATGGATGGACGAATGGATAAATAAATACATATAGAGAGATAATATCATACGTATATATCTTTAAATTTTTTATTTCTTCATAGTTTGTCGGTAACTGATTTTACCCCACGTCAATTATCTTCATTTTTTGTTTCTTAACCTTTTCCTGCCTAAAGCTGATAAAAAAATACAAGTCCAATGCTTCCCCATTTTTCATGCTCAGATGGCTAAGCAAAGGAAATTAAGTCCCATTTCCTGATGACTGATATTGTTTAAGAAATATTTGGTATGTAATTATTATCCACTGTTGATGAAAATGGTACCAAGATGTAGATAAATGAAGGCCCTATCAGGAAATATCATATACATGTCTATGAGTTGAATTGAAATTTACTGCAAATGAAATAAAGTTGAAACTCAAAATGTACAGTTCAGTTTTTTGAGTCCTCATATTTGCCATAACAGCTATTACCTTGCATATATTAATGTTATAAAGGAAGCAACCAGTGCATTTGATGTGGGAACATCAACACAACTGAACAGCTGATCAACACTGTTTGCACTTCTGATATTCTGTGATTTCAAAACTTCACTGAAAAAAAAAGTTCACAAGCTAGATGCATTCATTTTTATTTTTAACTGAAGAGCGGACATCTTGTTTCTAACGTGACTGTAGCTCTAAATCAGGCTGCCAATGAAATCAGGTTGCTAAGAGACTTTATAAATAGCACACTGATAGACGTATTCGGGTGTATTGAGCTGATATGAGCATGGTCAGATGTAGTCACATTAGACAGATGCAAACGTGTCACATTGGGGCACATTAGGCAGGAATGGGTTAATTTTCTTATTTGTCTAAAATCAGCAAAGGCTATTCCAATTCATTATACAGGTTGCTGTAATTTACAGTTATATACAGAACACATAATTAATACTAAAACATATTAATAATGCCTGCAGCATTCAATGCAGTGCAACACTATCACAGACATGTTACAATTTTAAGTATGAACGAAGAACATGTAAGAGACAAACAAGACATTCAAATTTCAATGTTTGATTCTACATAAAAAAGTTACTTTTCATAATGAAGAAATGGCCACAGATTGAACATAATTATTCTTGAAAATACAACAATAACAGACAAAAATATTATGAATGATGAAATTACTATTTGGAAATTACTACGAGCTCAACTATTGACTATGATTTATGAAAACGCAGACATTTTTTGTGTCTTAACACCCTGTAACACAGAAGCCCAGTGCTGGAAAAGATTAACACAAAAATAAATAGAAATAGAAACAGATGGTCCAAGACTTTTGCCACTGCTTGCCACTCTTAACGTTTCCTGCGTGAGATTTCCATTGGATGAAGAGATGCTGTTATCACCACGGGTTCCTGGATGTTCTCCTTAATGTGATTGCTGTTGCTGTCTTTGAGGGGGGGCTTGGTCAGGGTCAGACCATGTATCTGCCTCTGGTGCTGAATGGGGAGTGGATGGGTGTGTCAGAAGTTGCTGTAATATCTCCTGCACAGACCCGACAATACATCCCACGGGAGCCAAAACACAGCTGAAAAGTACATGGAAAATATTTGCTTGAAACCTGATGAAGAAAAGTTCTCTACTTCTGACTGTCCCTTGACAGCCCTTTCAAGAGTTGAACAAAAAAAAAAGCCCTACTTAGAGCTGCAGAAGAATAAGGCAAAGTCAAAATGTGGCAAGAAGAAAAGGTTATACATGTACAAAGCAAAACCTCACATAAGGACTAACACAGAAACGATATAGTAAAACACTAAGGAAAAGGAAAAGACAAATCAAGCTTTCATCTACTGACCTTCTTCAGGAAAATAAATGTAACAGCATAGAAATTTAAACAAATAAATAAATCATAGAATGTTTCACAAATGCCGACAATTATCCTCTGCAATTCCAGACATGGAGTCTTAGAACACAGCCCATAAGTCAATGTCAAGAATAAAGCAGCATGAAAAACAAGGGGCAAGACAAGATAAAAAAACAGAAGAACAAAAACCCAAACAAAGAAGGCTGTTGTCAGAGGTGCGTGGTATTTTCCATTATAAGCCATTGCTGAACAGTGAAAACAACTCAGTGTTTTCTCTATTTGGTTTTGTACTGGGAATATGCGCCCTTAACATGAAAAATATTTAACAAGGAAAGCAAGGTGCAGATGCACAGAGTAATGAAACTCCCTAAAAGATCTCCATATGTCGCAATCTTAGTTCTTGTTTCTTTCTCCATTTTTTGAAAAACTGGAGATCTGGTAGGATGTAGAAGAGATATAACAAAGGCACGCTTTGACAGGTTTTTAAAATGTGTTGTAGCACTTATCAAGCTGTTTCACAGTTCTGATTTATTCTAACACCTTATCATAATACTAAAGCCACCAACATTTAATGTCACATTTCTCAGATGTGCAAAATGGAGAGCTGGAGCAAACTAGAACTAAGTTCGTGATGTGAGGGAGTCTCTCATGCAGAATGTTTAAAGTATTCTGTGAATGACCATTTTTGATCAAACTGGAAGTTACAACTTCAAAACTGCATTTTTAAATGATGGAACTCAAGTTTGGAAACATTTGTTGATTGTTGTCAAATCATGCATTTATAATGTCACTTGTCATCCCCTCTTTATGGCTGTGAGTTTGATTTACTCTACTCATATTAGAGAATTGGTCTGAATATTAGGTGACAAATGAAATAATATATCCCAATATTTCATGGGTATATTAGATCTATAGTTATTACTGAATACAAAATGCAGCTAACATATCAGTGGATCCAGAGTATTCCAATTCAACCTTTAAATAAGTCAAAAGTCTTCATATTTACAGCTGGCTTTGGTAATTCAGCCACATTTCCTGCACATTTTCATCATCAGTCATCTTTGTCATAACAGTGACCACACCACACTAATGCGCTGTTTTTTAGAAATATTTGTTACAGATGGGATAAGATTAGATTTTGGTCACACTGCATAGGAAATAGCATAGCACTGACCCAGCCAGCATCCCTATGTCAATCTGACATAGATTTGAATAGGATTTCTGAAGGGTTGGTAGGATTACCATGAGGGCTGGTTCCCTACACCAAACCGATGTTGGCACAATGTCATAACCAGCAGATCTACAAAGGAATGATGTCATTTCTTTGTGCAAACTTGACGTCAACCCCACAAGTCCAGTTTCCATAGGGCTGCTGGCTGGGGATTAATTTCAATAAAAATCATGCTATCCGGCCAGAATATATTGCTACCTTTCCCTATAACTGTAGTCATTGGTTTTGGCTACTTTTCAGGAGAAGCAACAAAACTCTTATTTCAGCACAGCTGGTCTGGTGACAATGACTTTTTGATAGTTTGCTATTTGATTATTTTTTTGGCTTAAGAGTCTAGAAGCAAGATCATTCGATGTGGCTTTGAATGTAGCTTTGAATGTAGTTACGTATACATAAATCGAACTTTGAGTTACTACAGTCTTGGGGAATGGTGATGATATGTATGGGATTAGAATTGTCAGCCAGGCCAGATAAACCATTTCCTCAAGTTTACTTACTGTTTTGAACCAGGAGGGCATTTGTCTGGGAGGAGACACCTTTGCTCTGGAGCATACAATGATGGAGGTCAAAATTGAAGCAGCACATAGAACACCACTAGAGAGACAGAGAAATGTACAGCTATAAAATATGCATGGGTGAAGATACACTGCAATGACATAAAAATTGCTAAGGGGATCAAGTAATGAATTTCAGTAGTGGCAAATTTATCCTCCAGTCACAAAATAAATTCGTTGACTTTGACCTGCTGCAGTGTAGAATTAACTCCTAACTTCCTGACCGAAGTTTCTCGATCACTGACATTTTGTGTGCAATTATGTCTATAAAATTAATGGAGCCCTGTTTGCTCTAAATTTCATTTTTATAAGATATTTTTTTCTAAAATCTTTCTGTCAATCTAATTATTAGTCGATTATATTTAAGACACATGGTCTCCAACCTCTCAACTCAGTCCTGGAGCAGTGGGCGGGGCCGAGGCTATCAGATGTCAGGAGACGACCAGGCCATCTCAAGTCGCTCTACCTGAGTGCACTTTGGTTACATTTTTATTCAGCAAGCAGCTGAAAGTGTCTGATTTCGTGAATTTTGGCAGACTTTAAAATCAAATATCTAAACAACCAAGTTACCCACAACAACATGTGACATGTGCAAGCAAAGTTCAAGATGTGTTCTATTACATGAACATATGAAATGATGGCAACACTTTGGACATGTACTTTAATCCTGCGTCAAAGAAAGATATATATGCAAATCCTGAAAGAAAAATAGTAATTTAATATTCAATTATTTATTATTACAAAAAAGCAGATAACCTGGTGAAAAGACTGACACTATAGTTACAATTAACCATTGCTAAATCATAATGTCAAAGTTTCTAGAATGTTGTCTTTTTAATAAAGGAGATATGAAGACTTTTGTGAAGGGACTCATTAACCAAAAGCAAGCCACAGCTCTGCTCTTTTGCCCCGATCTATTTGTTTTTTCTCTTTCTCTCCCGTTTTCTTCCACCGTCTTTCTATCACTCTTCCTCTCCGTCTGCCCCATCCTATTACATATATCCAGTTACAACTCATTCATGTATGCAGGTATCATACAGTGAAAAGCAAAACCAGAATCTGGGAAACAATACCCAAAAAAAAAAAAAAAGTCTTGGCATAAATACTTTGAAAGAATAACAACAAGCTAGCACACTCAACATGTCGAATCAAAAACGCTAATGCACATTCAAAAGATTATAACTTAGATCAAACTTCTTCATATCTGTTAGAACTTCATAATTAAATATGGCCTTTTTTGACACGTGATGGAGTGAACGACTTGTCACAAGCAAGATCAGGGCATGTCAACGTCATGTGCTTTATCATAATGGTGTGAAGTTTATCTTTGGTGTGCATTATTCCACGTATCTGGTGTTCTGTTGCATGGATGGTCTTGTGAAGATGTTTTGCAGCTTGCTCGCTGTGAAATCCTAAACCTAAGCCACAATATTTAATCCAGGGAAAACAATGTTCTTCCAGGAAGTGAAATTTTGGATGAACATTTTGATTTGTACTTGTGCCTGCAAAAAGTGCAGTTGTTTTG
Source organism: Onchidella celtica (assembly GCA_963931925.1). Classification (NCBI taxonomy): domain Eukaryota; kingdom Metazoa; phylum Mollusca; class Gastropoda; order Systellommatophora; family Onchidiidae; genus Onchidella; species Onchidella celtica. The sequence goes on along the minus strand of OZ007574.1, from coordinate 38,053,213 downwards.
GATAGATTTTTGGATCGGTGGAAATGTTTCAGGGGAGACTGGATGACTCTGAGATATTAAGTTGTCAACTGTGGCATAAAGACCATTCAGCTTGTTAAATTTGTCGGCTAATGCTTCTCGATTCCAGATTTCTTTTTTGTGGTGTGCATCTTTTCACCTCTCTGGCCATTTCTTTCGTAATGTTGTGAACTGAAAGACAGTTGCTTTTAAATACTTTTTACAATGATTACGGCTTTCACACTTGTGGCAAATTTTTACAGAGGGCCTAAAGTACTGTCATCTGATTCAATGTCTATTCCAAAATATAGGAGTAAGTCTTTGCGAAACAATGTACAGACTCATGGCATTTTATTTGCCGGCACATCAGCAGAGCTCCGTACACGAGGCCACAAACATATTTACAAACATGGCAGAGTTTATTGATTAGGTCAGTGTGACTGACCAGTGTATGCTCCATGATAACTGATTTTTTTTTTTCTGAAAACCAAATAATGGGCATTCTGTTAAATGAAAGTAAAGGCTAGCTAAGAAAAATGTGAAATTGTTGATTGTATCAAAAACTGGGAGAGAATAAGAGAAGGGTGAATGAAATGAAGAGATTGAGAGAGAGGGAGTGTAAAACAATATGATGATGTCTGCTTTTAATTATGTGTAAACTACTACTAAGATAATCGGTTAACAAGATTTGTTCTAAACTACAACTTAAAGTTAGGCTACCAACACTCCAATCAGCATCATGCATGTTTCTAGCAATCATATACATAATATTTATTATGCAAAAGCTTGAAAATGCTGAAATGGAACTGACGGTGTGTCAACAAAACAAATAATATCAGACAACATAAGAAGACAACGAATTTGATGTTTGGACATTTGCACTGGGCTTAAATTGCCCTAAAAGTGGATGGGAAACAGAATGCTGAATTAAGTGCTAATTCTTGGATAATTGAGTTTATATGACTTACATGACTAAATCATCAGACTTCCTTAAACCTGACCTTTTATGCAAAATTGATCAATAAGAATAGTTACAGTAGTGTCCTGTTTATGAATCTTATATCAGCATGTAGAACTATTTTCGTGAATTTCTTCATCAACTTTCTGCCTGGATAGCTCTTCACAAACGCTCACAATATGCTGCCAAAGGATTCAAAATCAAACACGAAAATGACACAAAATTTTAATCCACTGTGTGCGCTCAGGTAGAACGGTATCTAATTACCAGGTGGCCTGGTGGAGGCCACTGTAAAAGGGCAATAAATCTATCAACCCACTCCGCCCATCTGCTCCCAACTGCTTTCCTGACTTGGTATAGTAGTGGAGACCATGTGAAGAGTTGAGCTTTCCAAAGTCTCATGATAATGATAGTAAGAAGTAGTTTTACAAAATTCCATCCAATCAGAATGCAAAATATGAGGCTTGACACACACATACTCAAAAAGAAAGGGATCTAAGGAGGCAAACAAAATGTATAATCATTTGAACTATGCCACAAAACTTTTTTTTTTGTTATTTACCAAGGGAAATAATCATAAAATCATGTAAAGCCTATGAATGAGCAGTCACCATGGTGTTTTGATAGTTGTCATTTTTGAGACCGCATACAAATCTATAGCTCTCTGCTTCTTGGCCCAGACTTCAGACTAGATTATGAAAAGATGTAAAGTAAATCTGTATATGATTTGGCACTTTATATGGTCGGATAATAACAGATATGGTAATTAAAGTGAGAAAAAATGAATAAAATTTACGGGAACAATTTAGAAAAATAAAACAGCATAAATCAAAGCATGACATGCCACTAATTAGCATATCAGTATGCTCTTGTTTTAAATTGATAATTACAAAGATTTCATGTTCTGCTTGAAAGCAAGTAAGATGAAGTTAATGAATTAGCATGAATATAGCTTGTTTCAGATTTTAGCTTTTCCTTCAGGATTTCTCAGACACAATTTCGACTAATGTCCATGCCAAACCACTGACAGTTTCATGATATTTGATTGTACAACAAAAATTTCCCACCCACATGGGTTGACTTTGATAATTCCAAGGCAGAAGGTCTAATGTTGTTTTTAGTGACATGTATAAAGCAGTCAAGGTGGATGGATGGATGGATGGATGGATGAATGGACAGATGGGTGGGTGTGTGGATGGATGGATGAATGGATAGATGGGTGGGTGTGTGGATAGATGGGTGGGTGTGTGGATGGATGGATGCATGAGTGGATGAAGGAAAGGGTGGATGACATCTGTTTATAATTTCGCTTTCAGACACACAACAATTACATATATTAGCTTTTGTATCCTTTTTATGGAAAACAATCACTAGCCTAGTGACACTTTTGAAGCTGAATCTGCTGGCATCATGAGGACAACTGGCAAGAGACAGGCATTAATTACTGCTGGACCCGTCACAATCATTCCCAGGATGTCTTGATCTTTGGTCATCTGATATGTAAACTGTACATCAACACTGATTTCATGGGATGACAGTTTGGGGGGGGGGGGGGGGGGGGGTGGCGACTCATCCTGAAAAAAGGTGGCCCAAGATAAAGACATGTCTCCTACAGACCAAGTTTTACCTGGATTTAAGTGGAAAGTTTTCACCGGAGTACATTTGGGTTATCCAAATTCAAGAAGTGGAAAAATGACAACTCTCTTCTTTCTGTACATGGTGATGGCTGAAAGGTGACACGACTTCACAGATTTGCTTCATCATTGGAAATTGTGTGACATCAGGGATGCACGATGCACGGACAGAAATGGACATTTGCCAGTTGATGTTTCCAGGAGGTAGCAAGACAGCTGATAACCCTGACTGTAAATGGTTGATTTTTGTGTACCTGCAGGATAATGGAAATCATTAGCTGTGCACACTGTTTTGACAAATCAATTTTAATTTGGTACATTTCATTTACATCACAGATATAATCTGACAAGCATTTAAGAAGGCAAACAAAATATATGATAAACACTTGGACCATGCCACCAAATTTAGGTTGTTTTTTTGATATACCAAGGGAAACAATCATAAAATCTAGTAATGCCTATATGAATCAAGCAGTCACAGTCAGTATGGTATTTTGATAGTTATTTTTGGGATCACATACAAATCCATAGTTCACTTATTCTTAACATAGAATTTAGATTATTTTGTGAAAAGGTGTAAAGTTAAGCCAACATCATGTACCAAATCGTGTCTCTGTTTCACCCCAGCAGTTTGTATAGTCAAAAAACAACATAACAGGTGGATCTGAATAAAGTAAAAAGAAATCAATAAAATTTATGGAAACAACAGTAAACATTTCAAAAATTCACAAATAAAACACAAAGCAAATAAAATCATAACCAGGTAGATTTATTAAATGACTTCAAAATTCTAACAGTTAAAAAAATTTTAACTTCAGAGGAACACCACTGAAATATTAAGTCAGGTGAAACAAAAATTGTAATTGTCATGATGACTACATACCACTGTTACTATTATCTACTAATCTTACTACCACAGCTATTGTAATACCAGACTTGCATTACCACACGATTACTTACATCAACCAATGCTTACCGTGACAGGGATTCAATCCTTGATGTCCAAATGGCATCATTAGGAACAACAACAATTGTGATTGCGCCATATTCAGATGCATTTCATGTCAGTCTCGCATCATGCCAGGACTAGAGTGAAAATGACTTCAAATCGGTTAGAAGTAAAAGCAGCATAATTATTATCTTCAAAAAGTCTTTCTGAGATAATCCTAGTTTTGGGTGGTCCAATCTGCAAAAACTGCAACTGTATATATTTTAGTTTATCTGTCCATCCACTGGTTGATCAATAGGACAGACAAGTGGTTTAATACGGTCAAACACACATGTAGATACATAAACCATTGTTCATTTTGTCAGTTCTTCAGTATCAGTGCCTCAAATTTCACATTTAAAAGATCGATCTGGTGTTCTATGGAAATATACTAAAAACATGATGATACTCAAGGAAAAGGAGCTTTACATGTAATTTGTGTCAGTGTCGTGGAAAAAGATACGGTGAAATATTAACAAGAAATTATTACTAACCATTTTGATGCCCATGGAAATAATGATGTCATCAGTCTCCACCTGAGGACAAGACAGATGTACTCTAAGTATATAATTATTAACATTGTTGGGTTCTTGTTAACACTGTTGGATCCACTGTCAACACTGGTAGATGGATTGTTAATGCTGCCAGGTGCATTCTTAGTACAGATTGGTGTTTGTTCACATTACTGTATTCCAACTGTATTCCAATTGTATTCCAATTCCACAAGTTGATAAAACACATGAAACTTTTAAAATTAAATTCTCTTTTTAGCAGACCGAGACAAGAGAGAAAAAATCTATGCTTGCTTGAGGTGAAGTGGAAGCTAGATGTTGCTACATGTAGCTTTGCAAACACATCCACCAACTCATTCCGTCTGGCTGCTGGCCTCAGCTGTTTGACAGAGCGGTGGTCATCATGTGGAAGAACAGGTAACTCTCACTGTCAAACTCAACTTGCATGTCAAAGATATCTTTGGGATCGAAAATCGAGAAGAGCAGGCCGAACAAGGTGGCTATCCAGGCAAAATTCTAAATAACAAAAAAAGAACTGTGGCCGTATGCATAATCAATGCGTAAACTAAAGTAAATACGTTGACTGGTGTTAACACGAGAAATTGTATTCATTTCTTGCGTTAACACCAGTCAACGTATTTACTTTAGTTTACGCATTGATTATGCATACGGCCACTGATCCCTACCAAAAGAATACACAGAAACAAGAACAAGAAAACTAAAAGCAAGAAAAGTGAGGTGTGAATGCCAAGAGCAGCGAAACCACCTAAAATAAAGATCTAAAATACTCACTTTTCAACCTATTTCTGCTATCCATCCCCAACCCACTACCCCATTCAGCGCCCTAGGCATACCGCCATTGCTATTTCAGAATACTGTATCCCATACCGCCCAATAAAGAATGTATCTCTAGTAACTGTCCCTTTTTATGAATGGTAAAAGACAAAATGCACCGCTTCAGTTACATTAATTAAGTGGATAAAAAATAAATAAAATTATGATAGATTACGGTAGAACTATGGCAAGGGATACTAATGGGATATGTGGAGAAGAATATTCAAACAATCCTGTGGGTTCTTTCCGAATCTCTCCCTCCACATGAATTCATCCAAATTGCCAGAAAGCATAGTGTTGTGCACACCAGTCACATATGTTTGAACCGTCTCTTACAGTTTTTGCAATAACATTCCACATGATTGGTGCAAACACCCTTCAAGGGATCCACAAAATTCTGGATGTGAAATACCACCAAGTGATGAAAAGGAGGTTGCACTTGAACAGTTGCGATATTATTGTATGATGGCAACCCATCAGAATGAATTATGTTGCCAGGGGCAATTCTCTGGGTAACTAATGGCAGCAGAGTGGTGGCAGATCTAATCTTTATCTGTTTCCTCTTCTTGTCAGTCTCAATGGCCTGGCCCGGGGCCAGTAGTAAGGATTATTGACTAAATGGTGGGAACATATATCATGAAAGTAGCAGTACCACTGGACAATGGTGGACCATGCCAGACTAGTATAATGGGTCACACAATGGGTGACAGGTTCCTTAAAATACCAGAGATAACAGCTGTATATAATGCTAATGTAAGATAGGAATTCTCCCAAAATGAGCCAGTCTTCAAAGACAATTTCTCACCCTGGTAAAAGTGCAGTTTAGCCCCCCCCAAACTTCTCCTGCGCAGGTCAAGTGTGCGCCTCCCAATTTTATTTAAAAAATCATTTGATATTCTCACACGGTCCATAAAAGGAAAAGTCATGTGCTTTTAGCCAGAATTCTGTGCAGAGAATTGACGAGCCGGGCACTTGATGTAAAAAAAAAAAAAAAAATTCCCATAGAAGATTAACTCGCCCCTCTGTGACCTTCCCCCCCCCCCCCCCCCCACAACCACCAGTGAACCGCCACTCCTAAAGTCGCATCCTTGTGGGGCTCCGTAAGTACCCGCAGTTGGCTTCGCTCTGGCTGGGAATAGCGGAACATGGATATGCAGAAAAATGGGGGCCTAAATGCATCCTCTGCTCAACTCAACGACATTTTACCTGGGACATTAAGCAGCCACAGGTAGCCTACTGCAGGAGGTGGAGTCAGCACTTGTAGCAAAGTGCAGCCTCGTCGTTTAATCTGCCATCTTCCCCAGGTCTGGGCGGATTTGATACGGTATTCCGCATTTCAGTGGATTCAATAAGTGGAGAGGCAGAGAGAACTGCATGTTCTACAAATCTGTAAATGAGACATGAGACAATCATAATTGTTAGACGAACATCAACCCACTCAAAACAGTGCTCAAAATCGTGGAGTTTGAAGGAGGAAGCGACAACCAGAACTACCCTTATTCTCATTTCCGGACCTACTTTTCTAGTTCCACACATTGGTGTAGGCTTAATCTGTGCATACTTTTTCTCCTCATTTCCATTTTTCTGACTACACGTGTTCATATCAGATCAGTTTCCCATTTGATGCCACGCATCAAAAATCCGACCCATTTCCCACTTTCCGTCTTCCATGGACACCCTGTAAAATAGGACTTTTACTAAGGCAGAATAAAGAACAAAATAAAACCAAACTAAGAAATTTATACGTGAAATTTCAAGTCTTTTATTGGTTGGTAATCCCGTCAAGAAACGAAAGATGGGGCAGCGCAAATTTGCATTTGTCACATACGTCTCAGTATGGACTCGGTCTGACCGCAAGAGGGCTATGAAACAGAAGAAGAGAGAGAGAAAGAGGATACATTAGCAAAATCCCTCAAAAGGCAAGGTTTAACTATAATTTGAACAGACTGAAATACATTGCATGCCCAGTTATTCTACATTCCCAGGAAAAATCCACTGTCAGTCACTATTTTCGCATAGATGTGTATTTTTGTCATAGCATTCAAGTATTGGATTTGAGCTACTAAGGTTAGAATTTCAGTTTTAAGGTCCACCCTCGACTCAAACAGAAATCTTTCTCAGATTAGAGCAAATTAAGGAGGCATTCCAACGGGTATCACTCAACAGGGATATTATGGGGACAAGACTAATACGATCGCTCGTGAGAAAGGGGATGCAAAGTATGAGACGTCCAAAGTTTGGATTCTGTTCAGGACTGGGTTCATTCTATCTAATGTCTCCCGGTATTGATAATTAGAATCAGTCTTATTATAATGGTTGTCCAAGAGCAGTCCAAGCGTCATCTCTGATAACAGCCTCATTACATTGAAAAGACATAATCGACCTGCTCCTCATCAACAGTCTTACCTCGAGAAAAAAGGAAGGACTTCCGAATGCGTTCCAAGCTGCTAAAGAGGCTTTATTTTGAGGGGTTTGAAAAAAAAAAGGGGGCTAGGTATTTTTGGGGGGGTTTTCTAAAGAAGACAAAGAAATAATTCATGGCATGCTTCGCTTTCTCTATCTCTATTTCTCTTTCTCTATTTGTGTTACAAATGTTATTGTGAATATGAAGTGATAAATGGTAATAAAGTCTCAAACAATGCATAATGGTGAGTAAAGTTCAATAACGTTATAAGAGCTATGGAACGCATTCGGAAGTCCTCCCAAAAAGAAAAGTGCATTTATACCTTCTTTACGATTCTTTGAGGGAGTGTTAAAATATCCGTGTCTTGTCTTCAAAGAGACAGGTTTAATTTAATGTGTAAGAGAGAAAATCTCCCCCCCCCCCCCCTCCATAACCAAAAAAAAGAAAAGGTTAAAGCACGGCCAAACTTCATTAAAAATAGAAACGCTCACTTTAAGACAACACACTTATTTGTGGAGTGATTACTGCTCGGGAAATTTTAAGAAAGAAAAAAAAAGTGGCACGGGGACTCCAGCACACACTACCCTACCTAGCACAGATGTGCCGTGTGACTATGTGGTTGCGAGAGCACTTTTCCCATGACATGGACGATCCTAAGTCTAATACTACAGTACCAGTTGCCCCTTAAGATCTAAGGAAGTAGGTTCTAATCCGTATGTTTTGTCCGGCCTACCCCCGACCAAACTCCACCCCAACTCTCAGTCCCTCAGTAGCGCCTTAAGGGAGGAAACTCGCCAGACCCTAAGCTTTACAGGCTGGCTGGGCATGACCAGCCGTGCGAGTACCTTGGTCGACCGCCGACCTCGACGCTACATGGAAGCAGGAGCCAGTGACCACCCGGGTTTCCCCAAAGTGGCTGTTCTGTACTATAAATAAATTTGGGTTTTCTTATACGACACAGAATCCATACATTGTCTGCCATTATGGGTTTGACCTCATTATGCATAAACTCATATATTAAATCCATCCCTTTATCAACACTTCTAAAAACATCTTGTTTTAATTCAAACGTTTATGCTTATTAATATTTTTTAAGATGAATGTCTCTGGATAAGGCATATTTTCATAATTTTGCATTCTCAAAAAGGCTATACCCCCAGCACATGATTATCGTCCTTTGCCCTTGACACAATCTTATCCTATAAACCGGAAGTGGAACCGATACTATTTATTTTTTCCGATTACAAATGTCTTTGAATATGACAACAAAAGCAATGCCTATTTTTGGAAAATTCTCCTGTGTCCTTATTTCTGTACTTGCAATCACAAGGATTGGGGTGAGTATCCTTATCCCTTCACACTTTCATTGACCTTCCAAATTGCAAACAAGATACAAATGAACCCAAGGAACATAACAGAATGTCAATCGAATTGATGCAATTGTCAACTTGGACCTGATATTAACTTTACATTCGGTGAATAACAATGAACCAAAGAAAATCTTACGGAACAAATATATGACCCCAGACCCAAACGATACCAGGCCTGATAACAAACATCAATAACGAGAATTATAAAAAAAAAAGAGGAAATTATCACTTGGGTATAGAAATAAAACAAAAAAGACAAGACTGCGAAATGTTCTCGGCATGCATCAAATCTATTTTATACAAAAAAAAGCACTACTAAGGTGAGAAAGAATTGAATGAAATTTTGAAGGCGCCGGCCTCTCAACCTGTAGAAAGTTCTTTTATAAATCTGAAGACTTCAAATGGTGGGGAAGTATTTTCTTCACGTTTGCATTGCTTGTGCCGCTGATTTCACCCAGATCCTTTATTTTTCACAAACACAGAAGTATATGATATGCTATCACTTCCTGCCTAAGCTAGACCATCCATGCTGAGTTGAAATGGCATAAATGGTGGACAATGATTCTTCTTTTGATGACTCAAATTGATTCGGATCAGTGGGCTGAGTGATTCATTTCATTCAAATCAGTCCATAAGCCAGTGGTGGCATGAGCAAATCACGATTTGAGTCATTCAGCGACCTAGTAATGACAGGAACTATGTCACCAATGGGTCCTAACAGGGATAAGCACTGATTTGTTTCTTACCACGGGGTGATGAGTCTAATCTATGCATTATTCCCTTTTCCAGTCCCTCGTCAAAGTCTGCTCCGCTGATTCCTTTGTGCAATGAGCCTCAAGCAAGAGGCAAATCAAAGTTGATTTTAATCATGATTCAAATCATTTTTGATTCATCGTCTGATTCCTTCGGTGGTAATTCGAATCGGCATGTCTTATTCAAATCGCAAAAATCGACTCGGTGATTCAAACCATGCCCATCAACATATTGCATGCCATGGTGCACACAGGGTACAATGTGCACTGCTAACATTAGGCCTGCTTTCTTTCATCAATTGTCTACACAATAGACCATTTCCCCCTCAGGTGGTTGGTACGGAAAAGACATGGAGTATGTATGATTGCATAGGTGAGGGGTGGGTTATTTTAGAAGTTTTTAAAAATTTATCTGTTTTACTGATATGTGGATGATCCTGTATGTGTCAACACCTGTAATAACATTGTTTTTTTACAGATTGCTTTCTGTTTGAGGTGGTACCTCTTCTCTTTACGTTCGTAGAACAAGAAAAAAGTATAAAACACTAAAATGGACATTAAAGTTCACCTGTGCTCACATTTACACTCATTTCATTTTCAAAAAGCATAAATATTCAGATCTACTATTCATACTTCATATTGGTACAGTGTCCACAATTTTCATCGTTTCAACATATTCATGATGGTGGAAAGTTTGCTGAAATTTCTGTTTGTGGACAATATTAAATGATTGAATAGTAAGTTGCCTTGAAACTTTTTTAATTGTTAAAAAAAAAAACTTGCAGATCTTTTTAATGTCTCACAATCCATAGTATTCATTATTTCTTGTCTTGCTAGAAAAGTGCACAACAAGTCAACTTTATCTTCATCAGAATCTCATTTGTTCCTCTTCTCTCTATGATAAACAATGTTTGTTTACTCAAATCATTCAAATGATACTTGCTTGCCAGTTTTTGAGAATTTGTGCATAAGTCCACAGCAACCTGTACCAAAGCAACGTACTGTTCTGTTTATCTGAAATACCCTAATTAACCTATGATATTGCAAATGACAGTAGATCTGAATACGATATGAAGATTAAATAAAGAGAATCAATTCAATGTGACATTATATGCCAACTTGATTAGTTGGTTTCATTCTTATTCTATTTTTAAGTTTTAATCACAGTGTTTCCTCATTTCAGCTGTGCTTTTTTTCCACTCTTGAATATTTTGTATTTGTATTTTGACCTAAGATGTGTTTTCTCTATGACTTGTGTTTTATCAGTGTCAATTGAAGAAAGAAAAAATTAATGACTAGAAAATAGAAAAATGTCGAGGTAATGGAGTAAACAGGAAACAGTTGCGGTATAAAATATGAATAAAATGTCTTTCATTTGCTTGTATTTACCAATGCTCGGGAGATAACTTGCTGTTCTTGCTTTGTAATACCCAGCTGATGATTAGTGTTGCAGAGAACTCCAATTTGAGATAGTGACAGCTCCTGTTGGCCCTACCATTCATAATGTGAGGAGTAGACTGGCCTTATTGGTGTCTGAATAAAAAGAGAATCAAATATGGCAAGTAAAGTTACAGCACTAGCGTGCTTAACCATAGCACGAGGTGATATCATGTAAAGGTTAATATTGTTATAGATGTGATCAAGAGACTTCAAATTAATTCTATCAATTACGGAAAGTACGTGCTGGATTGTTCAGTTTCCAAATGCTTATCTACAGGATATGAAGGGTTGCGAATCAGTGTTCTTTACACACACACACACAAAATTAAAATATCCCAATCAAATCCATTATTCTTTGATACTCAGAGATCTACATATTGTCAGTTTCATAACGAAGGGGTGAATAGATAAGAACAGCTGTAAAACAAAAAGGCCAACGCTTAACTTATCTGTATGATGAGGGGATGAATAGGTCAAAATTGAGATATTTACTCTTTTGTGTGCAAATACACAGTTGTTAAATCTCTTGGCAAGGGACCTGCCAAGCTTAGAAATTAAGGTAAAGACGGACACGGTCTTTTTTTTTTTACCCTTACTCACTATAACACAAGTTCAATCTTTTCAAAAGCCTTGCAAACTAATCCAGTGTCTTAAACCCTAAGGTACATGTATATATTATACCTTTCTACAAATAACGCAATCAAAGAATAATATTCACTAACAAGAAATACTGTTAATGCAACATGAGCCATCGAATTTTGCTTCAACATGCTATAGATCTAATTACTTTTTACAATGCACTACTTTTGTCTCAGTGGACTTACTCTGTCCGTCTACACAACCGTCAAGGCTATTTCACTAAAGCTTTCTGTCCAGCTTTACTTGGATATTTGAAAAGATTTAACACGTTTTTGATATCTAGTTGATACACATATATTGCTGGGGTAGAATAGATTCTAGAATGATTTGTAGACCTACACTGCCATTTTTACACTCTCTCTTATATCTTTGTAATTTCCAAGTTGATGATTCTGATATTGATATTTCTCTATAATTATTTTCAAGTAAATAAGATGATTTCATGTTCTTATTGTTATTATTGTATATTACTGGTTAGCATTCTGTAACATTTCAAGTGGATCTGGACAGGTGGAGTTCATCAGGCGAAAATATTTAATGCCTATTTAGTTTTATGTGAAGTATTTAATGTCTGCTGGATGATGGAATTGCACCATCTGTCAGTTGGGTTATTATTATGTTTTCATTTTTTTTTCTATGTGTGTTCTTTTCCGGCCTTTTCTCTCTGCATCATTGTAACAAAAAATACAAGGCATGTTTACTCATGGCCAATCAATTATCAAAATAATAATAATAATATCAGCACACACGAGTGAAATTAATGCTGAAGTCTAATCATATCAGGTTGAATGGATACTCAACCCTTTTGTACACCAATGCATTTTAATGCATGTCTGTTTCCTCTAAAATGTATCATGATTTACAGGAGTCAAGAATGTATATGTATGTACATCAGTTTAAACTAAGGCTGAAATAAACTGTTATTTATTTCCTCTAAATTGTATTAGGATTTATGGGTGTCAAAAATGTGTTCATGTATGTATTAATATGATATCTGACAACAGTGATGAAGAACAGGCTGAAATAAACTATGGTCTTCACTTGTTTTTTTTTAAAAAGTAGGGGGTATAATCTGGACTGGGGGGTATAGTCTGGCCTAGCCTAAAGTATACCCGGGGTATAAACTGGCCTAGCCCAGAATATACCCCGGGGTATAGTCTGGGCTAGGCCAGTTTAACCCCGGGTATAGTCTGGGCGGGCGCTATATTTTGGCCTGTTACACTGATATGTTAAATAATAAACAAAAGCACAACAAAATTATTATGAAGGCAGACTAGTAAATAGTTGTAGTAATAATAATAGTTCGTCCATCACGTATGATGATGACCTTAACACCAGAGGAATAAAGAACAGAAATTGTTGAGAATTTCAACACATGGACAATAAAGAGAACTAAAGGACACAGAGGACAGAATGGAAAGACTGTTCTTTCATGACTTATGGCTTCTCATGTGACTGATAAGTCCTATTTTTGCCCTGCAGACCCTTCCGCATAAATGACAAGAGTGCTCCGTTGGTTCAGTACCACTGGGCCTTTTCTTGCGCCGTTCTCTTTTTTTGATAGCCTGCTGGACTCTGTCAGCTTCCCATGCTTTGCTGCCTCTGGTAAGGGCCGCCCTCCAATTTGCACGATCAAGCGAGAGCTTTTCCCACTCACTCACATCAATGGCAAAGGCCTTCAGTGATTGCTTGAGAGTGTCTTTGGAACGTCTCTTTGGGGCCCCAACATTCCTCGTTCCATTGGAGAGCTCAGAGAAGAAGATTTGCTTAGGGAGTCTGGAGTTGGGCATTCTGACAACATGTCCTGCCCAACGTAGCTGAATTTTTTTCAGGTGGCAGAAGATGCTCAATTCCTTGGCACGATTGAGGACCTCAGTGTCTGGAATTTTATCCTGCCATTTGATCCTTAGGATCTTTCTAAGGCAGGCCAGATGAAAGTGATTTAGCTTTCTGGCATGCGATTGGTACACTGTCCAGGTTTCAGCCCCATAGAGTAGGGTGGGAAGGACCACAGCATTGTACACTTTCAGCTTAGTGTCTGTGCGAATGCCGGCAACATCCCATACTCTCTTTCGAAGCCTGCCAAATGCAGAGCTGGCTTTGCTGATTCTTGAGAGAATTTCAGTATCAACACGAGCCGCGGAAGACAGTGTACTGCCAAGATAGGTGAAGTTCTCCGACACCTTCAGAAGACTGTCATGGACTTTGATATTTGGGGTCACAGGATACTTGTCGTCTGGAGTAGGCTGATGGAGCACTTCCGTCTTCTTTGTGCTTATTGTGAGGCCAAAGTTGTCACAGGCACTAGAGAACTTATCAACACAGTTTTGCATGCTATCCTCATCGTGTGCCAGAAGTGCACAATCATCAGCAAATAGTAGGTCACAGACTTGAGTACTTTTGATTTTGGTTTTTGCCTGAAGTCTCCTGAGGTTGAATAGACTGCCATCAGTTCGGTACTTGATGCTTACCCCTTGAGGAGGAGAGCTAAAGGCTTCTTGTAGCATTGCAGAGAACATGATGCTGAACAGAGTTGGGGCTAAGACACAACCCTGTTTTACCCCATTTGTGACAGCAAAGGGCTCTGAAACACTGCCGTTGCTTTTGACTGCAGCTTGCATGCCATCATGAAACTGGCGCACTATTGTGATGAATTCGGGTGGACACCCAAACTTCGCCAAGATTTTCCAGAGGCCTTCACGACACACTGTGTCAAATGCTTTTGTGAGGTCAACAAATGTGATATACAGCGCTTTATTTTGTTCCATGCATTTTTCCTGAATCTGTCTGGCAGCAAAAATCATATCCGCCGTTCCCCTCTCTTTACGAAAGCCACATTGGCTCTCGGGAAGCAAGTCATTTGACGAAAGGTGATCAAGAAGGCGATTCAGAAGCATTCTTGCCAATATTTTGCCAGCAATTGAAAGTAGAGAGATTCCCCGATGGTTGTCACAGACTTGGCTGTCCCCTTTGTTTTTGTACAGATGGATGATTGAAGCATCTTTGAAGTCCTGTGGCAGCTTCCCTGCTTTCAACATATGATTGAACAACTCGGTCAACCTTTCAATAAGCTTTTCTCCACCGAAGGCATACACCTCAGCAGGAATTGAATCCACGCCTGGTGATTTGTTAAAGGACATCTGATTTGTGGCAGTTCGGGTCTCATTTGCTGTGAATGGCTTGGCAAGAGCTGCATTAATAGGAGTCTGAGGGAGGCGGTCAATGGACTCAGTATTTATATTTGATGGCCGATTTAGCACACCTCCGAAATGTTCTGCCCAACGCTGAATTATGGCATTCAATTCAACAATGCGTGTTGAACCATCTGACGCAAGAAGTGGCGTAGTGCCAGAGCGGGATGGTCCAAACACAGCTCGGAGGCTCTCAAAGAACTTTCTAGTGTTGTTTGTGTCGGCATATTTCTGAGTTTCTCTTACTCGCTCTTCAAGCCAGTCATTTTTCATTTTCCTCAGCTTCTTCTGGAGTACACCCTTACATGCACGCAGTGCATCAGCTTTTGCTGTGGAAGAGGGGTCACTGCAGTGAGCTTGGATGAGACTATTTTTTTCTTTGATGAGCACTTTGATTTCATTATCATTATCATTGAACCAGTCCTGGTGCTTGCGGACAGGAAAACCAACTGTGCTGCTGGCGCAAGAGTGTACAGTCGTATTTAGGTCAGTCCAGCTCTGTTCAATGTTCTCAGGGTCAAAAGTCACGCAATCCAATTTTGAGGAGAGTTCTGATGAGAGCTCGCTCTGTTTCTCAGCTGAGCAGAGTTTTGAAACATTTAGGCGTTTAGGTGGCGCTTTCCCTTGAGGGCGTCTATTGCGCCTCAATGTTAGTCTGAGCTTGCAAACAATGAGTCTGTGGTCAGTTCCACACTCGGCACCACACATCGCCTTTGTTACAAGGACATCCTTTCTGTCAGTCTTCCTCACAATGACATAGTCTATGAGATGCCAATGCTTTGAGCGGGGATGCATCCATGACGTTCTGTTTCTCACGGGGAGACTAAAATTTGTGTTGGTAATGAACAGGCCAAATTCAGCGCACAAAGTAAGCAAGCGCAACCCGTTGTTATTGCATGAACCAACTCCATGAGGGCCCAAAACATTTGGCCACGCTGAGATTTCGGAGCCAACCCTAGCATTGAAGTCCCCCAAGAGAATCAGCTTAGCTGCCGGGACAGAGCATATGACAGATTCTAGATCAGAATAGAACTTGTCTTTGGCCTCATCTGGGTTTGTCATGGTGGGCGCATATGCGCTAATGAGGGTGGCTGACTGGCTTTTCCCAACTGGGATCCTGAGTGTCATTAGCCTGTCATTTATTTCAATTGGCATGGACTGCAAGTTTCTGACAAGGTCATTTTTAATTGCAAACCCAACACCATGCTGTCTCGGTTCGACTGCACCCTTGCCTTTCCAGAAGAAGGTGTATCCACCACTGAGCTCTTTGAGTTGGCCACTATCAGGGAGTCTGGTCTCACTGAGTGCCACTATGTCCAGGTTGTACCTGCTGAGCTCAATGGCAATAAGTGCAGTGCGTCTTTCCGGGTTGTTTGAGTTGTCCTGTAGTGTGCGTATATTCCAGGCTCCTAGCCTGAGTAAGCTGAATTTCTTTTTGTTTCGACCGCAAAAAGGGATCCCCACTGGTCGCGGTATACCAGTCAGGGTGATGTGAAGTGGGCTTTCTTTAGGGCACCTTTTCTAGCCGCTTCCTCAGTTGAGGTGAGCAGTGCTATCCTTAAATAAGGCTGCTCAGCTACTGTGGGTGCTGCCTCCCCACGCCTCCACTTCAATCGACGATGAAGCGACCATAGCCCACAGCCACCAACGTGTAGGTCTGTGCTAACAGCTTCCAGTCTATCCAAACCTGCTGCCACCGCACTCGCCCATCGCCGTTGGAATTTTGAGAGGAAAGAAGACGAGACAAAGATGAAAGAAGACGAGGTGAGTGTTAAGACTGGCGCAAAGAATTTGTTTTTAGTGAGAAAGAGCTGCGCAAACATCAGACTCACTCTCTCGCCTGGACACAACTTATCCAAGTGGCAAGACAGGGTCAAGACGACTGGAAATGTATCCAGGTGCAGGAGGATGCCAGAGGGACAGTCATATTGCCTGACCGGCTGCCTGTAGGCTACTCCACAGCCTCGCAGTCCCAACTGACTAGGGTGAAAGACCCAAACCAAAGAACGCCAATACTGGTGGATGCTCTGTGTCACGATATCCAGGCCAGAGTGACGGCATAGTGCCATCTGCCCTATCAATCAACCACTGGCCTGCTGCCGCCAGCTTCGAAGCTGCGTCCGGGAAGTTTGCTCAATTCTTCGTCTGTGATTTAGGCAAACAAGCCTATGACCACACCGCTACCGGGGGCCAATATGAAGGACTCAAGTACTGAGGGTCACATTGTGCCCTAGCATGTGGCCGTTGGGTTAGATTAAACCTCCTCCGCCCTGGCCGTTTGCACCGACAGGTGCACGCCCACAGATACCATGCTAGCGTACCAGTTCATGAAACAGGTTGTACTGGATTACATGTTACCAGTAGCAGATTTTTCTGACCTGACAATACAAATAGTTGTAGTAATTGCATAACAAATTAACACACTACAGGCCCTACTTTAGGGGTTAAACAATTGGAGAACAATTAAAGGGCAACAAAGAAAAGGAAGACTACATTTTGCCAAGTTCTGCTATAACCTAGTAGGCCTACTAAAAGCTATAATTCATTATCTTATATCAATCAAATGCTGAAATTTTTAAAAAATGTACCTGTGTTTACATTATCACAAATGGTATAGAAAAAACTGATGAGATCTAAATAAAGCAGTACGTGTGACAGAGGTCCTTAAAGTACTAAAAGAATGATGAGGGGGCAAACAAAGGAAGGGGTGCCACCAATGCACATTGCCTTCCACACACCATTCCCCAAAATAGCAATGTCAATACCAAACATTTAATTAGGCCCTACTGTATTCAATTTTTCATGCTGGTTTCATTTTTAAGCTGTTTGTGGTTTGTTGGTTTTTTTTTGTCAAACTTGCAAGAATTAAATATTGGTACAATAATAATGTTTGAGCTCTAAGATCTAGACATTTACGAAGTGAAGCTTTTCTGAAGAAATTAGGAGTAATTATTGCTACTGTCATTGAAGATAGATCATATAGATCTACCCAAGACTCACTATACCAAGACGGTGCAATTCAAGCACTTCCGTCCGCTGGCCAGGAGTTTCTAAAAATAGTCCGGCGCGTACAATCGTAAACACAGGCACGCGGTTCGTCGTACCGGTATGTGTTAATCGAGGAGACCAGTGCTCCTTTGTGAAGAATCAAAGTTAACACTTTGCAAGGCAATTTGCCGACTTGAAGTTTATCTATTATAGTAACTTGGACTTCAGACATACACCTTTGCACTCCTCATACAGTCCCAATATTGTTGTGTTGGACTAATGCATGTGTGCTATGGAGATCATCAGTTGTGTGTTTGTGTTTGTGAAGAGGGAGGGGCTTAAAAGTCTAATTGCTAATTCAACTTTCGGTATACATGTACTTTTGTTTGTTTGAGGAGGCCGTAAAACGTCATGGATCAAATACTGATAAACTTTCTCAAAGCTAAGGAATCCCATACGTACAAGCAATAATTATGTGAATGAACTTTTCCACTTGATCATCCCGAATTTCTATTAAAGGAAGTGTTTTGTTGTTGTTTGTTTATTTGTTGCTTTCTTTCCTTGTTCCTTATTAATCTTCAAGCAATAGAAATTCAATCAGAAATAGTGCCCCAAAACAGAAAATTTCAGGAAAGAAAGTTGGAAAACTGAAGAAGCTGCAACATGAGTAACACTTTTTGAACGTTCATTATCATCAGATAACTGCAGCTGGATTTTTGTTGAGTTTTTGTTGATTTTTTCAATCACCCATCTGGTCACTTTTCCTACTTCATTACTCCTTTTCTGCTACCCTGGTTATCTCTACGCTTTTTCATCAATTAGAAGATGTAAATTTCCTATCTGGTCTGATATATGTGAGAACTTCATTCAAAGTTTTACCCATTTATTTGCTTTAATCATTTAAATAATGGCCCATCTGGTCTCTTTTCCTACTTCATTCCTCTTGTTCTGCTACCCTGGTTATCCCTACACTTTTTCATAAGATTAGATGTACCTGTACAGTTCCCCTTTGGTTTTATGTATGTAGGAACTCCATTCAAAATTTCCAGTTTATACTAATTTATTTGCTTTAATCATTAAATTAATTATTTGAATAGATGCTCTATTGTACAGTTCTTGGTAGTCTATTAACCTCATCTCATCCAATGGGACATAAAGAAAATATAACTGTTTACTTCATGCCACCATTAAATCTTTGCTAACCGAGCCATGACTGGGCACACCATACGCGCTAGGTCAGTCTAGCAGACAACGCACGCGGTGGAACTCTTCGCCTTTGTATTTAACGATCGATTGCACTGTCTTGGTATAGTGGGTCTTGGGATCTACTACTTTACTTACAGATCTAAATTTAGATCTTATGTGTCTCTCGGCTAGGTCGTAACAAAACAATAGCTAAACCTAAGTGGTAAACTTGGAATGTGCCGTGCAATGTAGATCCATCTAGTGGTAATCTGTTGCAGAGATAACTTGATTCTACATATGGACAGATATATTAAATTTACACAGAACAGTGTTAGTGACACAGGCACTGTCTTGACACACTTGAATTTTAATATTAAATTGCTAAGTGTTCGTTTCCACTGATATGGACCATTGAATTTTGATTTATCTACAGTAGATAGATCTAGACCCTAGTGTTATTCTAAATTCTAAAACATTAAAAGATGCAACATTACAATAACCTTTCAAGTAACAAGAATCTAGATTCTATAAGACATTCTCTTAGCCTACAATTTAGGAGTAGCACTAGGCCTAGAAATAGCCGACAACTCATTCCTCATTTCTATTAATATTACTGTATACTAGATCTGGATCTACCAGACTCGAGATCTAGAATCTAGATCAATCAATTTTACCCCTTTTTTTTTCTTTGTCACTTTGGTTCGTCAATCTGAATCTGTCCAGTTCTAAAGTCTAGATGTACGGTACTTGATAGGTTGTAAGGTTGCATTGAATTATTGAAATGAGTTTTTCACTCGCTTGTGAAAGAAAACAGGTACTTCCTTTGATTGCACTTGACTACAATTAATCTGTCACACAACAGTTACTCAGCATTTTCTTTGCTACTTCATGTGCCTGCGTCTTTCCCTCAACAAAATGGCGGATCGGGGGCCTCAATTGGGCCGTTAAAAAAGCCTCGTTCTGATTCTAGTCAGTATAGCTAAGCTCTTTGACTGACAAGAAGGCAAGAAATCTATGATGAGAGTAGCACAAAATTTTCAAAACTGAATTTCTGGCAACACTGATTTGGCGTTTCGCCCCTTCGTCATACAGAGAAGTTAAGTGCTTGCCAAATTGCTGTCCAGCTGTTGATATCTATTTGCCATTTTGTCATGAAACCGACCTTGTATAACACTGGGTAACAAATCTTCAAAATGGATGACATGACCAAAAAGAACTTAATTCAGATTTTAAGTTCATTAAATCGCCACACACATTTACAAAAGGATACAATTGTTGGGGTAACTCGCTTCCTCATATAAACCCAGTCAGCAATCCTACATCAGTCCAATGTAGATTTTTGGAGGATCTGTAGGATTACCGTAGGGGCAGGTTCCCTACATCAGTCCGACATCAGCACAATGTTGTAACCAGTGAAGCTACGCAGGAACGATGCCATTCATGAGCAAACTTGAGATGGATTTCCGTCGGGTTACTGGCTGGGAATGTATTCATCATGAAATATGCGTTGTTTGATTATTACATAAAGGATATTTTGGGCTTTGGGGGGGGGGGGGGGGGGGGGGCGGGGGTATAAACATGTATACATACTTGTTAAATAGTGTACTGCCATCACAGGACAACAGCGACCTGCATCATTAGAGCTGCTGAAGATTAAGAATTACGACAGGATGCTTACCTTGTTTCAAAATCTAATTCATAAGCATATTCTAGTTACCATTAAATCAAAATTGTCATGTCAGATAACATAACATTTTACGCTGATAATATTCGTGCCTATCTGCTGATAAATAGGCTTTGGAGACACCCGGAGCGTCATTTTTATTTCAGAAGCTAATTGGAGCCGCTTTTTTAATTCAAATAGTAAAATGCTGGATCAGAGAGTCTGGCTGGATAATCAGGGGATAACGAAATAAATCTTTTATTACTGTTTCACCAGTCACTATTCCACGCTAGTATGCGGTGCATAGATATACTGATGCGGTGTGCTAAACGTCGCCTTTAACCCAGCCAGTAATCTTACGTCAATCCAACGTAGATTACCATAAGGGCGGTTTTCCTACATAAACCGACGTCGCTGTGATGTACTAACCAGCGGATCTATGTAGGAACGATATCATTCCTATGTGCAAACTCGACCACGGTCCTACACCTCGGATATCCGTAAGGTTGCTAGTTGGGGAAGGACTGACATGAACGAAGCTGAAAATCCAGTGGCATAAAACAACAACAAAGAAAAAAGGCAAATTTGATCATGTTAATATATTTCCTTTGCATTGACCTTGCAGATGATGCGTGCACAAGTCACAACTAATCCATTCAAATAAGTCGACATATTAAATATTGTAACAATATATGTATTTGACGAGATTTCGGGGAGGGTGGGATGGGGATGGATGACGACTTCCACTTAACCAGTTAACTGGCATTATATATATAATTTTATTGTCAAAACTAGAGTCTATATTTAGAGTGCATCCCCGATCCCCTTTTCAATAATAATGAAAATAAAAAAAACATAGGCCAATATTTCACTAACAAAAAAAAACAACTCGAGTTATCATTGTTCTGTCTCTTCCTACAAAAGTAATAAATAACTTGAAAAGGTAATCAGTCAATAAACTCTCACTATATCACGCTGGAAAACACACTCACCTTTGATCGTAGCGAAAGCTGTCAGATCTCTAACTCCCAAACACCTGGAAAGGGTTTGTTAATGCATTTAGTGTACATCCACGAGCCCATAGGCTAGAGATCTTTGAAACAGATACTTGCCTTCATCTGTATAATTTATATTAGAGCAGAAACAAGTTTAATTAACTTGTTTAGAACTTCACAAACAGCACGTATAAAACTGCTATTTTCCGTGGTTTTGAAGAATAGGATTGGCGGTGATGGGCACGCTTTGCATTGTCATTTCATGAGAATAAAAAACAAAAAAACCTTGACCCATTTCGAGGACCGCTAAAACAGAACATCTGATGGCCCATTCCAAGTGACGTGTGTTACACCTGAATACCGGGTTTTGGCCTTGCTATCTTCCAGAACAAATCATAAAATGAGATATCTATCATTTAAACCTTTTCGATGATAAAAAAAAAGGCAACTCTACAAGTTTTTATCATTAATTAAAATACTTAAAAGTAAGATCTGAGTCAACATGGTGCTTAACATGGTATGACGTGTGCTACAATCATGAAAAGTGATTCTCTGGAATTTCTGTGAATGTAGTCCAAGAATTTCACCTGAATTTTTATGTGGTACACTTGTAAATGAATGCTATGAAATTCTGTATCTCATAATTCTTACATTTTTAGATGAGTTAGGCAATCAATCAAACAAACAAACAAACAAATGCCCTGATGTACATTACATATCTTAAGGCATGTGTTACATCTTCATCTTTCAAATGCTTTTGTTCATGAAAAGGATTAAGTCTTGGATTTAAGCTGGAATGTTTAACAATTTGCAGTAATAAAATATGTTTGTTCGTAACTGGTTACGATTTGTTTGAAATATTTGTTGCTAGAGAAAAACTTTATGAGGCAGAGTGGTTAAACAAAACCAATGATGTCTGTTGGATTCGTTGTTGTCAAAACCTAAGTCAGTGATAGAATTTTTTTTATTATTTTGACATTGTCAAAATGTCAATGGAATATAAGAAAGGGCAAACAATTGATCACATCAGTTACTTGTTATTAAACATAAAACTGCAAATTATAGGCCTATTGAATACATGACATGTATTATTTTTTGCTTCCCGGTATGAGAAATCCGGTTTGTTTTCTTCCTCAGATGACATTTTCTTGCCAATAAACCATTTCAGAACTTAAACCAAGGATTTTTTATTTGATATTTTAACTTCCATTATTTTCTCATACTGGTTGACATTTCATGGAATGGGCCTGTTGCAAAGTGAGTCGCTGAATATCTCCGTGCTCGTGAGTACTGGCGACTGCGTGAGTTCGTGAGTTTCATTGAAAGTGAGTGAGTGAGTGAATGAAGGTACAAATGAGTAAGAAATGTTTGAAGGACTGACGAAAGCAGGCCAGACCATGGCTTGCTTGACAAATTGTAAAAACAAACAAACCAGAGTAATTATTCAGTTTGATGTCCGTGTTGTAAAACTCAGTAATATTTTAGGTTGAGAATTTATCCAGCCAGCCTCCTACATCAAACCAATGTAGATTTGCATAAGATTTGGCAAGGTTGGTAGGATTATTGTAGGAGCAGATTCTTTCCATCAAACCAATGTCGGTAACATGTCATACCCACGGGATCTACGTAGGAACTATTATTGCCTATGAGCAAGCTCGACGTCAATCCTACACGTCGGGTTTCTGTAGGGTTGCTGGCTGAGGAGAGTCGATCAATTTTGTACGACTTTAAGTTTCCTTTAGCCATCTCAAAATGAAGATTGAACGAAGAATAAAGCAGAGAGCAATGCGAGATGAGTTTTTTTTTTTTTTTTTTGCATCTCCGGTAAAGCATAGTTTTGGCATAATTTATTCTGTTTTTTAATGACATCGCAGAACTGTATAGCCATACTTAATAAGTTAATATCAACTTGTGGATTTCAGAGCATCTCTAACATTAGCACTGAACAGAAAAAGTTTGGTTTCGAGACTGTCACTATGGTGTGGTGACCACAGTTGGAGTCCACCGAGCCAGCTTCGTTCCTGATGAGCGTGATACATACATGAAGGGGTATAACCACCTCGCAGTAAACCGCTGTCTGCGCCAAAAGAACAGTTGCATCCCTTGACAAAGTCTTTCCTTCTTTTGTCATTATTTTCTTACACGGCAGTTAAAATACAGTAAATCATCGTATACATCGAAGTCCTTTTATTGCATGTAATTGTGGAACGGTCAAGTTATATGTAATAAGAAAAGTTAAATGACTCATATCATCATCAGTTGCCCTGTCTGGAACAGACATTGGCGACCATGGCTCTCCACTCGGATCTGTCATCAGCCAACCTAAAGAAGGAGTTTGGAGTTGTTATTGTGACGTTTGTTTGTTGTCCATAAATTAAGACTTTCAATGAAAGTTTTTCTCTGTCTACCCCTGCTTTTCCTGCCTTCGATCTTCCCCATGAGTATGACTGCTAGATACTCGAGGCTCCGGAGGCGACAGATGTGTCCTACCAATTTTAGTTTCCTCTGTCTTATAATTGTTTTAATTAATGATCTTTTCAGATTAGAGTCTCTCAGTACTGACTCATTTGATTTTTTCTCCATCCACGATATTTTTAATATTCTTCTAATAAACCACATCCTATCGTGGGGAGAGGGAGGGGGTGGCGGGTAATGGGGGCTCCATACAAAAAGTAAGGATTTATGCCCCATGGCATGGGCGGTAAAGTGTTGTCGGTGTTGAATTTGTTGGTTCGTTTATTTGGTTGTCGCGCAGGGGAGACAAATTTGCTAGTTGTGCACAGACTAGATATTTTTATTAGGGTGGCCATGGCGGTGTGCCAATGAAAAAAAGAAGGGGGGGGGGGGATGGCCATGGCGATGTGTCGATGGCAGTGGGAGTGCAGGGGTGCATTTATACTAATAGTTCTGAAAGGGCCATGGCGGAGTGCCGATGGCGCTGGTTGGGGAACTGGGTTGGAGGTGGATAGCAGAAGTAGGTTGGTGAAGAAAGAGGTATGGGGATATGGGGAGTCTTTTGGTACTGGAGAGGGCAGGTGCTATTCCATATTCGGCCGCCTGGCGGCCCTGTGTTGGTTAGATAGAGATTGCTACAAAAATTATTATGTCTTTCAAATTAGCATTTATTGCCTGGCTTTTCCTATCACTTGAAACAGTATTTTAACCCAAGTTTGTTGCGTTTCAAATGAACATGTATTGTACAAACTCATCCAGTCTTCTATTTCTTTGACATAACATTATTGATATTGTCACTGTTCTTTTCCATGTTCTGAATTAATGTTTTTCTCACAGATAAATCTACATTTATATAAGTTGGTCATCGCTGAAGATTTTCATGGCTGCTGTCTATCAACAGCATAAGACTTTTAGCATTCTTACATAAAATGCTTTCTATTCTTGCTTGGCCAACACTTACTTTAAAATATTGTTATTTTATGAACACATTTGTATTACAGCTGAAACTTGCTTACATTTCAGCTTGCATCATACATTGACTGGGTTTTAGATAAATTTTTTTAAATATTTCATTCCAATGTATTTTTATACATTCTCAATCTTTGTTTATTTATTTATTTATTTTCCTAATGATAGTTAGGTAACTTTTGGCCCACCACCCTTCATATAAACACACACAGATGACATATGACATTGCACAAAAACTCAGAGTTCAGTGGCAGTCAGGTATCGTGTTATTGCACAATGCCGAAAGAACAACATGAAAAAGTTTGCACAAAATGCTGCATGTATGTCAAACAGGCTTGAGAATGAAAATTAACAGTTGAGAAGTTGCAGGTTCCATGTACATTTGAGATAAGACATTAATAATGATTAAAATCTATAAATCATCACCGTTCCCTGAGACCGTAGTAACCCAAAAAGTCCCCCATCGATTTTTATACAACATTTAAGGCCGCATCAAATAATCTTAGTTATAAGAGCCAAAATGTAATCAAATGGCAAATTTTCAAAAATTCATCACAAGTCGCCAAAACCAATTACTACAGTTTTGGGGAACGGTGATGAAATCATATTTATAACTTTATAAAAGACTAGATTATTCATACATTTCTTCTATGTGGAAATGGTATCAAAATTTTAAGAATGCAGTTGTAGGCCACGAAACCTAAATATAGAATATAACAGGATAGCCATGTCCTGTCAAGGGGTGCAAAAACAGATCCATAGAGTGAAAGGCAAGCCCGTTGTTTTCTTACTTTGCTGAAGGACCCTTCAACATACTCATTACCTATGGGTAGTCGTTCATCAGTTTCTATTTATTATAGTCACTTTATAATTTAAATATTTGCTCTTTATTAGATACAGCTCAAATGCCTGTCGGGGAAAATTTGATTAGTCTCGTTTGCTAACAATAAAAATTTGATATAGGCCCATACTCCTAAAATGTGAATCATTCATCATTCACTTCACAAAACAGGTGCTTTTCATTTCAAGAATAGGTCATGTGCCTTATTGGAATGGGACAAAAGATCTAACAATGAAATCATCCTGCCTGAAAGAGATTTATTCATGAAAAAATAGAATTATCTACACTGATGATAGCATTAAATTCATTCTTTAAACATTTTTAAAGCTTATTTGATGCATGAAAATATATAAATATATACATAAGCATGCTTACAAAGAAACCCACAAACAACAGCCTTAGGCTAAAGTCTTTGTGAAACAAACCAAGATTATATACACATGTATGTAATTATAATCTCTGTCATACAATTTAACCACAGCTCCCACTCAAAATTACATAATATTTCTGAGTGGATCTGACAAAATCGAGTTTAAGGTAACAGACCAAATTCCTGAGCAAACCCTCCAAAGGGGGAAATATTTTCCATGGAAAACGAGATGGGATTATAACATGAAATATTAGCTATTTTTCTGCATTCCTTTAAAGTATTTTGCTTGAAATGGTCTCAGAAATATTTTATTTTCATTTCTTAGAGAGGTATAAACATTTCACTTTTATCCCGGTTTTGTCAGATCCACCCACATTTACAGCTGATAATAGACACAAATCCGGTTTCAATAGTTAAATCAAGACAGCCATTTGACAACTGCACATATAAAACTGAGATCAAAATATACTATGGTTTTTGACAATGTTAATAAATTTAATATTATCAGATTATGCTTATGTACAACGAAGTTGGAAATGTTTCAGGTGATGAACACAAATGAATTATCAGGAACTTTGTTCATTTATTTGCTCATTTTATTGACATTTTATAAGGTCAGGATAAAAATGGTAACACTCAGTGATAACCTGATTTCTGGCATCACTGAACGATTGATTACAATAAAAAACAAAAACCTACTTTCTTCTCTGTCCAGTGCTATAACATAATTATTAAAGGGCAGCCACCAAGACATGTCATTGCAGAACATATGAAAATCAAGCATTATGTCCCTTTGTAAATTTGATTAGGCTCGTTTGTTATACAAATAAAAATTTAACAGACTCGTAAAGTGGATGTGAACCATTCCTCGTTTACTTCACGAAATTGATGCTTTTCATTCCAAAGTAAATATTCATCTTAATGGCATAGGACAACATTTAATATTAAGTGACAGCAATACTCAGATCTCTTCAAAATGATAATTATCGTTACATCTAATGGTACTTGCCATCACATACGTGTTTGGCATTACTTAATAGGTATAACATCGGAAATTTAGTTCATTTTATTGATTAGGGTTGCCACAATTCAGTTTTTTGTCTCTCCTGTAAAATTTTCTCAAATTGGGCTACGAGGTTTGCTTAAAGCACCATCGATAAATGTATTTGTAGCTGATCTGCAGCTGACCCATAATTCACCTGTGCCGTTAGCCTTAGTTGACACAACTGGTGATTTATCTGGTGCAGGAATATAAAAAGATCTCAAACCCAGTGACTCAGGTGTGAATGCCAAGAACAGTGAAAATCCTAAAATAAAGACCTCAAACCCAACTGATGCAATCATTTCTGGAGGAAATATTGAAACTTTTCACAAATATTACTGACTATCTTGAAACACAATGCAAAGGAGATTGGTCTAATTACCGGAGCTGGGTAACATTAGCACTTTTTCAGTGTCATGAATCCAGGCTCTGACTCCACAACTTCTCATTGGAGTTGTCATTATTAAATAGTCTACATTATAGCTGCCCTTGCAGGAAAAAAAATAGAACTCTTTGCCAGTGTCGATGTACATGAAAAAAATGGCCACAATCTTCATGACATTGTCGTAAACATTATTGAGAACAGCACTTTCACATCAGAACTTAAAATATATCTGCTAAGGTCAAAGTTCTCTGTGTAACTTTTATAAGCATAAACATAATTTACAGAGATTTCCCAGAGTTGAGGACTCTTTCAGCCAGCCACCCTACGTCAAAACAATGGAGGTTTAAGTAGGACTGGCAGGATTACCATAGGGGCAGGTTCCTTACATCAATCCGACATCAGCATGATGTGGTAACCAGCGGATCTACGTAGGAAGGAGATCATTCCTATATGCAAACTTGACATCAGTCTTATGCATCAAATTTCCATACAGTTGCAGGCTGGGCTGATATATGTCATGGTGTTTGGCTTTAGTACATAAAATTAATGGTCTATCTGTATGAGAGTATGAGATCTTTACACATTTGTTCTATCAAATGCAAACCCCCTCCAAGCATATCAAGGGTTATCAACCAGAATATGTTATGTCCAGTTTGATTCATTGCTCTTAAGTACCTGTAGATAATCAAGACACAAGTTGTGGGACTTTACGTATCTCATAACCCAGTTACACTATTCGTGTGACCGTGTTGATGTTGGTACAGTTATTGGAATTTTCATTAAGGTTACAAATTTCAAACTCGTTTTTCTCAATTGGATGATTTTGGACATAAAACATTCTGGTTGCCAACCCTCAATATATACTTTCTGGGTGGCTCCTTAACATATTTAATCTTGTATCTCCATAAGCTATAATTGTCATATGTAGGTCTACCTTGAGTACACATTATACCTCCCTCTCATTTTCTGACTTCCATTCCAAAAACAGATTTATGCAGTTGTGTTCAGAACTGTGAAGCCTTCAAAGATAATAATATGGGGAAACATTTTTCTTTCCTGCTTTGGAAATGGACGGTAATGGTGTATAATATCTATAATAAATTAGAGTATTTGTGGGAATTCATTCAGCTATCTTGCAGGCAAGTAGCATCTGTATTATGCAGCTAGCTGTGAATGGCTGGTAACATTTTGAGTTTTCAGCTCTGAAATGATGCCCTGACCATCCTCCCGCTGAGGGGCTGCGGTGGCCGGAAATTATCTGCCATGAATCCATCGTCGCCGGGGTGTGGATGATCTCCCTTAACAAATGTGCATAACCTACGAAAATTTTCCATCTGGGGATTAAATTGAGAAAGAGATATAATCAAAAAATAAAAACAGAATGAAGGAAAAGGTTAGTATGAAAGCACTTGCAGTCATAAGTGTGACAGAGGAAAGCCCTGTGACAAATTCCAGATTAAGGGGGATAAGAATTAGAGTACAATCAAAAGGAGCTCATTTCATGGCTTATCTCCCCCTACCTAAACAAGGGAGTAAAATAGATACTTCAAAATATTGTATATCTATGCTTCAAAATCGAAGCTTCTCACTGAATTTTGTTCAACATCTCCTTCAAGCGTTATACTACACTCTCTCGCATGCCTAGTTATTTTGGAATTGAGTAATTGTGTGTGCAATTTGAATTCCATCTTCATAGACCTGAGGATAAACGATTCCTAATGTAAACTTTCACAGTATAAAAATGGATCACCAAAGATGTCACATGAAATTAGTTTTTTTGGAAAAGACAACTGACCTGAGGTAGAGACATCATAAGAGGGTATCTCAGTACTATCCAAGTAACGTTTTCTGAACAAGGTGGTGTGGTGAGAGAGCCATCATATGTCCAGTAGTCCCATAAGGCAGGATCTAGGATACAGCAGAGTTAGATTGATAAAACATAATGAAGGCAGCAATAATATTATATATCATTTACATAATGCTCTATCCTATTAACGAACAGACTCTAAGAGCTTTACAGAACATTGATAGCATACTTGTATTATATCAAACATACATACTTAGATTCGGGGGAGGGGGGGTGGGGGGGACATCCCTGGCTTCCATTTCAGGGGGCATCCAATCGAAGAGTGAAATTAAAATTAAGTTTTTTGAAATTTGAAATTATCACTGTTAACTTCGTAGCGCAAGTTGTCCTGCAGACCCACAAGCTTGTGGAAATGTGGCCCTGTGCTGTGATAAGCAAGACCAGAGTAGAGAACCTGTTACATGTAAATACTATCTGTAGTGCTGATTAAGGCCCTATACTTGAATATTGGTGCAAACAATCAATGAGTTGGTCCCGGGCATCACCAAACCTTGGCACGCCACTGCTCAGATTAAAAAAATTAATTGATAGATATTCAGAGTGTGAAAAAATCACTTTTCAGCTGATGCTTAAAAATCATCAACTTTTCATTCTCTCTACAAAACAGAGAAATATAGAATTCCAAATATGAGGCCCTTGAAAAAGAAAAAGAGATTTTTCATCCATGGTCATCAAGGGCATGGTTGGAATTTTTTTAACTTATTAAAGCATGGGATGATCCCAGATGTCAAGATCATACGTTGGCCAGGTCAGAAGGTCAGTTATGTAATAAACCAGGCATACTCTTGCTTTCAGTTTATGATGAAAAACACAAAATCAGTGAAAAGATATTCACTCCCATATTAAACTATAAGCCTTGTACCACATGTTCATATTCGATCAGCCTAGAGATATAACATTTTTCTCGACGTCAATGATAAATTTTTTTTCAATTAAACATCTTGTCAACTTGTACGCAGAAGAAGCTGGGTCAACATTTTAACAAGAAGCATGAAACAAAAGTTATAATTTACAGTGGACTTATGGATTTAATAATATAAAATACATAGAATCACTTCACAGAATCAAAGCTATTGTAGAGATATCGGATTTTGTGTTCTGTGTGGGCTTACCAACACTGAATGAGTACTCACCAGGCAAAAAAGTGGATGGATTAAAAGGTCCTGATAGTGTCTTCTGTCTACCCTGGAAATACAAAAAAAAAACAAAAAACATGTAGATTGGAGCAACATTATAGTTAGAGAGTTCTCAAAGAGCCTGGTTATTTCTTGAAGATATTTCATTGTAACTCAAGATCTTCACACCACTGACTATTTCTAAGATAAGTCATTTGTGTCAATGGCGGGTGGACCATTGTTTAATATTGCGATAGCTATGACATTTCCTGTATTCATATAATTATTTCTTCTGTTTTATAAATATTGTAACGGATTATTATGTGCTAAATGACTGTAGATCAAAAGCATAATAACAATATCCAGGCTACCAGGTTGCTGCTATACTTACTTTGTACAAAACATCTTCCAATGTTTCAGCGACTATCTTCAGCCCAGTGTGCTCTCGGCCAATCTGTTCTCAGAGAAAAAGTAAGAAAATAAGTATAGAAGAACCTGTTAAATTAGAATTTTTACTGATTAAAAAATACAATGATTCTTTATCTGTGTACAGATGTATGAGCAGCTTCATTTTTCTGGTAAGACTCTAATGAGGATGTAAGCCTGTTTACACCTTGCTTCACAATTATCATGTTTGTGGACATGGATAATGTTATAGAACAATTTGTGAATAAGAAAGAGAGTTGCAAATTCTTCTTTAGTAAAAAAATAGGGGCCTACCCAGCCAGCAACTCTAAGACAAATCCGATATAGATTTCCACAGAAATTGGTATGATTACCATAGGGTGTGGGTTACTTACATCAAACTGACATTGGTGTAATATCGTAACCAGTGGATCAACATAGGAATAATATCATTTCTATGTGCACACTTGATGCCAATCATATTCATTACATTTCTGTAGGGTTGCCGGCTGGGTAGAGTTATCAGCAACTCAAAGATAATGAAGAGATATGAATTAGAAAGGCTGCCTTTTTAAACAGTCAAACCAGGACAATATGGGCTTTTTGAGTGCATCCGAGCGGAGGAATGAGTAGTGAACCATGATCGTCGATATCTGTTCCAGATCCGGCACTTGAAGAGAGAGAAAGAGAGAGAGAGAGAGGGGGGGAGATATGCAGGTAGCTTTAGGTTTCAAGACGACCAGGCAAGTAAACAATAACAGATCAAACAATTGCACAACGCAAAACAAGCTGATTCAAACAATTTGCACAAGGGCATAGTCAATCAAATTGAGAATATATTCCTAAACATGAAGAAATGGGGGATATGGTAGACAGTAGGCTTACTTGACCGAACATAGCCACAATGGCAATGCCATGCATACTTCCAACAGCCTCCTCAATGCTGGAGTACAGACGTGAATTCCAATGTACAAATTGGATCTGGTTCAAATGTGAAATAAAACAGTTCAAGTCAGTTACAATGAAATTACATTACTATAATACCATGCACTTGCATACACCATGTACATTTCTATATTTCAGCTGTCGAGCCATATTTAGTACACAATAATGTCATTAAAGAAATACAGAAATTGCTGGTGTGCTTTCATGGGGAAGACAGAGAATCACAACTTCTTTGTAAAATAAATTAATTTATATAGAATTATGCGTGTGGCTGGTATACAAGATGCCTTCCAATGGAAAGATGGTCATTTTAAAAAATATGTTTTAAGTTTCACTGAATTATTATCAATCAAAGAGACTGACATTAATTTTTTTGTCACAGAAACTATATATTTTAAAATTCTAATAATCAACTTGTGAAATCAAACTGTAAAGAAACTATTAAATGAATCTATAATGTTCTGTGCTTTGAGACATAATATACCTGTAAGTTTTCTCCTTTTCCAGCTCTAATCATTGTTTTATTTTCCATTTTCCTTTCTTTTTTTAAATCATAATAAATCGATCTCTCTTTAAACAGGGTTCATCGTTTTACCAAACATTAAGTAGATAAATTGCCTGTTTTACTTCTCATGTTCATGTCTCCCTCAGTTTCTTCTGTCTCCTCTTCCTCCATATTCCCCTCACCTTCCTTCCTTCATTTCATAATCAGCAGTGGAAATGTTACCTCCATAGGAAAAGCTTTGTGGTTGATGACATGCTCAGACCCTCTATCACAGTCTTTACCCCAGTGAAATCGAATTTCTGACAATTCATATTCTGTATCTTCCAACAAAGGCCCTCCCGACAAAACTGTGACGAAAAAAAGAATCACACGATGTAGATTTACACAACTAAAAATAAATCACAGGGAAGATAAATTGACAATAACAGAGACAGAATACATAATAAATGCAAATAAAGAAAACTTATAACATCCCGAAATCATACAACTTCGGAGGACCTAGTTTCACAGGGTGAGTGAATACAACAACAAACTGTTTTAACTAGAAATATATTCCTTGTGTTAAATACATTTTTCCTTATATAAACATTTGAAATATTGCACAGGCAGGAAATCAATACACGATATCCGCTCAAAATGTTCATAGAATAAACCAAGAAAAAAGTTGTCATCTGCAGTTGTGGGAATAAAATTTAGGCGGTTTTATGATCGAGTCAGCGATACACAAAAAAAAGTACGTGGACGTGACCTATCAAGCAAAACGTATTTAAAAGCCAGCGCCTTGGTGATAATAATCAATGTCATCAGTGTAGTAAACATAATATTTATTTATAGCCAGAGACAAATGAAGAGTAATGTTGAAGATGACTTCCCAGCCAGCAACCCTACGAAACTCCAACACATAAGATTGATGTCAAGTTTGCACATAGGAATGACATCGTTACTACTTCGATCCGCTCGTTGCGACATAGTGCCGACGTCGATCTGATATTGGGAACCCGCCGTACCGTAATCCTACCAACCTTAGGGAAAACCCATACAAATCTACGTTGGGTGGACGTAGGGGCGCTGTCTGGGTTAGTGCCTGTTGCTAATCAAACTAGACAGACTGATCAGTTACTGGCATAACAGTCAAGTATGGTGCTCAAATTTTCTACGTCGACGCTGTTTTCTCAGCGTCCATCGACTTTGCGATCCTGCTTGACACAACAGCTTTCTTCCATTGTTGATACAATTGCCATGGCAACGGCATTCAAATAAAGATGACAGCTATACAAGAGTTTTGCCTCTCTCTTTCCCTCTTTCTCTCTCTCTATATCTATCTATCTATCTATCTGTCTGTCTGTCTGTCTGTCTGTCTGTCTGTCTGTCTGTCTGTCTGTCTGTCTGTCTGTCTGTCTATCTATCTATAATATTATATCCCCCTTTTCTCTCTCTCTTTCTCTCTCTCCTCCAATCTCCTTCTTTCTCTCTCTCTCTCTCTCTCTCTCTCTCTCACTCTCTCTGTACTGATGCTTTTGTTCTGTCCCATCATGAGTAGGTCCATCTTTCATGAAGAAATCTCTCTCTCTCTCTATCTATCTATCTATCTATCTATCTATCTATCTATCTATCTATCTATCTATCTATCTATCTATCTATCTATCTATCTATCTATCTATCTATCTATCTATCTATCTATCTATCTATCTATCTATCTATCTATCTATCTATCTATCTATCTATCTATATATATATCTATCTATCTATCTATCTAAGGTATTGTCTACTTACCACTGCGCCCAATGGACTCTATTCTCAGCCCAGAATCAACTGACAAACAGAAGGAAAAAGCAAATTGGTCAAACATAAGGAGCAGAAACAAAAACATGCAGAGCTAACTTGATAAATTACACTTTAAAAAGCACAGCTGTATTACTGTGACTGAAACATCCGATTTTTTTTTTTTTATTCGAAATTTGAATTCTCATTTTTTTTTTCTCTGTCATATCAACTCTCTTTATTTTTATTTTTCAGTGCTCTCTCCAGCCTTCTGTCAGGCTTGTAGGTCAATGTTTTACAATAGACTCACTGCTCTGTGCATTTACACCTCTAGGCCTTCTGTCATCCAAAGACTGTCATATTCATGGTGAAAGAAATGTTATACATGTAATCCTGACTACTGATAGTGATGATGGTGGTGCTGAATCTGCGACCACAGCGTTATTGGATGTTAAACACTTCCTAGAAAGGGAAACATGTTTAGAAAACAGCAATGTACTTTACATCAAGGTGGCATATTCAGTATTTGAAAGCTATAACTGCTTCTTATGCATCGGATTCAATGCGTAACACATCTCATTTTACGCACAGGCAATAGATTAACAAGGCGTTGGACTGACTGGAGACCTGGTAAAGGAAGAAAAACAAGAGGACGCCCCGAAAGACAATGGGAAAATGGCATGGTGCAGACAGGTGAATAGTCATGGTCATGGCGGACGGAAATGGTGCAGACAGGTGAATAGTCATGGTCATGGCGGACGGAAAACAGTGAAGAATGTAGATCACTGACGGTGGGCTGGACTGGCGGGGTCTGACAAGAGCAAGATGAAACACTTTGGGGGGGGGGTGCATCTAAATCTATTGTCAAAAGAGTTCATGGTGATTTTAAAAAAAAAGAAAAAAATTTACATAACGTCAAAATAAAGGAAAACACGCAGTACCTTGTTTGGGCCTAGGAAAGACAACCAAGGTGTAACCGTTGTTGAGGATTTCTGTTTCTCGAGACGTGGAGTAATTGAACTTGATAGGTCTTCCGGCCAGCGACTGGTCAAAAACAGCATCGTTGGACATGAGATCTATGGGTGACTGTCTGTGTCCGCTGGCCTCTGGGTAGAACATTCCCCACTCCGAACAAGCTGGAACATAAGAGGTTCACTAACTTACTGGTTACCCTATAAACGCTCAGGCATAAAATGACTAAGTCTTATCAACCAGAAAAAAAAAAAAAACCAAGTTCATCTGACCAGGTGGTCAGGCTAATCTAATAAGTTTCCTTTGACTAGATGAATAATCCAAGCTGGTGAACAAACTCATCCAGGCAATCCAGTTTCATTCCACGCAAAGTGCTGAAAGGTACCATCTGTGTCTGTGGGCGCCATTTTGTAGGCCTAAGGGAGATATATCATACCAGACCCGATCAGACACAGTCACACGCTGCCAGCAAAAGGTGCACTAAAGAAATAATGTCAGAAGCTGATTGTGTCTGACCAGGCTTAGTTTGATAGGATCTTCCCGGATTTACTAAGAAAATAAAGGAAATTATGGTGTGCACTTCTTGTCTGTCGACATGGCCAAGATCACATTTTGGAAACTGGGTCACAAAGTGAGACCCCCGGACATACGGGTAAGAATAGTAATTTGCATGTGCACTGGTGAGCATGCATGAGCATATTTTAATTTTTTTTTAACTCTGTAAAGATGGGCAATGACGTCACTGAGGAATACCTGGAATTTCGAGAAAAATTCCCAGAAATAAGATTAACTAGCTGAGGTCCCCGGCCCTGTCCGGGATAAATCGGTTTGAATATTGGTTTCAGTTCTGGGTGGTTATTATGGACCTGCTTCATCTGGCCTGTTACTATTTGTTTATTTTATTTGTGTTTGTTTGTTTTTAAATAAGTCTTACTGCTCTGCCTTTGTGAGTTGACACACTGCGCATGCCGTACAACAGCATGATTTGCGCACGGGTTAGTGTGTTTGATAGTGAACACATCGCAGGAAGTGATAACGAAATCTTAAAATGGCGAACCATGACTCGAAATAGATCTAAATGATGGCGAAACAATAAATTTCCAATAAAAAAAAACAACACCGATTTAAGACTTCTATTAAAAACTGTGCACCCTTACATCCATTCTGATGCACCATATAAAATTTGAACTCTGAGTGTTGAGTGGTTCAGAAGCCTTTTGCAACGAAAAATCTCAAGTCCACAAATAGTATAGATTACAAAGATTTTTAGTTGCTTCTGGGTCCATTAGACCCACGGTGTATGGCAAAGGTTAAAATTGAAAATGTTATCCTGGAAGTCCCGGTAGTCTGTACTTAACTCATGAAAACCAATAATTATTTGAAAGAGGACTGACCATAAATAAAGGCAATTTATCGTCGTCGATCTCACATATTGACAAATGGACGATCTAGGCCAGTGGTTCTCAATCTTGTTTTGACCCACATCCCACTTCAATTTTTCAAAGAAACGTGAGCCCCAGCGTGATCAGATAAAGCTAGCTTACAGTATACAAAGAGGTTAAAAAAAAATAAAAAATATATATATGTATATATTCAAAGGAAGTTTTAATTAAAACTTTATTTCAAGATCCATTCACTTGTTTCTTACTTCCGTGTTTTAATCTGAGCTAAATAAGGAAAACCATCAACACGACATAAACAAACAACAGTTTATCTAAAAAGGTTAGTTAAAATACAGCAGGCTCATAAAATTAAGATTTCTATGAAAAATCCTTACGCCCCATTCCGAAGACCCACGCTCCACCAAAATATTGCTATGCCCCACCCTGACAAACACTGATGATCTAGATGGTGTGATTTACGGGTACAGTATCATTACACCGACATAAATAAACACCGACCGCGCTGCACTGTGGCGACGACGTGCCTGCTCCAGTTGTAACTGGGTGCAATGACACAAAGGCAAATTTCCCAAATGGGATTAAAGTAGTATACAAATACAAAATACTCACAATGGGATCTAGATCTATATTCTTACGAAATGATTTATTGGTATCTTTGATAGTTTTGAATTTATAAGCAGAGACGTTTCTGCTACAAGTTTGTCTGTACGTAAGAAATCTCATTCTCTATAAAACTATATAAAACGCTTTTCTGTCAAATGGGAAAATATTGATGCGCCTGTAAGATAACACAGACTGATATGAATCGCTTTATTATCCCAGTAGGGAAATTCTCTCTCACAGAGCGTTGAACTACACATACGGAGTACACGTATCTTAATTACGTATCATTACACAAATATATTACAACTGTGTAAATGAGATAGACAACGGTCTGATCTACAGGCTTATATATCAGTGTGGTATGTTGCCTTCAAAATCTCCATCGACGAAGCTTTGCAATTTCTTCTCTCGTTCGTTCAGACCTTCTTTCCTTTATTCGCTCCTTAACCTGTTCCCCAGTTGGCGACCCTGCGGAAATCAGACTCGTGGGAATTGACGTCAGGTTTGCACATCGAAATGACATTGTTTTTATGCAGATCCGCTGGTTACGACATCCCGCCGGCGTCACTTTGATGTAAGGTACCTGCCCCTAAGGTAATCTTACCAATCCTACGGAAATCTACGTCAGATTGATGTATGGTCACTGGCTGGGTCTTTATTTCTTTGCCTAGCGTTTACGTTCTCTCCTCAGTTTGCTAAATCATTCTTTTAAATTGTATTCCCTGTTGCCTCAGTTCCGTGTGAATAAGTCTCCATTGTGGCATTCTCTTGCTTGTAGACGTGCATTCAAGATCATTAATTGGTATCATAATAAAAAAAAAGTCTTGTTCAGTGGAGACATGAAATAGTCAGGAAACTGTAAAACATGGTACAATACAAAAAAAAATACAGTGAGATAATTACCTTTCCGCATAATTATTTCCTTCAGAAAGATACGCAAAAAGACTGAGAAACAGCAAACTCATACATATATATAATCCTCAAATTCAGCGTGTGATTCACAAGTCAATGAGACCAGTACAAGTATAGACATTTAATGGCTTAGTAATCCTTTTGGAATACGAACCGTTACGGTAATAAGGTATCCTAAGAATAAAACCACTACGGTGCTATCGTGCCTAATCCGCGATATTAGTTCTTGTTTGTTCCAGCTCCATTTTCTGAAAACCTGGAGATCTTTATGTAAAAGAAATAATAAATGCACACTCTGACAAATGCACGCTTTAAAATGCGCTGTGGCACTTATCAAGCCGTTTCACAGTTCCGATTTATTCTAATTCCTTGTGATGGTACAAAACCGCAAACGTTTATCGTCAATTTTCTCAGTTTTGAAGAAGTGGAGTTGGAACAAAATAGAACTAAGGTGGCGTAATGGTGGGAGATCAGGTCTGTATTTATATCCACCAACTCAACCTAATTAATATGATTTATGATTCTGTGATCACTGAAATCAGCAGAGAATGACATTAAATCAGTCAGGGTAAAAAATCCACACAGCAGTCTCTGGTAAGATTCCCTGCTCGCCGAAGGATAGCGTTAGCAAAAGCGAGAACAATGCATCATGTGCTTGAATGAGCCAGTAAGACATTGCGCTTTTGTCTAAGTTTTTAA
Organism: Onchidella celtica; assembly: GCA_963931925.1. NCBI lineage: Eukaryota > Metazoa > Mollusca > Gastropoda > Systellommatophora > Onchidiidae > Onchidella > Onchidella celtica. The sequence goes on along the minus strand of OZ007574.1, from coordinate 38,014,415 downwards.
ATCCAAAATTTCACACAGGTAAAGAAATAATAATAATAATAATTATATACATTTATATAGCGCCAGGACTAAAACATTAAAAGCTCTAGGCGCTGTACACAGTAAAAAATCATAAAAGCACATTCAAATAAACTTACACACACACAGACAAACTAGTTTTATACATCCATAGCAAGCTATAAAATTCAGTTTTTAAAAAGAAATGTTTTTAACCTGTTTTTAAATATGTTTAGAGAGGCAGAATTTCGAACCTCTTGTGGTAAAGAATTCCACACACAGGGACCAAAACAACTAAAAGCTCTATCTCCATAATTTGATGTTTTACACCTGGGAACAACCAGTTTGTTTTCTGTAGTAGATCTTAAAAATCTATCAGACTCATGTTTTTTCAAAAGTTCCGAAAGATAGGAGGGAGCTGAACCTTCAAGACATTTGTAAACCAAAACTGCCGCTTTAAATTTTATTCTGTTTTCAACAGTAAGCCAGTGAAGTTGGTCAATAAGACTTGAGGCAGATTCTCTTTTTGATTTTCTAAAAATCAGTCTAGCTGCATTATTCTAAATTATCTGAAGGCGTTTTATTTTGTTGCTCGGAATTCCAAAGAGCAGAGAGTTACAATAATCAAGCTTTGAAAACATAAGTGAAGTGATAAGTATTCGAGTTGCCTCTTGGGATATGAATGGACGAATAGAGCTGATGTTTTTTAATTGAAACATTAATGATCGACATAATGAACTTATTTGATTTTCCATGCTGAGATCTGATTCTAAAATTGTGCCTAAGTTTTTAACTTTATCCACGTTTGCTACACTGCTTTCACCAAAATCACACACAAAAACAAAAACAAAAAATCGAGCAAAATAAAACGCTGTCCCTTGTTTAGAAATAGAAACAGTCTGAGTTCTTACTTCAGACTTGCGTAAACTTTTGAAAGCGTTTTTTTTGTTGTTGTTATTAAGCACATGTAGCCTACTACCGGTCTGTAGGCCCTATATATTTTGAGATCTCAAGTATTTTTCTCACACTCTGTTCAGTAATGCAGCACACTCCTGGCGCACATGTTTTCGTTTCCATTTCTGTTGTTGTCCTATATTCGCGACCTTAGTTTTCTTGTTTGTTCCAACTCCACTTCTTGCACAAGTGAGAAATTCGACATTCATCGTTTGCGGCTTTAGTATGATGATAAAGAGTTAGAATAAACTGGAGCTGTGAAACAGCCCGGTCAGTGCCACAGCGCATTTTAAACAAGTGTCAAAGTGTGCATTTGTTATATCTCTTCTACATACTAAAAGATCTCCAGTTTTTTCAGAAAACGGGGACGGAACAAACAAGAACTAAGGTTGCAGTGACCCTTCACAATAACACGTCGGTGATAGTTTATACAACTAAAAATTCAGTCACAAATGTAGGCCTATTGACGGTTGATTCATCATTATGTAAAGCTCACATTCCTGTCAGGTCTTAATAAATCTAAACCAACCGACAGGTGAAATTCACACACACAAGCTCGTAGCCTAACGTATCTTTAACCGTGTGATTAACGAAAAGATCAATATTCCCTTTCTATTTCAGTAGTCGGATGTCTCTGTTCAATATAGACTCACTGCTATCATCGTTTTACCCAGAAACGTCGGGAGCGTCTTTAGATTTGACGTCCTTGTATTGATTTTTCTTGTTCTGCCATACGTGACTACCCAGGTCAGTGGCTCAAGACATCATAATAAGCTGCTCTTTTTTTTTCCGTTTGTTGTTGTTAGTGCTGGTGGTGATGTTGATGATGATGGTGGTGGTGGCAGGGGCGAGGTTTCCTGATAATCAAATAATCAGTGATTACCCTTCGAATATTAATTCTAGAATTACAACGCTTTTCAGACCGAGCCCAACTTCAAGTCCATTTAGTCAGTTCAGCATTCTATTCTACGTTGCTATTTTGGGTTTGTTGTTATAGTCTAACACCCCTCACCGAAAAGCATCTTTGTAGGGACTTACACCATATGAACTGGTCCAAAATCAGTGATTAACAAAGACGAAGAAGACTTGACTACGCCCAGAGGCGAGCTTGAGCATAGCCTGTTTTCTTCAAAGCGGCGCCGCAGACAGCAAAATAGTGGGGGGAAAAAATAGGTTTATAATCAAGGTTTGACCCGATTTTATGTACTTATGCAGGTTTTTCACTATGCGGTCGTTTTCAGCCCAATCGAAAGGTAAAGATTAGAATGAAAGAGTTTGTGTGGATCTTTTTTTTTGTTTTTGTTTGAGGTAATCTAAGAATAATTTACTCTACGCACAGCAAGAGCTATCAAAGAATAATAATTGTTATAGTCTAGATCTAGATATAACTGTGATCAAAATCAGTCGAACGTGTTAAGAACATCAATTCACTTGATAGGTCGCTCGAACCTAAACCGCAACGGCAGATAGCCACTTCTGCGAAATCGCTACACATTGTTGTGTCACAGAGATGCCATTTAAGCACTTTCTACCATTTAATGTTAATGGGTCTTTTCCGGGAAACTTTATGAGATGATAGAATAACAAAATCTCTGGCTATGAATATGACAATGAAAACGTGCTGTTAAAATTATATTTTTAAAAATGGGTGAAAAATATGCGTTTATAAGTCTGTTAAAAGTGTTAGTATGAATGAATAGTTTTTCAGATTAGTTTGGCTTGTAAATTGCTGCATTCCTGTCCTGTTGACAAGAATAGTCCGCTCTTCAGATTTTTGCAGTGCCTAGCTACCGTTTCATTGTTTTAGTCGCTGCATTTATAATTATGTACATATGATGTAGCGATACGTCCTATTATGAGGATCTTACTAGCTTAAATTCTGATTACCCTCTGCAGAGGACCAGGCTTCGCCCCTGGGTGGTGGTGGTTGTGGTGTCATCCATGACGACTCAGGTCAGTGGTTCAAGCATTACAAGACTTCATAATGAGCTGCTCTCTTCTTTTCCTTGAGTTGGTGGTGTTGTTGGTGATGATAATGATGATGATGATGATGGCGGTGGTGGTGACGGTAGTGGGGTCACTGTGGTGGTAGTAGTGATGGTGCTCCGTCATTCGTGACTACACAGATTGACTGCAGAATCATGCTACAAAACGAAATTATTTATATAGCTGTCCTGTTTCCATTTGTTGTTGGTGGTGGTGATGATGGTGATGGCGGTGGAGGTAGTTGTGGTGGTAGTGGTAGCCTTCTGCTTTTCACTCAACAATCAATGTCAGGGGCTGACCCATCTTACATGACAAAATCAAATTGCTTTTTCTCTATTCTCTTTTTACCGTTGTTGGTGATAGAGATGCTGGTAAATATAAAGACCTCGCCTCCAGCCGCGCGCCATACACATAGCGAAATACACTGGGAATTGGTATTCATTTATATGATATGAATTTCGTTATTGCATAATAATGTAGACCAGGGGTCACCAAACTTTTTTCACAGAGGGCCGGATAACTGACAGACTTACAAGCGCGGGCCGCATAAGCAATCTGTTCAATACTTGCAAGCCAGAAGAAAAACTCTAGAGCAAAGACGATTTTTTCATGTAGCTCTAGATATGCCTGGTTTTATCGAACAAAATCAAGTACCATGACGGGCCAGATGAACTGACGTGGAGGGCCGCGCGGGCCGTAGTTTGGTGACCCCTGATGTAGACTATGACTTAAGTGAAAGAACATTCCCTGATTTCTCTGTAGTATTATCAAAAACCCAGCTGTATAATGGAAGAACATACCCCACTTCTATAGAACCTTACGGCAGAAGCACGAGTTCGATCATCAATGATTCCAAATTTTAATATAATGTTGTAGTCTAAAGACAGAAAGATCAAAAGCAAGGACGTAATAGTATTTATGGGCGTATAGTTAATAATGTAAAACACTCAAGATGAGGCTTTTGCTTAATTTCTCTCTCTCTCTCTCTCTCTCTCTCTCTCTCTCTCTCTCTCTCTCTCTCTCTCTCTCTCTCTCTCTCTCTCTCTCTCTCTCTCTCACTAAGTCACAGAGTGGTGTGCATCCCTCCCTCTCTCTCTCTCTCACACACAAAATCGTCCGTACAGAGTGGTGTGCATCTCTCTCTCTCTCTCTCTCTCTCTCTCTCTCAATCATCCGACAGTGTAATGTGCGTCTCTCTCTCTCTCTCTCTCAATCATCCCGACAGTATAACGTGCGTCTCTGTCTCTCTCTCTCTCTCTCTCTCTAACTGGTACTACAAAATAGCGTGCGTCTCTCTCTCTCTCTCTATCTCTACCCCTCTCTCTCTCTCTCTCGCTCTCTCTCTAAATGCTACTTACAAAATAACGTGCCCCTCTCTCTCTCTCTCTCTCTCTCTCTCTCTCTCTCTCTCTCTCTCTCTCTCTCTCTCTCTCTCTCTCTCCTCTCTCTCTCTCTCTCTTCTTTCTCTCTCTCTCTTTCTCACTCTCTCTCCCCTCTTTCTAAATGGCCCCTACAAAATACTGTGCACAGTAAGATATCAATACCCACCTTTTACAGTTGGATCATTGAAACTCCTATAAGTGGGGTAGATTTTATCCGGCCGGTGGAAATGGTACATATCCCCTTCACGACTTTCCACAACTCTGGTGCGTTGCAATTTCCCACGACCTTGACTCCTCGAACTTTCCATGGCAAACTTGAGGTTTGACACGCACACACTACACAACTACACAGTAAATATCCAAGACAAAACCTCAATTTATCAAACCTCTCAATGTCTTATCGCACCAGGGTGCATTAACTGATAAACCTGTCACTGGGTGCCGCCTGAAAAAAGAATCTATCAATGCCTTTTCCTCAAAGAATAATTAACCCCAGCTCTGAATTCTATTTCACACAGAGGTAGAAAATTTGAACAACGATAGTACAGTAAGGTGTAAACATCGGCTGTGTCGCCGTAAATTTTGGAGATAAGAGATTGACTTTGAGGGGGGGAGGAAGGACAGGGGAACAAAAGAGAGGGGGTGGGGTCCTTCATTTCCATGACAATACAGACATAAGTCGTTCTCAATTATCACTTCATTACCCGTTTCCTGTTCTGCATCTACATTAACGACCTTAGTTCTTGTTCGTTTTATCTCCATTTCCTTCAGTATGCAGATGAGGTATAACAAATGCAAACTTTGGCACTAATTGTTTAAAATGCGTTATCAAGCTGTTTCACCATTCCGATTTATCCGCACCTCCATATCATAATACTAAATCCACACATATTTTCTCAACTGTACAAAAAAAAAAAATGGAGTGGAAACAATTAAGATCTAAGGTCGCGATTTTACGGTTTTGCCAGAATGCTTTTTTTTTTTTTTTCCAGCTTTCAGTTTTGAGAAAGACAATATTTTGGGGGGGGGGGGGTGAGATAACAAACAAACATCCGAGGTAGTAATAGTATGCAAAGAAAAAACAACCCAGCCCTTTGCTATACTAAGCTCCATGTTATCAAACCAAGGAAGAAAGTCACGCCTAAGTCTGTTATCGCACTGTTTGTTCAAATATCGTATCAGAGAAAGAGGAAACGAGCTTTATTTCTTCGGTATTATTCCGTCCCCTTAAAATGGCACGGTTCTAACTCCCTTCCATCAACTTTTGAGAAACTGGTGATAGCAGTTTCATGCGCTCATACCTTTTAGAGGTAAGACTTTAGTACTAACATAATATTACACACGCCAATCCATTTGATACTTTGGCACGCAACGGAGAAGGCCTGTAGAAGTAGTATGTAGTGTGTAACTCAGTTCAGCCAAAAAGTGGAGATGGAACCTTGTCATTTAAAGGGGACGATTTGACGTCTCTAATTGTATAGAGTGAAAAATCTGTAGGCTAGTACAGTGCCAGACCAAATCCTCTGAGGCAAAACGATCTCAACCGATTTTGAATACGACAGCGTTGGCGTATCTGTCATATCCCTCGAACTGTAGGAACAAACATCATAACTGTGTCATGATTGCTTTACTTGAAATCGTGGCCCTTTGAGACTTGGCCCAGTCTGACTCATTACTATAAAATTGACAGGTCAACAAAACAATGAGTGCACTTTTGATAAGGACTATCGATTGCATAATTATTGATCCGTTTTGGGCGACGGATTGTTGTCAAAGAAAAATACTACACGATTTATTTTTTTTTGGGGGGGGGGGGGGGGTTGTTTTTGTTTAAATCAAATACCAGACTGGCGAATGGTTGTGATGCTGTGGTGTTAATTTAGAGAAGTGTTAATAAGCCTGATATTATCATCTTTAAACCTAAAGCGCATAGAGTCAAGTCTGTTTTGCCTAGATTTTGTCGACTATGGAGTTAAAACACGACCTCACGTACCAGTAGCAAAGATACTAGAAATGACAAGATGAGACACTGTCTTCTTCGCACCACTAAAAAAAAAACGTGTACACAATTTGCGAACTGATTGAGGGGCGGTGGGGGACATGGCACACAGTATGAAAAGAATGTTTGATATAATGGTAAATTTATGATGCAAAATTGTGACAGCGCTAGTGCAACTAAAAAAAAAAAAAGTTTTCCCTACAGCGATTGAGGTTACAATTCCACAACAAGTGACTTCATTCAAGGCCTATAGCGATAGCTGAACAGTGAACAAAATTCTGTAGTTTCCCTATTTGGCTTTGTAAAATACGGCACTGTTCATGACTTCCGCGCGTTCGCCGCTAGGTGGCGGTGCGAAATCTGTGCACGCTAAAAGCACAGGCTGTCTTATCTTGTCAGTTCTAGTATCTTTGCTAGTAGGACTGAAATAGATTTGTCTCACTAGAAGTTGATTCGAAGGAAGTTCAATCCGGAGTCTAAACCAACACAAAACAGACATGTCTCAGAGCGCTGCTAGCATTAAGCCTAACTGAGCACAGTATGGAAACCCAAGATACTACCTTCATGAAAATAGTGTAGATAATAAAATATGAAATGGGGGTAAAGCACATTTCTCGCTTGAGTTACTGAGTCCAAACATCAAAGCCGGCGTTTTACTTGATGAACATACACACCACATAGCAAACGAGTGTTTTGTGAAAGAATTAAACTTTGAAAAATAGCCACATTTATGGGAATAATGAAACCTATTCAACCAATGGAAGCATTCAGAGATTTTGACAACAAAGTAATGCTAGAAATTTTCGCCACATTTAACTAGCAAATTATAACCTATTTGTTGAACAAAAAACTCATGAGATCGCATTATAACTGCTATCATTGTATGGGGATTCTGACTGTATTACTTGTCCCTGTGGTATTTATTCTGACATCTTCGAGCGACATTACTTGAATAAAAAAGACCGTCGATCTCAGTATTCAGCTTCAGTTTCTGCCACAACTAATTCCTACTTAATTCAAATGTTAAAACGGCTGGAAAGATTTTGGTCGATATTGCTCCATGAATTCATAGCTAATGCTATTTCACGGGGGTCGATATTTTCAAGTATCTCCCGTAACATTACTATTGTAAATCATGCACCTGTAACGCTTAATGAGAGTGCTATGCGTCTGGCATAACTCTTTCCGTGCGGTGTGAAACTACGCGCTTCTAAGTTGTTAATATAGACACGCTGGAGCGAATTCTCAGTGACGAGGTATGAACATGTCCTTAATTTAACACATAAAAACCACATAAAATTTCCATCTGAAAACCCGATCACTCACCTCATTAATTTAGGCTGTCAAGTTGTAAAAATTTAATTCCCAACCGAGACAAGAATCCAAGTATTGAACGACTCACTGGTAAATGGAAAAGAAAAATCTTAGCAGGCTTTTTTAATTGAGACATGAAGCCAAATAACACGGTGTTCCAGTTCGAAAAACATCGCATAAATTTTCACTAAGTTCGGCTGCTGTCAAATTGTGAATACTGCAAAGAGGAGATTAATATAAGTCAAGAATTAAAATTTCTCAGTGATTTCAAGAAAGAAGAAAAAAAAAAACAAAAGCAAAATCTCTTCTGAAAACAGGAAGCCCAAGAACACCGTTTTCCTATACCAAAACCAAAATTACACTTTACATTAGATTATGCTATCAGATTGTGATAATTGCAAACTGAGGCGTAAATTCAAGTATTGCATGGCTCACTGATAAATGAAAAAAAAAAACAACTAAGTCTGGACCTGTTCACACCTGACACAGTTATGAAGCCATTGATAAGCATGTATTCTTTTACAAAAACAACATAACACTTTTCATTAAATTTCGAATAGGTTCTCTCAGATGGTGAAAATAGCAAACTGAGACATGAATCGAACTATTTCACAGCTCAGAGGAAAAATGAAAAAAAAACAACCAAGTCTGAACTTGTTCACGGCTGGAAGAGTCATGAAAGCGAATAACCATGACTATTCTTTTACAAAAACCACTCCACACTTTTGATTAAATTACGATTGGGCTCTCTCAAAGTGTGAAACTAGCAAACTGAGACATGAAACTAAGCAGTACATAGCTCACTGGCAAATGAAAAAAAAAAAAGTAAGTCTGAGCTTGTTCACAACTGACAGCCATGGAACTGAAAAGCAATGTATCCCATCACAAAAACCACATCACATTTTTCATTAAATTAAACTCTCAGATTGTGAAAACTGCAAACTGGAACGTTAATCTATCTATTAAATTAAAAAACCGACATTGAACAAAAATAAAAAAACACGCAAAGTTCACTGGTAGTAAAGCGGTAAATTTGTCTGTACATTTGGGCAAGGCTATAATTTACGTGTACGAGTTATCGCGGGCATTTCTGTGAGTTCACGTGAATAATTAATGAAGTCTGGGGATTTCAGTAGAAATGGAATCTTACTGCTAGCCCAAACGCATTTATAAATCAGATCGATCATACTACTTGGATGACCAGAAATATACGAGTACAGTGAGACGTACGTGATAATATTATGGAAAAGAGGGCGGGGTGATAATCTTAACCCATTTTCAAATAAGTTAAATCCCATGCGTTGTTCTCTTCCTACCTTTATATGTACTTGTCCGATCGAGAGTATTTTGGTTGATTCACAACCATCACTGGAGTTGAAATACACAAGACAAAGAAAGACAAGAGATTTTTTTAGCATGTCGGACACCTGATAATCCTTGCATTTCAATTTTCATCGTCAAATTTATTCAGTAAGAGCTATATAATATCACACCGAGTCACGTGTGTTATGGGAAGGAGTACCATTGTGAGTGTTACATGAGTTTAGTGGAGCACATAATTATTTCATGGTCTGAGCATTAATCGCCGTGTCCCGCGTTTACTATAAAAACATCCATCTAGAGGATGAACTTGCCAGAGGAGCACTGTCTCCCTGCCAGCCCGCTCACGGGCGCTCCTAAAGTCGCGTCCTTGTAGTATCCCTGTCATATGAGGAACATCTCCCGTGGTTTGCGTCGGGTTTTGAACTTGCACTGAACCAGCTAGCAAGACAAGTTTGTCTCCATCTCACTAGTGCCTGAGGTCCCGTTTTATTCCATAGTAAACAAATCACCCTAAAAACCGAGCCAAAACAGTGTTGAATCTGTGCGCAGTTGTGCCCTAAGAGTCGCAAATAATCCTGGTAAGTTTCCTGCCCAATGATCCTATGGTAAACCCCGGTTATACTGAAATTAGGCTACTTTACAGTTAAAGCATATCACCGCCGATATTCCCCGAATGGAAGGTCGGCATTAAATTAGATCACTGAGATACTGTCACTGATTGCTTCTCTCAAAATTTCGCACCGAAAACATCAGGTTAATTAACATTCTACACATCGTATCTCCATTTTCACACAGAAGTTTCTTAACGTAGAAATTTTGATTGTAGTACGTATGAAAATTGTGTCTTCACCGTCGGCGGACATGAGAAAAATCGTCTATCACTTACCGATGTTTTATTTCATAGAGTTTTCCATATTTTTAATTAACTCTGGCAATTTCTAACAATATAGAGTCACTCTACTGTAAATATATTTAAATTTCTGGACAAGCAGTGTCTAACAAAATAACTGTTACTAAGCAAGAAACTTAAGAAATTGTATGGTTCCCCAGCTGTCCACAATACATTATTCAACATTTTTGACAATGGCCAACTATCCTCCAAAAAAACACAACACGCCCGCCTGTGTACAATTTATTTAGTTTTCTTCCCATCTAAATAAGACATGCTTGAATGTGAAACCATTTATCAGCAATGTTCAGTCGAGCACAGAAAAACGTATCTCACGAGCATCATCGCACGAGGTAAAACAGGGGTTTAATAAAGAAATCGTTTTATGTATCACGATATGTATAGATTTTTTTCCGCCGTGCGCACTGTCAGCTGACATAAACACATTGTCCTTAATAGTGCTTCAGCCCCGGCAAGTGGGCTCTCTGCTAAAAATACATCGACATAAATATTGTGCCCGATTTGCTGGCAGATGTTGACACCCGATGATGTCAAGTAAAAAGCATTGCGAAATCAAATCCAAATTCTGCTGACGATGAAACAGCCTGTAGATAAATGGCACTAATTAATACAATAGGAAAGCGTACTAAAAATTTAGCTATTTCCATTCTTTGACTCTTTCCATGGCACCGGGGAACTGCCGATTATTATACAAACTTGGCGCTGTCTTGGTGTATTGTTAATATACTGAAAGAGAAATTATATTGTTTGCTATTTTCAGAAATAAAAGACAAGACAGAAATCCATTTTTCTGAAAGCGAGGTGACTTTTGCGGACATCACTGTTTTACCTGGGAAAGACAGTATCCCCTGGTCTACAGATAGATATCATCATAATTATTTCTAGTGCACTCAGATATTTTGAATACAGACCAGGATTTACCCGGTTCCACATGAAATTTACAACGTTGACAAGGCATCAGCGGGATGATTATGCGAATCATTGTAGACATCCAAATTTACTGACATTCAAATTTTCGCAAACACGACTCTGCAAGAAGACTTCTCATTTTACACTCGAGGGGAAGGGGGATGAGAAGGCTGAAAAGGGAGCACCCCAGATGAAATGTAAAGGCGACGTTGCTATCATTATGTTCGGGCACAGCAATATTGCATGAAGGTTGTATCAAGAGTCCTCACAACAAAATACTCCTAAATAAAATGAAACACAATATCCCACGAACGGCGAAAAGAAGTTAGTCTGATTTTCTTTTTCTGACACTTTCACTGTAGATTTATAATATTGATCAGTTTCTACCATTGTTTTATGTGACCAAGGAGATCAATAAAAGTAAGATAAGTTTTATGTGACCAAGGAGATCAATAAAAGTAAGATAAGTAAATAATGAAAACTCGCACTGACTCAATTTTGATTTCAGAACCCCAGACGAGATCTGAGACTAGAATTATGACTCGCCCCGGGATACAATTGTCATGCACATAGGTCTGTGAGCTCTGCTTGAAGACATTATCAAACAGCTGAGGAAATCACTCTGTAACCAGCTGAGTGCGGACCTTTTGTATTTCATTTCAACGTCCGAGATTAGAGCTATGACCCGTACCGGGATACAATGTTATGTTCACAGATCTAAGAACTCTGATTTTCGATTAAAGACATCACCAAACAGCAATGGAAATCACTCTTTAATCAACTGGGTGTGGAAGGTTTGAAGTGGGACATATTTGTCTTGGGTCTGACAAATGGAGGGAGAGTAGATGAGAGTTTGTTGTGGTTTCCAGACATAAGTGACAGGTCGTGAATCGATGATTCTGAACGTGGTTCAGGATGCTGACAAAGAAAGACCTCAGAGCGACAGCAGCATGTGTCCTTTGGATAAAATGTCACGATTTGTTGTGTGGATGATGAGAGAAAGAGAGAGTGAATCACATAGAGAGAAGGGAGAATCAGATGGAAAGAGGGGGAAGATGAGAACGAGCAAAAGAAGGGAGACAGAAAAGAGAAGGAGAGGAGAGAGAGACAGGGACAGACAGGGAGAGAGATAGACAGACAGACAGAGAGTGGGGAGAGGGTTTGTTTTTTTTTTTCCTTTACATAAACGGTTTTAATTTAATATTTATGACTATTGACTAATTTTTGTCTATGCAGAGGAAGTACGTCCAATTTCATTTCCCTTTTCCTTCTCAGAGCAAAATTATTCTTGAATTAATTTACTTTCTGAGTAAATATGAAGCAGGAAATATTCAGTGTTTTTGTATTGACTTTATCATAATTTCTGATAGGCAAACAAACCACTTGGAAACCAAAGCAGCTGATGGTGACACTAGAATTCTCCGAAACCAGTGAAACTAATCCTCACAAAATCACAGAAACTGACTCATCAAATAAGAACCACATTAATTTAAGCCTCCCGATCTTTAAGACCTTCGAAACTAAAACAGAATGCACAACGAAAACACAAAAGAAGAAAATAATGGCAGGGAAAACAAAGGGGGGGGGGGGAAACCCGAGATACACTGAATTCACTTCCGAAGTGGCGAATTCACTTCCGAAGTGGCGAATTCACTTCCGAAGTGGCGAATTCACTTCCAACATTCTCCTGACGGAACAGACTTCTCCCCCCCCCCCCACACACACACACACACAATGGTTGCAAAATCTCCTGAGCTTGATATGAGTTCAGTCAACCAGAGAAGAAGAATTCTGTCTGTTGAGGTTGAGGATTAGACAATATAAAATACGAACTACTTCACACATTCGAGGAGCATCTTTAAATGTAGGCATTTTACACTGGGTTCTATATAAATATGCGAAAAGGTCAATTTTAACAACTATCTGTGAGACAGACTCCAGAGCCATAATTTCCTACACCAACATTGACAGAAAACTGAAGGAAATATCGAAAGGCTTTTTTTACTATTCTGACCCTGGAGGGCAAATCTATCAGCTTGCTTTATACAACTTGTCAAGGGTGAAACAGAAAAAAGATTGAGTTACGACATGAATCACAATCAATCTCGTGCCCACGCATTTTATAATCGCTGGCCCTATGACAAAATGGCCCAAGTGCATTCGCACAACTGCAGGTGACAACTCTATTTTGCTAAATATTCTATGAACCCTTTGTGAAGTATGTTTGTCATTTTTTTTCTATTGTTATTTCGTTACAACATTTCAAATGTTATTCTCAAGCTTCACAACTAAAAATACACTCAAGATACAGGACACATTTCGTGTAAAAGAGTTCTTTACTTTGTTTTGTTGTGTTTTTCTTCTTCGGTAAAAACTAGTTCTCTTGCACTTGTGCGATTTCGTGATAGTGCCAGCGAATTAGACTGGTATGACTGTACAGTTCTGGTATTCTTGAACATCCCACACAGATCGCATTGCAAAATGCAGCGTATACTTAATATCAATGATGGGTAGGTAGTACGCCAACGTCAAGATCTCTTTATAGCCAGTGTTAAAAAATCACTTGCGAAATACAATTTGATAATGGCCGCGAACAATTTTAGTAGCACGGTATTAACCGACAGAGAATTTACCTATCGATTTTTTTTTTAGCGTTTCATCACACTAAATTATAGTCTCGGTTCAGGCAAGTGCTATTGATGTTTTGGCTCGTTAGTAGCAACAGAGGGAGTGTTAAGCCACCGTTGAAGTCATGGAATACATTTCTTATGATGCTGTGATACAGTCTCTGTTACGGGGAGATCTATACCCTACGAAAATCCAACGTGTAGGATTGTCGTCAAGTTTGCAATTAGGATTGCCATCCTTCCTACCTAGATCACCTGATGTCGGGGTTTTTGTAAAGAATCTGCTCCTACAGTAATCCGACCAATTCCAACAAAAATCCTACACAAATCTACGTCTGTTTGGCGTACAAATACTGGCTGGCTCGACACAATCGCTTACTGTGACATCTAGACCCGTGGAATGGAAAGCAAAACAAAATTGAAGATCCTATTGTCTATTGAGCGACCGGCTGTCGGGAAGGTCCACAGCAGTAGGACAATGGACGTCCTTCATTATAATATAATCGATACTTCCTCTGATACATCAGTCTATCATCCGGTGTTAATGAAGAGCTAAATACGATACGGCCAAATACACCTAAGCCTAATGGACTATGGGGATTTTTTTTTTTAAATAGTCGCTACATGATGTAATATCCGTATATATATTTGGTGTTTTTTCTTTCATTTAGGACTGGTCATTGGACATTGTGTGTGCATTATTCAAGTTTTAGCATAATAATGACTCACATTATGGTTACCATCAAATTCATAATAATAATAACAATAACAATACACAGCATTTACATAGCCCTTCATCTCATTAACAACCAGGCTCTAAGCGCTTTACAACATTAATTCATATCATATAATTCATCAAACACAATACCCAGGCACACGCCGGAAAAAGCAAAAGCTGGATATTCACAGCGTCTTCAGCTGATGTTTAAAAGTCATAAAATTTTCAGTCTCTCTCAAAGACAGAGGCAGAGATTTCCAAATCTGAGGCCCTTGAAAAGAAAACAGATTTTTCACCCATGGTCTTAAGGGACATCATGGGAATTTTAAACTTTTTAGTGTCTGCAGACGGTCTAGGATGCTGTGATGGCACATAGGGAGTCAAAAGATCAGTTAAATAAGTTGGTGCGTTTTTGTACATACATTTATGACACAGGCTAGGCAGTTTATACATTATTCGTTTTTGTTTTTTTACCGGTAGTCCGTGCAAGCTCTGAAAATAGAGGTGATGCATGATCTTTTTTTCCTTTTTTATAGGCATTAATCATAAAGGCAAAAAATACAGACGACGAGATAACTTGAGTTTTATGAGTTCTGTTACATTTCAAATCAGTTTGTTTATTTATCTATTTATTTATTTATCTATTTTGTGTTTGATAGAGAAAGGGAGAGATGGGGGGGGGGGGGGTAGGTGAGAGAGAGAAAAAGAGAGAGAGGGTGAGTTGTAGATGAAGAGAACAAGACTTTCTGTAAAGCGTCTAGAGCAAATTGTTTGGATATGGAGCTATAAACAAATTAATGATCTTTTCATGATCATTATTGTTATTATTATTATTATTGGGGTCGCTGTTAGTTCAACCGCTAGCGAAAACATCTCGAGAAATTAAGTACAATGTATATAGGCTGGACACTTCACCAGATGTGATTCGAACCTTAGACCTCTCACAAGCACGCGAGCACTCGTACCCTTGGGTCAATGCTCTGGCTCAGGAGTAACGTGTCTCCATATAAGACAAAAATATGAATGCTTTTCTGATCATCAAATATCATAAATACTCAAGAGATGGAAAGGAAATATCTTAAGAGGGATATAGATAGTAAGAGAATGACATCATAGATTGTTTCTGTTCGTTGCAGTTATGAATAATAATGGACCTTCAACACACCACCTAAGTATGAACTCAACGCAATATGTAGAGTTATTTGAGCTAAACGCAGAGATGGGTCGATAGTTTACTAAACATATCTGTCTCTGACACTGAAGATGAATAAACTGATCTCTCTCTAATGACAGCTGTAAAGAGATTTATATTAAAAAAATGCCTTTTACCCCATTAATTGCAGACAAAAGGAATATATGTACATGTTGTACAGTAATGGCTATTTCAAAATGGAAAAGTCTATCGAAGAAATGTCACCGGAGTTGAAATCGATCACTTTGTGATGTTATGTAACGTGAGTTCATAAAATTACGTGAAGTGCAAATTAAAGATTCACATTGCTAACATGAAAGGGAATTTGAGACAGTGTGCTTCCTAATATTGAAATTTAAAAAAATGTATTCCTTCAAAGAGTTCAGAGAATATTTAGCCAAAAAAAGAAAATATTCTGTCAAGGAGTTCGGTGTATATTTGACCAAAAAATGAATATTTTCCTTCAAGGAGTTGAGAGCACATTTTGTTTGTTCGTTTGTTTGTGTTTTGCAAGGGTCAGCGCCCCCCGCCCCCACCCCACCCCAACCCAACTCCACCCCTGACTGGGCGTGACGTAAGAGTTTGCCTACATTACCACTGAGAACGACATATTTGAGATTGGATGTGCCGACCTCCTTTTCCCACACTACTGACACACAACAAAATATTTAAATTTGCTATGTACACAACCAGTGCTTCAGGCTAGTGTTGCACTGTCGAGTCGAATTTTGTTTTGTCTCTGCTTTAGTCTGGGATGTGGACTCTGGATTTAAACAGGAGGACGCTCACTAATGAGAATGAAACTCGCCAGTGTAGTTGATTCAAAGGAAGTTTAAGTCTGAATCCCAGTCAAAACCGACGCCAGACAAGACATGACTCAGTTCACCATGAGTCCTATGGCAACATGGAGGCCTTTATGCAAATAGTGTTTGCATGACTTATGAGCTTTAGTAAATATTTGCATCTGAATCAGTGGTTTGATTTGAAGAAAATATTATCGCTCTCTGATGAAATGTTATTGCTTGTCACCATCGTTTTACAGCTATAGTAGGTTGGTGGAAAAGCGTTTTGATATATTAATATTTCATTAAAATAATTAGAGGGTGTTAAATGCTGAGGGAAAAATCTTAAACCTGATATTAGTTAATGTTATGATGCAACGTGGAAATATTTCACAAGTCAAATAAAATTAACACTGCTTCAACAAATGTATTTCGCATACAAGTAAAAGTGCCTAAGGACCCGGATCCCTAGGACACTCTGTGTATTGCTGCAAATCTGTATGTTAACATCACACTGTAGTCCAATCACTGTTACTGAATCATCTGGAGCACAACCACCACAGAAGAAATCCAAAGAAGACGGGGAAACTGTCTGTTGGAAATATAGCCAGAAACGCCAAGGACTGCCTTGTATATACGTAACACAAATAATGACGGTTAAGCGCATAACGCGCTGGGCCAAGTCTGTTTGCCTCAGTTTTGTGGAATATGGAATTAAACTGGACCTCGCCTACTAATAAGACTCTGTAAGAGTACTGTCTCAGTAGTTGACTCAAAAGAACTTCAAGTCTGAGTCAATACAAGACGCAAAAACAGACTTGGTACAAGGCGCCGTTAAGCCTTAATGTTTTATGCACAAGTTCGTGAGAGATTCCAATAACATTTTTTCACATCGTGACTTTTACACATTTCAAAATTGTTACGCTGTCGTCAATAGCCAATTTTGCATTTGGTCCATGCCTGAATTGCCTGTACTTTTATAGTTTTGGACGTGAATGCGCATGGCAGACAATTTGAGCGCGGAGTGCCTATTGAGAATTAATGGCAATCAATATCTATTCACTTCCTGCAGTGGATCCCCACTTCTTGGGTCAGCATGCCGTGCATGTATAGATTGCCCCGTGCCAAACAGAATTTCTCAAACACATAGGCTAACATTGACGTAAAAAAAATTTAAAAATGCAGTCCTTGCAGTGGATCCCCACTTCTAGGGACAGCATGCCTCGTCCACACTGGGAATACCTATTAGTTCGCACTACATGCATGCACACAAAGTTTTGTTAATTACTGTTGACCTGTCTCAGAGTTGTCAGTAGAAATCTTGAACTTCTCACTTGTTATCCTTTTATCCCCACCCTTGCTTGGAAAATAAATCACGTACAGAATAAGAACCACAATTACTGCGTGATTTCTCATTATTGTAGATGTGATTCTTGACAACCCAAAAAATCTTGGTATTTAATGTCATTTTTACACACACAAAAAATGGGCTGCGAGGATTATGAAATAATAATTTAAAGTGTTTGCCAAATCTCTAATCGAGAATGAATGGCTAATAAACTTAAGCCCCTTTTTTTTTCAGAAAAAAATATAATCCAACAAAATCTTTCAAAATCCAACTAATATGGAGGTAAAGTCGTGCATTAGTTTGTATTTAGAAACAGATTAGATGGGTTCTATCAACGTCACTGAATACTATGACAAAACAAGGGGGAATAGTGCACTTTTTCATGACCTCCTAAAAAAATCATTACTCCCTACGCTCAAAACATTTGTAGTACCCCCTAGTGTCTGGTGTTCTGTATCTGAATAACGCAATGTAATGTCCAAAATGATTTGTGGTTTGAAACACTTTTTAATTTATATAGAAATCATTTTTTGTTATTAATATTTCTGTGTTTGCATTTGGAGTGGGGGGGGGGGGGGGCTATTTTACGTTAAAGTGTGTGTGAGAAATTCTTAACGATACGGGGCAACCTATGTCTGATCACGAGAGGGTGGAGGAAGGGGTGTCATACTAAGCCCGATAAGACACAGCCAGGCGCTGCCAGCAAAATGTGCACCCAAGAAATGATGGCAAAAGCTGACTGTGTCTGACCGGGCTTTGTATGATAGGGTCTTCCCGGATTTATTAAGGAAATATAGGACAATCATTATGGTGTGCATTTCTTGTCTGCCAGCAGCTGACTGTGCCGTTCCCGGTTAGGAAGATGATGACAGAAAAGGGGGAGCCCTGATGTCGATATTAAGCATGTTTCAATTGGAGACATTCACATATGGGCGTTCACCCTAATTTTGTTGTCATGTTGTATTTTTCCATTATGAATTTAATTTGCTCACAGTTTTTTTAAGCTTGTTGTACGTGCTAAACTGATAGGTTGCCTATGTATGTAGAACACCGTGTACACAGCAATATGTACAAAGACGTCGACTATTATTAAAAATGCATGCCATGGATGAGAATGCTCTTTATGTTAGGCCATACCATGAACGTATTGTGGGCTGGAACATTCGCTTCTTGTTATTCGAAAGTTCAAATTTCTTTTTGGGGAGAAGGGGGCCGCGGGTGTATTGTGCGTGTGGTTGTGGGGGGGGGGGGGGGTGAGGGGTAAGAAGTTCAAATGCGGACCCATAGAGCACTGTGGAAGGTTTTTGTTTGTGGACTGTAGAGTTTTAAACGGTGCCTGGTGCACTGGTGAGAAAGAAAGAAGTCTGACCCGCTGATTGTTTCAGAGGAAATTCTTCAAATTGGTGTCAAAACCATAGAATTTACACTACTGAACAGTCAAAACCGATGTCTAACAGATCTGTCACGGTGCTCTTGTAGCGCAACAGTACAGTCACACAGTAAAGTTTATAGATTTCACGCACTCTCATGATTTTCAGGTTAATGGAAATGAAGATTTATCAGGATGACATTTCCAGCTAAAGTACCTTACACAACGCATTATTGTAACAGCATTCAAGTGTTTGGTCTAGGTTTTGGAGAAAATTGTCATAATAAGTTACCGGCAGCCAATATCCGCTGGCTTGTGACTGAAATCTTGTATCTTGTTTGTAGAATGTAATTTCCTGCCTCGCTTTGTATTTTGTTTTGTTTTTGATTTTTCATTGATGATGTTGATAGTGATGAAAATAGTAATAATGATGGAATACATTTATATAGAACCAATTTCCACAAAGTGGACCCCTGAGTGCTTGACAATGAAATAGTGACATGCTATTTCACATACACATACACACACACACACACACATATATATCGATCTCTCTTCTCTTTCTCTCTCTCTCTCTCTCTCTCTTTGTCTTTCTCTCTCTCTCTATCTATCTATCAATCTATCTTTCTATCTAATCTCACCGCTTCGTCTCTCTCGCTTCCCCTGCTCCCCCCCCCTCTCTCTCTCTCTCTCTCTCTCTTTCCTCTCTCCCTCCCTCCCTCCCTTTCTCTTTCTCTCACTTTCTTTCTCACTTTCTCCGCTCTCTCTCTCTCTCTCTCTCTCTCTCTCTCTCTCTCTCTCTCTCTCTCTCTCTCTCTCTCTCTCTCTCTCTCTCTCTCTCTCTCTCTCTTTCTTAACATTTATGACGTTTAAGATGACATTAATCAGGAAACTGAAGCCTATCATAACGGAATCGTAAATGAACAAGGAAAAAACAAGCGCGATAGACAGAAAGCTTGAAAGAAGAAGAGAGCGTCATATTTAATTTGCAGGGAAATCTAGAAGGAACAAAAAAAATGAAGAACGATACAGAGGAATGAGCGAGCTGAAAAGAAAAAGCAAAAAGTGAACAGAGAAAGACCAAGAAAAGAATCCTGAAGAGGAGGACACGGAGTTTGTTGCAAGCAATCCTGAAAAACCTATTGCACCTTGAACATATGGATGTTTACAGTAGTCCGTGAAAAAAACAACAGAATAACAGGCAATTCAGTCTAAAATCGATAGGCAGTCTTGAAAGTGCCTGCACGCATTTTCTAAAATGATGTCGTGATAGATCGTAAAAGGGAAACTTAAACCGAGTGACACAAAGGGATTTTAAAAATTAAAAAGAAACAAACCAAAATAAACAAAAAATAATAATAATAATAATAAATGGCATTTATATAGCGCTTAACCCTGTTCCACAGGCTCTAAGCGCTTTACAGAACTTATTTACTACTTTACAAACGCATTCACTCCCACATTCTAATTGTACATAATATGCACACAATCTCATGTCAACCACAGAGCAGAATGGAGCTGCCTGCGAGGCGCTAAACACACTGCACTGCTTCTTTCCCTCTCGCTGTCTCACTCACTCTCTCTCTCTATCTCGGAGCAAATTGTAACGAAGCCTGTTAGGCGCAGATCACAACTCACAACAGTTCACAACTCACAGCAGTGAGTGTGGTAGAGTCACAATGAGTATAAAAAAAAAAAGAGAGAGAGGGAGGGGGGGGGGAATAAATACCAACAGAGGTAGTATCGATCTGAGGCAGGTTTTTGCCCGATTTGCAAATTGATTGTTTGCCACACGTCATTGTAGGATAGCCCGAACTCGCTAGAGCTGAGATATAAAGCTGGCGATCTGTAAGCTTATTCTGATAACGAAGCAGTTTTCAAGAAATCATTTGGAATGAACGATGGAATCTGTTTCTCTCTCTCTCTCTCTCTCTCTCTCTCTCTCTCTCTCTCTCTCTCTCTCTCTCTCTCTCTCGCTCTCTCTTTCTCTCTCTCTCTCTCTCTCTCTCTCTCTCTCTCTCTCTCTCTCTCTCTCTCTCTCTCTCTCTCTCTGTGCCCTTTCCGGTTTATACCATTATGTGCTCTGAATCGATTTCCAAAGATCAGGTACCAACAATTTTCAGCATTGTTTGAGTTAACTCTAATTCTAATCATACAAATAATAGCTCAGCACAATAACTATTCAGAGCTCACGATACAGACAATAACTCAGAATAATATTGTTCCATGCTGATCGCACAAGCAATGCAATATTTAAGAAAAATATTTTTCGATGTCTTTCGCAAAAACCGTAGCTCAGAATAGTTTTATCCGATATTCATTGGCCAAACAACAGTTCAGAACAGTATTCTTCATTGTCCACCGTCCCAACAATAGTTCAGAACAGTATTATTCACTGTCCATCGTACAAACACTAGTTTAGAAAGTATTATTCACTGTCCATCGTACAAATACTAGTTCAGAACAATATTATTCAAAGGCCATTCGCACGAACCCTAGCTCAGAATAGTATTATCCGGTGTCCGTCGATCCAACAATATACTTCAGAAAAGTATTATTCAGTGGCCACCGTACAAACACTAATTCAGAACAGTATAATTTTCTAAAATGATCTGACCAATAAGCGATACTTTAGGACTATTTATATAACCTCCATTATCTAGTGACACATTACTACTTATTTACCCACGCTCTATCTATCAGCTCATCCCATTTACCGATGCCAACATCCCATTTACTTATCCATCCATCGATTCAACTATCGTTTCACTGTTCCATCCTATCATCCCCTTATCCCATCATCCGGCTATTCAGCCATCCATCCATCCATTTTGGAAATTGATTTTTCTGTTAGGATTAAAGAAATCCACATTAATTAATCGGCGAATCACCGCCGTAAGCAATGTTGCAGATTGAAATGTGGCAAAATAAAACGAAACTGAAACAAAAAACAAACAAAGAACTTCATTTATTTGCAAAGCTCCGTGGTAGTGGCTACCAGATAACAATGGCTTGTGGGATTGTTTTTCTTTTCTTTTCTTTTTTACCTTTTTTTTTTTTTTACATCGTTTACTGGTGTGCATGTGTGTATACGTGTGTGTGCGTGAGCGTCACAGAGACAGAGTGGGAGAGAGAGAGGAGTATGTATGAGGTATATATGTGTGTGTGCGAAAGTGAAAGAGAGAAAGAAAATATGGAGCGCTGTGTGTGTGTGTGTGCAGAGAGAGAGAGAGTGTGTGTGTGAGTGACAGACGAAGAAAGAGGGCATGTGTGTGATTTTCCAATTTTGTGTTCTTTTCGCTCGACAGAAGGTATCAGAGGTTCAATCCAGACTGGGGGAGAGTTAATTGCTTTCCTTTACCTTCAATGTTTTAGTAGTGTGAGGCCCATTGCTATGCTTTAAAAAAATACCCATTAATGTTTTGGTGTTGTTGTCCCCTGGAGGCTTCATGTTGACCTTTATAGAATGTCACCCGGTCTTACCTCGTTTTGTGATAACAAGGAAGGCGTGGGTATATATGGCAGGGGTCCCCAACCTGGTTCTCCGTGGGGTAAATTTCGCCAACTCCCGTGGGGTAGGGGGCGGGGGGGACGGTAAATTTGCTGATTCTGGATTTGTTATAGTATACTTGTAGTTGTTCATCATTACCTGATCATAAACAGGTGAAATAACATTGTGATCATGTTATTTGCTGTTATTATCTTTATTGTTATTTGAACCCAAAATAATTCTGTTGAAAACAGCATTTTTAAATCGCCACCATTCCCTGAGACTGCATTAACTTCAAAATTTGAAAAATCGATTTACGTATTTATTCTATATTCAATTACATTCAAAGCTGCATTGAATGATCTTGGTTATAGACTCCTAAGCCGAAAAATAATCGAATAGCAAACATTTCAAAAATTCATTGTAACTAGAACTAGACCAGTAGTGCTAAAGTGAAGTAGACAAGACTGATTACTACAGTTTAAGGGAATGGTGACTTTCGCCTTTGTCGGTTGCTGCTTTATCATGCTATAGGTGTAGTAAACCCAATTAACTGAACAAACCGGGGGTGGGGGGGGGGGGATTTACTTTCGAAAAGTTGCCAGGGATAAACGAGATGACAAACGTTGGAAACCCTTGGCCAGAGTGGCCAAACTTGCTTAAGGGAAGAGCCAGATACGATCAACTTCATATGTTCGAGAGATACAAGATATCAATAAAATAAACACACGTTTTTATTGTTAATATACATTTGTTACAAGACTTTTATGTTATGTTACTATAATTGAGCTAGAGGGTGAACCTGTAAGCAGCTAAAACTTCACGCCTAGGCCATCAAAAATTATGCAATTTTGTATACTGTCTTACTTTTTGATGATGAGTTTCGTGGACACATTAATTTTGAACAAAAAATCAGTCTTTACTATTATTTATGTTAAAAATTTTTGAGCTACAAAAACAGAGACGCATTTTCATCAGATAGAACCGAAAAGTGTGGCCCGAAATTGCGGTCACTATTTACTCATTGCCGGCCGAAAGTCAACTTATCACATCTGAGTATTCTCCAAGAATTGTGGAGTAACAAAACGATCTATTAGTCTGCATCAAACCTAAGTGCCGTTATGAATGCGACCAAGATCTAGATATGCAGCTGGATGTGATACAAGGAAATTTTGCAAGATTTATCTTGCCGGGGTTGGCTAGTATTAAGAAATACAACTATGTAACAATGTGATTACTCGTGTATGCTGTTTTTTTACACTGTTCATTTGTACTAGTTTCAGTAATTAGTAAATACAAAGTACACATTATATATATACCAAATGTTTTCAAAAGCTTGGCTGATGATTGTTTTAACTATACCGAAATACGGTATTGAACTACGGGAACATTAATTAAGTTCATACCCAGTAAATAATTATAAAGCTTGAAATTTACTCTTATTTACCTTTTATATTAAAATGTCATTACAAAGAGCTCAGCCATCATATTTCCACGAGCCGCATATTGGAAGTCAAAGAGCCGCATGTGGCTCACGAGCCGCGGTTTGGCCATCCCTGATCTATGGCATGCTGGCACGGCTGGGAGACCAGGCGAGATGAGCGGCTCAGAGGTTCTGCAGAGAGATTATTGCTCGCTGAGGAGATTTGATTCCCTTTGCGGCATTTTCAGTATTGGCACGACATCACGTAATGTTGGAAGGTTGTAAATATGCAGTTGATGAGCCCCGCATCAATACTGACGTGAGCACGTATTATTACGTGCGATCCTACACGCATGGAGGGAAAAACAGAAAGACTTAGTGGACGTTGGTGATGGGCCGGCAGGCGGGATTTGGGGTCTGACGGGGGATCGGGGTGGGGTGGGGCCAAACGAATGAAAAGCGTACATGAAGGGAGGGAGAGGTGAGTCAAAAATTGCCAAAATCGAGCATACGTACTTTATGGATGGCCCCAAAGACAAAGAATAAAAATTATGATCTGGAAAGGGGAGGGGAGAGGGGGGACTGGGGGGGGGGGGCGCGAACTTTTGTTGCAAGAGATGAGAGAAAAGAGTAAAGCAATGGATGACAGGAAATGAATAAATATGTGACAGGTAGGGGTTCTAAGGCAGGTATGATGGAAAGAAAGAGATTGTACCTGTGAATGAAAAAGGCCAGGGATGAGTAACTGAGCAGGGCGGGGGGGGGGGTCCGAACGCGGAAATAAGGGGGAGAAAAATGGAAAATGAACAGTGACCTAAACAGAATTTAACGTGTTCAATCTTGAGAGAATGTAATATATGGAAGGGTTGGAGGGGCATTTATCGGAACTGCTGCAAAACAGTGAGAGAGAGAGAGAGAGAGAGAGAAAGAAAGAAAGAAGGAGGGAGAGATGGGAAGAGTGGGGAAAGAGACAGAGAGAGTGAGAGAAAGAGAGATAGAGAGAAAGAGAGAGAGATAGAGAGAAAGAGACAGAGAAAGTCAGAGAGAGAGAGAAAGAGAGGGAGAGGGGTCGAGAGAGAAATAAAGAGAGGGGAGGTAGAGTTAGAGAGAGGGGGGGTAAAGAAAGAGAGAGAGCGGGTAAAGAAAGAGAGTGAGAGAAAGACAGAGACAGACAGACAGAACCAGACAAACGGATAAAAAGAGCAAAGAGAGCGGAGTTAACGGTGATGGGCGCGCGTGCGTCAAAAACATCACCACACAAAGAGACAATGCTCGCGTACGTCAATTCCCCACCAGTCTCCCGCGCCACGCACACAGAATACATAATTTCATTTGTCGATAAAACAAAGTAGGCAGTTCATCACGGGGCCGAGTACTAAATACCGTGTTGTCATGGCAACAGATATCAGGTATCTGTAGTGGTTACTACACTATTCATTTCCGCCCCACCCTCATGAAGATCTCGAGGGTTTTTTTGTGTGTGTGTTTGTGTGTTTCTTTTTTCGTTTTTTGTTGTTGTTGTTGATGTTGTTTTTGGCTTTGGTTTCAAAGCGATTAGTTTTGTTTTGTTTATACCAGTCTTTGCTCCTGTACTCCTCTGTTCTTTGCATTGTTAAGAAACTGAGCAAATTATTCTTTGTCAGCAAGATGCGCTTGATGGCATTGTCTTTAAATATTAAGTTATCAAGCTCTTTTATTTTTGAGACATAGATTACCGAGACGGACCATTTCTTTTTTCACTACTATGTCCACAACTTGCGCGCGTATAAACATGGTGAGTACTACCCACAGAGCTCTGCGGTACTGGCTGGTCTTTTTCGTTCAATTATGAAGGGGTGTGGTGCTAATTGTTGCATTGCTGACATGGATGATACGCGCGCAAGTCGACGGACGGAATTTGGCGAATTGGACCGTCTCTGTATCCTGTGTCTCGGCCATAACTGAAAAACTCACATACACACTCCAGATCCCCCCTCCCTCAAACCATGTACTCAGCCAACACCCCTATGTCGATCCGACATAGATTTACATAAGATTTCTGTACGGTCGGTAGGATTAGCGTAATGGCGGATTCCCTACATTACACTGATCGTAAGCAGCGGATCCACGTAGGAACAATGTCATTCCCCCATGTCAAAACGAAGCCAGTCCTACGCCTCGGATTTCCATAAGGTTGCTGGCTGATGTAGGTCTGGTACACTCCCCAGATTCCCCCTCCTCCCCCCGCCTCCCCCACACACACACCATACCATATTATACGCATTTCATACGTTAGGGCAACCCTCCCCTTCCCAACGTACATATCTGTATTACCAACCGTAAGGAACTGCGACGCATGGGATTGACTTAACAGTTTGCACATAGGAATGACATTGTCCCTACCTGAATCCGCTATTATGTCATTGCGAGGACGTCGTTTTGATGTAGGGAACCCATCCTTACGGTAATCCTACCAATCCTATGGAAATCATATACAAATCTACGTCGGATCGACGTAGGATGCTGGGTGGGTACTTTATGTATGGCCCCTTTCCTGTAAAATTAGGCCTATTCTGCTTGCACCGGTACTGATGAAATATTATAAAAACGACAGAAAAACCGTGGGGTCGCAGCAGGACTATAAGCAATGTCAAAAACGGGCAAAAAGAAAAAGTTGTATGTTGCAAAGTCCCGCGTATTTTTCACGCGGGACTTTGCAACATACAACTTTTTCTTTTTGCCCGTTTTTGACATTGCACCGGTACTGTTCACCACCGACGAAATGTAATTCTTAACTGGCTCACTTCCAGCTGCTTTCTTTCACAGAACAAGAGCTCTAAACATTGTCCTCTTTGAAAGACGGTGGTCAGTGATCTATAGTTATAAAGCAGCTTTGGGGAAATGTGGAAAAATGTTAATGCTGAATTATTAATAGTCAAACCAAGAATATTTCTCAGTGTAATTTTCATGTAAAATGTGAACCTGAGAATCTTGTTTCATTTGGTTCATCCAAATTTCATTCATTTCTCAAGGTGCTAGAAACTTCCATCCAGGGCTTTTCTTTCCCCCTTTTCTTAGTGAAACTAAAGGTGATTTGATACTGAAGCAGGTCGCAACTGATAGAGCAGATGTAAAGTTTTGTTCGTTGGCTGTTATCGTGGTTGTTTTGTCCTATCATCCGAGGACAGTATCTTCATTGTTACTATACACATTACATTACATTACATTATACGACTTTAGTTCTTGTTTGTTCCAACTCAAATTTTTGCACAACTGAGAAATTCCACGTTAAACATTTGCGGATTTAGTATAATGATAAGGAGTTTGAATAAATCAGAACTGTGAAACAGCTTCATAAGTGTCACAGCACATTTTAACCAAGTGTCAAAGTGCATAATAAAGTGCCTCTTCTACATACTAAAAGATCTCCAGTTTTCCAGAAAATGGGGATAGAACAAACATGAATTAAGATCGCCATGTATCAACTGTTACAGTGCCTGTCTTAAGTCTCCTGATAACACAGAGAAATTGATCAATAACGAACAAAACCAACATACATTAACTGATTCACTTCCAGCCAGTTTTTGTGGTATTTAACCAAATCCCTCATGATTTTCACTCTACAAGTAAAAGCTTTATCACGCAGCAAGGCCTTAAGAAAGCACAAAACACACAAAACAGATTACATGGAAATAAAACACAGAAATAGACTCTGTGAACTTTATTATTTCAGCCGATCAAAATTTGTCTTGAGCCGCTCAGAACGGCTTATATGAATTAGTCAGTTGAAACAAGGCTACACAAACGTTTGGAGCACCTCATAGCCAAAGCTTGAGGTCTTGTGAGTTCGATTGTTCGGATAGCACGTATACAAGCACGTTAGTTAAGTTTGAGTTAGAATTTGGAGATGGCACATCGACACCACAACTGTAAAACGATAGAGAGAGTACAGCGGAATGACAGGACAGAAGGAGACCCTATCAGAAGCGTTCACCAACCACCCGCTCGTTATTTTGGGAATGCCATATGAAAACTGAAAAAAATGATGTGGGAGGCAGTAAATGTGGCACACTGGAAGTATGTTTGTGCCTTTTTCAATGAAAAACACTTTTGGGTACCAAAAAAGACAAAATATCCCAAAAAAACAAGAGATTTCCATGTGCAGAATGTGTTTCGAAATGTCCATTGTACTGCTTTACCGGTATTCTGATAGTTATGATTTTGTTTCCCATTTCTTGAACACAATAAAACGTATTACCATCTCAATGGAAATTTTATTCTTGGAGACGAACCAAAATCTCTCTCAGCCTACAATCCCCTGAAAAGCAAAGTTTTCACCTATAAGCCTAGGCGCACACATGCGACTTTGTTGTGTTGCTGTCGCGAGGTCGTCGCGTCGCATATTTTTAAAATCTAGGCTAGTGAATGTAGACGTGCACAAATGCAGGACACAGGCTCATTGCGGAGTTAACGGGAATATGAATGTAAGACACGACTGCAACACGTAAACGAGACGTATGTATACGCCAGGCCTGAGAGTACATCCTGTATTACACCACAAAAGACGCCCAAAACATAGAAAAGCAAGGAATACTCACTGTGCTAAGCCAGTCGTCAAATTTAACAGCAACAATGTAAATGAATCAGAGATCACACTTCTCAGTCTGACGCTAAAAGTCACGGACAAAGAGTATTTAACATTACCTTCACATACGGCGACATGTGCCACGAGCAATTGGCTACCCAGTGAAATGGATACCTTGAAAAATAATGACGTGCAAAATCGATGATGTCAGGATAATGGCATCGGTATGACGCATTACAGGGGTACTACCGTGAGGTACAGATTTTCAACCCAGTGTGCCATATTTGATTGTTTAGTTTTTTGGACGGGGGAGGGGAAGGGTGGAGAGACGGCAAGAGAAAATACAGAGTGGTAGAATTTCCTGTATACGTCCATGTGAACAAGGCTTAAGGGTGATCTATGCTGTGGTTATTGGTTTCTTCCACTTGACGTCATAAATGTTGCACTGGAAAGATCGACTGCGCTAACTGCAAAGATCTACTGCAACAACCGTACAAATCTCATTGAAAAAGAAGGAAGTGACGGGAGTAGTAATTTTTTATTGTCGTGCAATTTTAAGCAGTTTTGTTTTACGTTATGCAGCAACCCCAATGATAATCTTTACTAATTTCAGTTACAACAGCATGCGCAGGTTCCAAACATTTATTTTGTTAGTCAAACATATAAGATAAAACCAAGTGTCTTTCTTAGGCTCAGTACATCTTCACCGATAGCAGAACAAACGTCATTGGTAACTTGAGAACGCTATGTACTTTTAGAAAAAAATATAACGTAACTCTAAATTATTCAGTTTGCACCAAGCTAAGGCACCGTGCACCTGTATCGATGTCTGAAGGTGTACGCCGAAATGGTCCCCTGTACATGCTGTGTAACAACAATTTCAAAAATTACACATAAAAGTACTTTTCTTAAGTGTCAACTAATCTAATCCAATCTCTTTTGTATCCACCTATTATGTTTATTCAAATTTCAGGTCATCTTTAATAGTGTTGTCATGGCGGTAAAATACTTTTTTTGCTCTCCTTGATCAGCTCAGCTGATGGAAGACTGCATTTGACACACTTTCAGTTTGGCGCAATTTGCCTGCCGAGAAACCACTGTACAGAGCCCTGATGCTCATGAGATCTGAAGCAAGACTGTAGATTATTAGAGACACACAGACAGACAGACAGATAGACAGAAAGGCTGGATTATAGCCCATCTTTGCTGGTGGGCAAGTTCAACAGACGTGCCAAAAAAAAAGCGCAAATCTTTGCAAGTGGACATAGACATAATTATTCAGCTCAGCCGTCGTGTACTTGTAGGCAGGGATGCATCACAATTTTCGGTGACGTAATGAAATCAAAATCAATTTGAACATTCATAGTATCATCCATCTGAACACTGATTAAAGGGAGGGGTGGGGGGGGGCTGTATCATACCAAGCCCGGAACGGCACAGGCAGACAAGAAGTGCACACCATAATTTCTCTACATTTTCTTAGTAAACCCGGGGAGACCCTATCCTACTAAGCCCGGTCAGACACAGACAGCTTCTGCCATTATTTCTTGGGTGTATATTTTGCTGGCAGCGACTGGCTATGACGCTCCAGGCTTAATGTGATACCCCCTTGCGCGTAGGCTACTGTTCATAAATAATTCAGTGTTGACAAACAGCCAGGATTCTCGTGTCTTGCTGGGACCTACAACATTGTAAAAGTATCAGAGACAGAAAAAGTAGGTCAGTGACGGTCTCGAAAGCGTCTACTCTAAATTTATGACGCTGAAGATCGGACTAAAATGAGATGTGGTTGATTTTAAAGATTGTTTTTTGGTGCATAGAACCCTTCATTAGATCCAGGGAGCACGGAGAAAAGTCTGTTCTCCCTCAGTTTTGTTGCGTATATAGTCAAACAGAAAATAACGCACTAATGAGATGGACCTGGTTGTCCCGCTAGTTTATTCAAGGGAAATTCAAGTCCGAGACAAAACCGATTTAAAGTAGACGTAACTCAGTGTACTTCCAGCCTTAAGACTGGCGGACCAGTGAGTATAGTTTGGACGCACCCGTACTAGTAAGGAAGACTTATTTAGTTTCAGCAGAGAGTATGTATTTAGAGAGATCCCACTTCAGACAAATCGCCAAACTAGGACGCTGCGGTAAACAAGAAGTGAAAGAGACCGCCTTCACCAAAGATAGAGTGCATATCTGTTTACTGTGGTTTGTTCATATTTTTGGGCTGATTGAAACTATTTAGAGCCGTTTATTAATTTATTTTTTAAAAACGAATCTCGACCACCCCCCTCCCCACCCCCACCACCACCACCACCCACCCACACACCCCTCAAAATGAGATCAAAGAAGAATACCAATACCATAGAATGACTGATGTACTACACTTAACACTACATCTATGACCAATACTAAAACTGCAGATACAACAAAACCAAGAACAAGAAAAACAAGAAAAAGACCAGTACAAATGCCAAGAGGCAGAAATCCTCCATAAACCAAGACCTCAACACACTTGACTCAGTACGCCGCTAGACTTACACTCCCGGTAGACACGGTGACCTAGAGGCGAGGTGCCCGCCTCTCATGCCGAAGGTACCCGGTTCGAATCCCGGTCGGTGCAGAAATGTTGGAATTTTGGAATTTTTCTCGGTATTTTCCTGTCCCTTATCCTATGGTAGGTAGGATCGAGTACCTAGTCTTCTCTGATAAGGACGAAAAATTCGGAGGGCCCGTGTGCACGTTGCGCACATTAAAGATACCTTGGCAGTTGGAAATCGTGACGAGCAGGCCGAACAGGCCGCTGTCCGGGCAAAAGTCTAGAAAAGTAATCCCTACTACAACAAGAAAAAGTGGGGTGTAAATGCCACGGACAGCAAACATCCTAAAATAAAGAGCTGAACACAGATTTATACGCCTGTTAGCTATTGAGCGAGTAATTCCTGATGAGGACGTTAGGTGTCATGCTAAGGCTCTTTGATTGAACGGCGAAAACAATACGTGTGTACAATCCTACTAGCCTAATGAGTCGAGCAGAGCGGTTATCAGCATTCGGGGTTTAGTACAAGGTCGGCGATCAGGTGAAATTTGACAAGCACCTAGTAACAAGCACATAGTGCATAGATCTGCTTACCTGAAAAGAACATGATGGAGAAGTTCTGTGGAAGCAGTTGCTTGTGGTATGAGAGTTTAGCTAACACTGTTGCAGTATATAAGAGGAGAATTGTTGACGATAATGAAGCCCACGTCCGGACCACCGGTAACAGCGTCATTAGACTTCGTTAACTATAAATGAGGCTTTTTTCAACAGCTCTCTTTCTCTTTCTCTCTCTCTCTCTCTCTCTCTCTCTCTCTCTCTCTCTCTCTCTCTCTCTTTACCTCTCTCTTTCTTCCTTCTTTTCTCATTTGTTTCTTTCTCTCTCTCTCTCTCTCTCTCTCTCTCTCTCTCTTTCTCTCTTTCTTTCTCTTTCGCCATCTCTTTCTCTCTCTCTTTTTCTCTCAATATCTTTCTCTTTTCTCTCTCTGTCTCCCTCTCGCTTTCTTTCTTCCTCTCGCTTTCTCTTTTCCCTCTCTTTCTCTCTGTCTCTCTTTCTCTCTCTCTTTCTCTCTTCCTTTCTCTCTCGCTATCTCTTTCTGTCTCTCTCACTCTCTCTCATTCTCAATCACATGCTCACATACCTACTCACAAGTTCATGCACTCACTTGTCCCCCCCCCCCCCCACTCCACTTCCCAGTCCTTGGATTCCACTGCTATACATTATTAACATCAACACAACAACTGTGCCGTTTTGAAAACATTCTCTTAATCAGAGCTGTTGAGTTATCGATCTATGCTGAAATGCGTCAGTCCAGAGCATGCCAGAGCTGTCAAAACAATGGAGATCTGATTCGTCGTATTCCATTTAGAAGATGCCTGATTACACACTCATAATATTGCATACAAAGTATGCTATCTCTACAATATTTTGACCAGGCTCTCATCCATGCGAGTTAGGCCCTTGGCGAACTGGGAAGGTCTACTTTGTCTGCGTTTTTGTGGAACATGGAGTTAATCGGACCTCGCCCACGAGTGAAACTGAAACAAGACTCTTTCTCCAGTTGATTAATAGGAAGTCAAACGTGATTCAAAATTGACGTAAGGCAGACGTGATAGTGCGCTATTAGGGAGACTGGAAACAAATCTGTGTCACTAGCTGATTGAAAGGAAGTTAAGCCGAAGTCAAAATCGATGCAGAATAGACGTGACAGTGTGCTACTAGGGAGACTTAACACAAGCCTGCCTCATTAGGGGACACGGTGGTCTAGAGGCAAGGTGTTAGCTCACCTCTCATGCCGAAGGTACCTGGTTCAAATCTCAATCGGTGCAGGCATGTTGGAATTTTGGGATTTTTCTCATATTTTCCTGTCCCTGATCCTGTGGTAGGTAGGGTCCAGCACCTAGTCTTCTCGGATAAGGACGAAAATTTCGGAGGACCCGTGTGCACGCTGCGCACGTTAAAGATACCTTGGCAGTTGGAAATCGAGAAGAGCAGGCTGAACAGGCCACTGCCCGGGCAAAGGTAAATAAAAAACATATCCCTACCACTCTCCCCTCGCCAGCCCCCCCCCCCCTAAAAAAACCGCCGACCGGTGCTGCACTGTGGCGACGCCGTGTTTGCAATGAAACTAAGGCAAATTTCCCAAAATGGGATTAAAGAAGTATACAAAATACAAAATTCAAAATACAAATACAAAATAGTTGATGGAATGGATATTGAAGTCTGAGTATAAACCGACGCAAAAACAGACTTGACTCACTGTGCTAACAGCCTTAACAGCCCTTGCAGCACTACGGAGTCAAATTTTGATGTAATGTTATTCGATCCAAATTTCACACGTTGTAATGGCCAAAGCCTTCAATACTCTTCCACAACTCATACTGGTTAGCAAAATGAAACGTACAACTCAGGCGAACATGAGACTTCGATATAAGTTAAGTAAGGCTCACAACAGGAAAGAATACTTGAACTATCTTAAAATGTGTGAGTGTATAGGTGTTGGGATGAAGGGGGGAGGGGAGGATGAGGGGGGGGGGCAGAGGTAATATTTGACTTTAGTGCCAAGTCTTGCTGCAACCCCAGGTGTTTTGTCGTTGTTGCTGTTGTTGCTGTTGTTGTTGTTTAAAATAAACCAGCTGAATGCACAGAATGTGACTTTTAAAATTGGGTTTCGGGCACCAGTGCGTAAATTGAGGCGCAGAACGAAATTTTGTGTCATACCTGTTAATTCTAGTCCAAGAAAAAGCGTTTGTTTGTTCTTTCAGGCTGAAAATGTCGGAACATTTTTTTTCTGTTCAACTCACTTGAGCCCAAAATCACCGAAAATATCAAAAAGTATAGCAAACTCCAAGACCTTTTAAGATATTCCCACGTTCACCTTTACGTCCTGCGATGAATAATGATATGTTGCAGAATTTAAGGCTCGGTGATTGAAAAGCCTTTCATGATATCATTGGAGGCCTTACTTCCTTTGTAATATGATATACTTGAACTTACAGTCAATATCTATGAACGAAACAGTGTCAAAGGCAGCAGAGGAGATAACCCGTACCACATTGCTGTTTTACTGTAGTTATTTGGGAGAAACGATGAATGGCAGTGATAAATAGTAATAGGGATCTCGTGTAGAGGTTCTCGAGGTATGTGTAGATGTAGTTATAAGGAAGAGTTTAATGATTTTATATTAATTTAACAAATTTAACAAAGTATTCTACGCGTATCCTTCTTGTTTCTAATATTGTCAATTATAGTAGCCAATTGATCCTTTAGCTTTTAATGACTACATTATGCTAATGACTTTCAAATCCTTTGCTTCGCCTCACACTGTCACGAGTGGAGTGAGTGCAATTAAGGGGATTGCTACAGAGCGGGTGTAGAGTAAGAAGGGCTCACGGTAGGCAAGCAAGTTAAGCGTGCTGTTGTGAGTAGTGGGGGGGTCTGAAGGAGGCGAAAGCGCTGTATAACTATCACTGCAAGTTAGAAGGTCCTACGGAGCGGACCTGTGAATAAGAGCCCATCGGGCGGACATAAAGGGAGCAGTCGAGAAGACTAGTGAGAGAGTCTTTCCAGTAATGACTGGTATGTAGAACGTTGATTGATTATTATGATTGATGTATTATATTATATTCGTCTATTACCATGATGTAAATAAGTATATGTGAGGAATGTGGAAGTCCTTGATATTGGATATAGCAATGTGCGCCATGAGCGATAGATGGAAGTGAGTTCATGGATTTGTAGCGCGAGTGAGTAGTGTGTACTCCGATGGAGGTGTGTTACCGTAAGAGGTGTGGTGAGTGAAAGGTGAACTAGTGTGTGTACGCTTCATGGGTTGTAAGGAGAGGTGGAGTGAATAGAAATGGTAGGGTATTATACCAATGTAATGTTATTCTTGTAGGTGTCGAGGACGGGCCGCAGAGCCACCTCG
Source organism: Onchidella celtica (assembly GCA_963931925.1). Lineage (NCBI taxonomy): Eukaryota > Metazoa > Mollusca > Gastropoda > Systellommatophora > Onchidiidae > Onchidella > Onchidella celtica. Next base: position 37,979,672 of record OZ007574.1, on the reverse strand, counting down.
ATGAGCACAGGGGATAGGCCAGCATAGGGCCGGAGGCCACACATAGGCCAGAAGTGAGGCTGTCAGTGCAGGACAGGAGAAGCACATAAAGTCGTGGCAGTCAGGCCACGGACAGGGACGTAGATATGAGAGTGAATGAGATACTATATTATTGCCATGATGATGGGCAAGTGAACTGATAAGTTGTATGACAATAGGAAGGTGATATTGAGAGACTGCGGTGCCAGTAAATTATTAATGTGCTATTAAGACCCTGAGGGGAGAGGCTGAGGCCGAAGTGCCTTTAGGAGTAACTACCGGATTGTGGATCCGAGGGAGAGTGTGTGTGAGAATAAGGCCGTTGTACGGCAAGTTGATTTCGATAATATAATGTATGTAATTGCGCTATTATCTGTATAATTATGTTTAATAAATGTGTGAGTCTGATGGATTGTTTTGTTAAGTGTTAAACTTGTTTGTTCGTGATTGTCGTCCTGTCATAAACTATTACATCTCCCAGTCTGGGATTTGTGACACTGGGGGCTCGTCCTGTTTACCTGTGGTCATTTTGACATTGTGTATTCGTTATATCTAGTTGTTTTTCTGTTGTGCTAGGAATTCGTGCTGTTGTCCTTGTTCGTGGGATGAATGGAAATTTCATCATGATATGATTTATGTATGTTTATGAATAATAATATGTATTGATGCATGTATTTTGATGAATATGTACTAATGTGTACTTAAACTTTCAGAGAGACAGGGTGTGTGCGTGCAGCCTGAGGAGACAAGTAGCCAGAGCTCCGATTAGGTCGAGGACTTAAACTCATAAGGCTGAAAGTTAAGTGAAACTGAAATTTTGTACCCTGGATTGAGGGCTGTCTTTTCATCTGTCTGTTTCCCTGTTTTTGCTGTTTTTGTCGTAATTGATTATACGGGCGGTGGCCGGGTTTGCTGTGGTGAACTTGGTTTGTCCTCTTCGGGAGGTGGGCTAAATTTGGAACTTCGTTCATCACAGCGAACAGTTCTGTAGGGACCTGTATTTTTGTTTAGATTGTAGCGTCGATATCTTCTCTGTTCCGCAGGAAGACGTATTCTCTTGTCCCTCTTTCTACCTATCTATAGATACGTTCTTTTTTTTCAGACTCTGTTCTTGTTCGTACCGTGTTGTGTAATCGGCGTAGTAGGTTGCATTTTTTTTTCCATTATAGTTTTTTTTTTGTAGAAGCTTTGTCCTAGTCTGGTTCGTTGTCCTTGACGTACTTGTGGTCCTTCTACTGTATTTCTTCATTCTTGTCGTTTCTATTTTCTTTTATAATTAATAGTGCTATACATTTTATAGATATAGAATTAGTTGTGCTGTAAAGGTAAATTTCTGAATTGTATTTGAGACAACTGGGTATTGTTATATCTGTTGTGATCTCAGGTCTCTGGTCGTATCGTTAGTGATCATACCGACAGGTTGGTCGTCTTATAATAGATACCATAACCATAAATCTGTGAAATGGCGGAACTCCAACAACTAATGAAGTTGGGTAAGGAACTTGGCCTGGAGGGAGAAGAGCTACGCGGCTGGATTAAAGAACAGCAGGCGGATTTGCGCGATGAGCGTGCTAAGGATAGAGAGCGAGAAAAAGAGGCTAAGGCTCAGGAGCAGGAGAGAGAGGCTAAGGATAAGGAACAGGAAAGGGAGTTTAAGCAACAGGAAAGAGAGGCTAAGGAACGGGAGCAGGAGAGGGAGTTGAAGTTAAAGGAGATAGAAGCCCAAGAGCGGGAGATAGAGGCTAGGGATAAGCAACAGGAGAGAGAGGCGCGAATAAGAATCGCCGAGTTGGAAATCAAAAAGAGTGCGCCAACAGAAACAGTTGAGCGGCAGGTACATAATAAAGGTGGCGTTAGGATTAAGCTCCCTACGTTCGACGACCGGAAGGACGACATAGACGCCTTCCTTTACAGGTTCGAACTGAACGCACAATTGCAATGGGGGGAAAATAAGGAATTATGGGCCACGTACCTGGCGTCGCTATTGCAGGGGCGAGCGTTAACATACTTTAAAGAGCTACAGCGCGAAGACGTGCAAGATTACGATAAGCTGAAGGCTTTGCTGCTTCGCCGATTTGCGCGTACCGAGGAATACTTCCGGGAGCAGTTTAGGCGGGCACGTGCAGATACCAGGGAGGACTTTGCTGCCTTCGTCGCGAGACTAACTGAGTATTTCGCGAACTGGGTAGACTTGGCGCATGTGGGCGCGGATTTTGCTAAACTGAAAGACTTAATGATCCGTGACCAGCTGTACGCGTCGTGCCACAAAGATCTGGTGGCTTTCCTGAAAGAGAACGAACCCGCGACGGTACAGGAGGCGTCTAAGTTGGCGGAAGCATACCGTACGGCACATCCGTCCAAACCAGTCGCCAGGGCGTACGTCCAAGATGCTGGGTACGTCGCCGTTGTCGAGGGGTCGCCGGCAGGACTTAGGGACAGGTCGCGTCAGCGTGGTGCCTATAGCGGGCAAGCCCAGGGGCAGCGTAGGGGATATCACCAATCACCGGCATATGGATCCGGTAAGTTTGACCGAGCAGGAGGGCTAGGTCGCGGTAATGGCCGGGGGCGAGTTGTGACCTTTGCCGATGACCGACGGCATAGGGACTTTAGTTCCGGTCGCGACGGGTCACGGGGACCCAGGCCTAGTACAGCACAGGGAGCGGAGTGTTGGACTTGCGGACGCGTGGGTCACTTTTCACGCGAGTGTAGGGCCGCGAAGTGTTGGAACTGCGGAAGAGCAGATCACATCAGCGTGAACTGCCCTGCAGGTAGGATAGCGGCGAACGTGGACAGTAGCTCCAGTCCATGTTCCCCAAATAAATTTCATCATGCGGCTGCGTGTGTTACATCGGACAACGGAGGCGGACAGTATTCTAAGTGTCCCAGTTGTGAGAAGTTATTATCTTCCGGTGTTTTACCTTGTGGGAGAAAGATCCCCGTTATAAATTCATGTCATACAGGAGGTGGTCTTAGGGTTTATCCGGGGTTTGTTGGGGACGAACCGGTCTCGGTTTTACGAGATACAGGATCTACCGTTGTGGGAGTGCATAGGGATTGCATTCGGGATTCACAGCTTACAGGTGAGACTGTCCCGTGCATCCAATTTTCGGGGGCCATTGAGAAATTACCCATGGCAAGAATAATGATAGATACACCTTTCCTTAGCGGGGAAGACGAAGCAGTCGTTGGTTTTTTTCCAGGCGCCCAGCTCATCATTGGGAATGTATCGCGGGTGGTTTCCCCTTCCGATGAGAACGTGCAAGCATGGTCGCAATCAAAAGGTATTGACTTTTGCGCCGCGGTCGAAACACGTCGACGGGTAGCTGATAAAGATAAGATTAGACCTTTGGCGACGCCAGCGATCAACCTAGATATCACGCCAGAGCGCTTGGCGAGATTACAAAGGGAGGATCCATCATTAAACCCATGTTTTGGGGAAGCGCGAACCGAGAAAACGAGGAGATATAAGAACGGGTCGTCCTCCTTTTTTGTCCAGGGGGGCATTCTGTTCCGTATGTACGTCACAGTGGCTTCCGTTCAAAAGCAGGTCGTCGTGCCACGGTCGTTAATTGCTACAGTATTGCGTCTGGCCCATGATGTCCCATTAGCGCATCATATGGGAAGTGCTAGAATCAAGCAGAGAGTTCTAAAAGATTTTTATTGGCCATCGATACATAGAGATGTGCGGTTATATTGTAAGACGTGCAGTGCGTGCCAAAAGACGACGCATAAGGGTCGTACACCCCAGACTCCTCTTCAAAAGATCCCCACGGTTTCGGAGCCGTTTAAAAAGGTTTCGATAGACCTTGTTGATTTAAGAGAAAGACTATCTTCAGCGCGCACTATAGCACAAGAAGCTTCTGGTATCGCTTCGAAAAGAGCAAAAGACTATAAAGATAGAGGTTCCAAACTGAGAATTTTTAAGCCAGGAGACAAGGTTCTGTTGTTGTTACCTACGGACCATAATAAGTTATTGATGACATGGAAAGGTCCTTATGTTATTGAGCGAGTTGTTTCGAAGGTAGATTACGCTATCCACATGGATGGATCAGTTAAGGTTTTCCACGTTGATATGCTGCAGAGGTTTCATGAGAGACCAGAGTATCTGTATTCTCATACTGGTATTGAAGGACATACCTAATGTCGTGTCATTCTTTGACGATATAGCATGCCATACGTCGACATGGTCTGATCATATTCAGACACTAACAGTAATTTTTCAACGATTACGCCAGTTTGGGTTAACTGCTAAACCCGCAAAGATGGATTTGGCATGTCCAGAGATAATATTCTTAGGACATATTGTGGGTAGAGGTGTTCAGAGACCTGAAGAAACAAAAATTGACAAGTTAGTAGGATTGCAAATCCCTAAAACAAAGAAACAAGTCAGAAGCTTAGTGGGAATTTTAAATTATTACAGAAAGTTCATTCCAAATTTTTCCTCCTTGTCATCTTCTCTTACTGACCTTACTAAGAAGGGACAACCCGATAAGGTCCAGTGGACGTCTGAATGTCAGACAGCATTTGATAATTTGGTGACAGCATTATCATCGTCACCCATTCTGATATTACCCGATTTTCGATCTAATTTTATCCTCAGAACGGATGCGTCGGACTCTGGTGTCGGCGCTTGTCTTCTACGGGAGAAGAACGAATGTCTCCATCCTGTATGTTATGTCAGTAGGAAGTTATTGCAGAGAGAAAGAAAGTATTATGTGATAGAGCGTGAGTGTCTTGCCATTGTCTGGTCCGTCCAGAAACTAGGACGTTATCTCATGGGACGAGAATTTTGTATCCAGACAGACCACAAGCCACTGACATTTTTGTCGAAGAATCGTTCGTCCAGCCCACGCTTGTCTAGATGGGCATTGGCTTTGCAGCCGTATACCTTCGTTATTCAACCAATTCCAGGAACCAGCAATCATATCGCCGACTACCTTAGTCGAGCCTAGGGGAAGAGTTCAGCAGCTTATACATCGGAGGACAGGAACATTGACAGGATCTGTGTGAAGGAGTCGACTTTAAAATATTGACATTATAAATATGATATGAAGAATGGTTGATAGGTTGATTGGCTTTTGATTCTGTATTAAGTATTGTGGTTAGTTAGCTATTCATGATGTGACACATATATGCATATTGCAGGCCATATTGATCCCCATATTTTCCCCTGATTCCGGTATTTTATATACTAGGGGAACTGCTAGGTCAGTTTTTTTAGTGTAGGTATTGCTCACGCTCACTCGTTGACAGTCATCTTGATGCGATTTGAAATTAATTGCATTAATTTTTTTGGGGTGGGGGATGATGTCACGAGTGGAGTGAGTGCAATTAAGGGGATTGCTACAGAGCGGGTGTAGAGTAAGAAGGGCTCACGGTAGGCAAGCAAGTTAAGCGTGCTGTTGTGAGTAGTGGGGGGGTCTGAAGGAGGCGAAAGCGCTGTATAACTATCACTGCAAGTTAGAAGGTCCTACGGAGCGGACCTGTGAATAAGAGCCCATCGGGCGGACATAAAGGGAGCAGTCGAGAAGACTAGTGAGAGAGTCTTTCCAGTAATGACTGGTATGTAGAACGTTGATTGATTATTATGATTGATGTATTATATTATATTCGTCTATTACCATGATGTAAATAAGTATATGTGAGGAATGTGGAAGTCCTTGATATTGGATATAGCAATGTGCGCCATGAGCGATAGATGGAAGTGAGTTCATGGATTTGTAGCGCGAGTGAGTAGTGTGTACTCCGATGGAGGTGTGTTACCGTAAGAGGTGTGGTGAGTGAAAGGTGAACTAGTGTGTGTACGCTTCATGGGTTGTAAGGAGAGGTGGAGTGAATAGAAATGGTAGGGTATTATACCAATGTAATGTTATTCTTGTAGGTGTCGAGGACGGGCCGCAGAGCCACCTCGATGAGCACAGGGGATAGGCCAGCATAGGGCCGGAGGCCACACATAGGCCAGAAGTGAGGCTGTCAGTGCAGGACAGGAGAAGCACATAAAGTCGTGGCAGTCAGGCCACGGACAGGGACGTAGATATGAGAGTGAATGAGATACTATATTATTGCCATGATGATGGGCAAGTGAACTGATAAGTTGTATGACAATAGGAAGGTGATATTGAGAGACTGCGGTGCCAGTAAATTATTAATGTGCTATTAAGACCCTGAGGGGAGAGGCTGAGGCCGAAGTGCCTTTAGGAGTAACTACCGGATTGTGGATCCGAGGGAGAGTGTGTGTGAGAATAAGGCCGTTGTACGGCAAGTTGATTTCGATAATATAATGTATGTAATTGCGCTATTATCTGTATAATTATGTTTAATAAATGTGTGAGTCTGATGGATTGTTTTGTTAAGTGTTAAACTTGTTTGTTCGTGATTGTCGTCCTGTCATAAACTATTACATCTCCCAGTCTGGGATTTGTGACACACACACCCCTCCCACCTTCCCCCCCCCCCATCCCCACCCCAACTACCATTTCCCGACTGGTACGAGCGCACGGCCAGTAAAATGGTGAATAAAAAGAGCCCTACTGTTGTAAAACTTGATTGGTAGTTTGCGTGGACTATTTGATTGTTTCAGCCTTTATGTGATTGTTTTTATGTAATCCTACTACTTACTTTCTTGACAAAATATATAATAAATCTAAACTTAAGTAATTGCCTTGATTGAAACACACAATCACTAGAAACCCATCTCCCCTATGTATGTATCTCATACACTGAACACTTTCCGAGCCTATGAACTTTATGGATGGCTCCAAAGTGAAAAAAAAAAAAAGCACTACTTGAAAGTTTCTGCCACAGCCCGTCATTAACCAAAGGTGTAATCACACAGGAAGGCTGGCAGTGCACTGAGAAAAGAGAATTTTGACCCGGTTTTAGTTTTAAGTGTTAGGTGTGAAGAACTGGAGTTGAAGGGGAAATCGCGCACCGGTGAAACTAAAACAATTATTCTGCTTCGCTAGCTGATTCAAAGGAAGCTGAAGTCTTTGTCAAATCCGACAGAAAACAACTGGTCTCAATACGGTACTAATCTAAATATTTAACCTTTGCCGTACGCCGCCTAAAACTATGGATGGTGTACGTTGTAATGGTTCATGGACACCACGTTTCTAAAGAGCAGTTTACTTTGTATTATGATACTCTCTTTCATAATAATTTATGGTTGTCATGATCACATTAGGATCATAAATGCCGTGCTAGGTCACGACGTCAGTGAGTTAATTTTTACGATCTTGTTGATTATAACCAGCGTAATTTGTCCTTGAGCTGTTCTCGCGAACAGTTTGTTTTGAAACACCTTTTTTCTGATAGATGGAGAGAAGGAGGGGCGAGACAGAATAAATGTATAGCTAGGAATGACAGAGCAGTTCTCGACCCCGTGATTTTGATTAACATAGATAAGGGGCGAGTAAAGGTAGTTTATTTAGACGCTTAGTTGGCGTTCGGAAATTCGTGCATAAGAGTAGAAAGCACGGGGTTTGAAGATTTTAGTAGTTAATGTTTCGCATTTTAAATTTTGTCTAGACCGTAAAATTGACCTTGATTTTGGCGCAAGGCCATGACAAGCATAAATTAATATTGCACGCTGAGCTGAAGCGACTGCACCAATCAAATGTATGAATCTGGACGGAAGGTCGAGACATAGCTTTAGTATTTAAACCCGTGCAGAGCTTAGATAGATGCCACATGTAGACAATCCATTTACGAGGTGGACGGCGATAGTCCTCAGCCAGATGAGAGACATAGAGCAGTCCATATTGTGAGGAGCGCCATGATTTAAAGCTCCAGAGCCTAAGCTATTTGGTTTGATATGAACCCACAGCGTTTACATCCAGCGCTCTCACTCCCAGTGAGGGCCTAATGGTGAGAGTTCATACTAATTTGTAATGATGAAAGTGAACCGTTCTACTTACTTTTGAAGACAGTTTCAGAGCTACCGCCAGACAACGCATGGTTGTACAAGCATTCTCCATGGCGTGTCTAGAGGAAATGTCCATATCATAACATGTCTCATTGAATTAATAGAATTTAAACTGTTATATCCGTCGCCACGTGCGCGGATTCTATTTGGCATCTAACTCATATGACCTGCAAGTAGTTAGAGTGAATAAGTTAGTCTTTATAGAAAGCTGTAGTTTCATTAGTTAGATTCAGTTGCCTTTGAATTGATATTTATATTTATAATTATATTTGTTACATTAATTCCTGTAATTAAACTGCCCTACAGTTCTGCTAAAAATCAAAGCAATTGATTTATTTAGTTTTTAGAGTGCAAGTATTTTTTTTGTGTGTTCGTCGATTGTGGGAGCGGACCTCGAAAGAGTGTCAGTCGAATTCTCCCCATCTAACCCACATCGCGACAATGGTGTCTGTCACACTCCAGAACATACTAACAGGGATATATAAAATCTCTTTAGGAATGGGGTGTATCCGAGGCCCCAGGTGGTACAACTAAGGGTATGATAATAAAATCCTCTTTAGGAGTGGGGTGTATCTGAGACCGCAGGTGGTACAACTAAGGGTATGACAATAAAATCCTCTTTAGGAGTGAATTGTATCTGAGACCTCTGGTCGTACAACTAAGGGTATGACAGTGAAATCCTACAATAAGTTCTTCTTCAAACGCCTAGTGTCCGTGAGATCCCTGGACGCACGGGTAGGAATAGTAAAAATGCGTTATTTTAAAATTTTAAAGCAATGGGAAGATGGGCAATGACGTCATTAAGGAATACCTGGGATTTCAAGGGGGAAAAATTCCCAGAAATAAGATAGTTACAAACGTTTTTAATTGCTTCTGGGTCCATTCGAGCCACAATTTACGGCAAAGTTTAAATACAAGATTGTTGTTACAAGTAGGGACTGACCCCAAGTTTTTTCATGCGCTAGGGGTACGTATTTTAAAACCTTTGGTAACTCCAGAGCTAGAGACCTCCTCCCAAAATGCTCATAACAATAGCCTTAATTAATTTGTTCTTTCAGATTCTGTTTTTCTTTTCCACCTGTTTTTTTATTGAAACTGTAAGGGGCAGGGTTAGGGATTCGATTAGATTTAGGGTTGAGGATATGGACGGGGTTAGGGATGGGTATGTATGCGTACGCGGCCCTAGCCCAAATCTGTTGGGGTACGTACGTACAAGTAACAACAGCCTAAATACAATAGAGCTTCAAACAATGATAACACATGGAGAAAATTAATACTCACTCTTGTATATGTTCGCCCTCATTCCCTCCTTGAGGCGCACTGTCCACGCGCTCCAATTAGACGACATCCTTGACCAACAGAAACACGTCTAATCAACGTGCGGTATGAACTCCTCAGTGCCTTACGTGATCAACACCACTATTGACCTGACCTGGATTTCACCACTGGCGAAGAAAAAAAAAGTATTTCATAAACCAGTCATGCAGGAATAATCACCAACATTATGAGAACTAATGGCACATTTTCATTTCCGCAGTCGCATTCGCACAGTTTAACGCTTCTTAACATCTCGCCCTTTGAGAATGACAAGGTTCAAACTCCCTTCCTTCAACTTTGGAGAAATCGACGATTGAAGATTCATGTGATCATAGCTTTTAGAGCAAAGAATTTTTTTCTTTTTAGTAATACAAATGACACACCAAATCAGCTTTTATTCTCAAACCTTACTGGATTTTTAAAGAGTATTACTCGTGTCTTTCCGACAATCCACATGCAGAATGGTACTGCAAAATCCAGTTGATGGCTCGGAGAATAGCAAGCAAATTCCCTCTCTGATTCAATTTTTCAGTAGATCACTGAATGAATTTTAAGGATAGCTAAAACTAGTTTTCATCACAGTGAATCAAAAATTCCAAAATTGATTTTTGTATTATATATATTCAACCACATTCAAAGCTGCATCGAATGATCTTGGTTATCGACCCCTAAGCTAAAAAGTTATTGAATATCAAATTTTCCAAAATACATAATTATTAACTAGACCATTTGTGCTAAAATAAAAAAAATGTTTTGCTTCTCCTGCAAAGTTGCCCAAACAATTTTTCTGTGCTTATTTCAACGGTCGAAAATCTTTTAACCTTTTTTTATTCAATTCTTGTAGAGCTAAAAGATTAACAAGCAACCCAAGCACACACGAGCTTTTTCCGTTCGACACGTGCGCATATAACTGGATGTCACAACACTCATTACGAGCAGTGTCCTAAATCACAAGAAGTCGACAGATATATGAACCTTCGGTGTCCATGACAGCACTTGAAACTCGTGTAGGATCGAAAAGCAAATAGTTTTATTCGAAACAATATCGAATATTATTTATTATGCCTTAATCATCATTCGAACGTGCGGTCTGTTCGCACGTCTGTACCACACTGCTTCGAAAAGCTGAAGATTTCTTTACAAGAACCGCAAATCCATTAAAAAAACACCATTAAAATCATTAACTTACGTTAATGGGGATAGTTAAACAAGCCGAAGTATTGTATTTCTTGATTCCTGTCTTCAAAAATTCTCACAACTATATTGCCTTCTTTGTAATTAGCTTTTTCAGAGGAGTAAAGCGTTAAATTTCGAAACTGTCTTCCCGTAAACTGCTTATGAAAAAACAAAACAAAGCGTCTCATACCTCTGAGCGTCGATTAATTTCAAAACTAGTCTCATGAATATTCAACACAGGTCGCTGTTCCAATGTTCGAATACCTGTGTCGAATACCTCAACCCTGCTTGAAAACTTACCCTTAAATCATGTTTGCTTTTCTGCACCGAGAGCTCAATGCTCGTAATTAGGAAGTCACAATGACACACGACTCGATGGCAAAGGTACGCGCCGAGGAATGCTTGCAACAGATACAATTATTAGAAATCAACTCATATTCAGAACACTGAGGCTCATAACACGGGTCTTATACCAATCTGGTAGGCCCATCTCATCAAGGTTAATGAAATTATGGAAGCTGACCTTTAACTCTTTACTTGCCAGGGCCGTAGATATGGCATGAAAGAATTATTTTCTGGCGAGGACATACAGCGAGTCTTGTCCTTTCTGAAAGAGGTTGAGATCTACAATTTGATTTAAAAACGATTGTAGATAGTTACAAAATTCTTTTCAGATCCACAAAAAAACAGCTTCTGAAAATTGTTCCAATATAATCAAATTTATACGGAACTATTTAATTCTACTTATGACCGAGCGGCATCCCCAATTTCCTCAAAAGGGCAAAAATGAGATCTCTCTCATTCTTATCTGTATATCCCTTCTCTTCAGAAGCTGAATTCCTTTAATGTCTGATAATACAGTTGTGGATATGGACGAACATACAAGAAGGTGAGCGAACAGAGTTTGATAATAAACTTATGTAAACGATGTCGTGTACCATATATTTTATCAGTTTCATTATATAACTATATGAGATACCCGGTGTTAGGCGGGATAAACCTGTTTTCCCACTCTTCTTTCTCCAGGTCTCTGATCGAGACAATTTCTCCTAATAATCCACAGTCTTGTTTCAGAACTCATGCGCGGCAGGACACTACGCACCAACTGAACGCTTTGCGCACTGGGTAGTTTGTGGATGACATCAGGGGCTCATGCGCCTGTGAAAAGGAGAAGGGGATGGAAGCAGTCAGCGACACAAATGGAACTCAAAAACAAAAAACAGAAAACTTCCCCACCATTTGAAGCCTCCAAAAGTAAAAATAGGCTTTTGCATGGCGAAAGGAAGGCATCTTCAAGATTTAATGTATGGACCTTTTTCATTTACCGTCCTCCATATCACGTGATTTACAAACAAAATGGCGGCGTGCCCCAAGTGGACAACGGTCAAACGATGCCATCCTCTTGTTGGGCACCCAACTGTACTAACCCGTTACGCGCTGGTTCTGCCATAAAAATGTATCTTTGCTTAGACTGCACATATTCAGATGCCATCACTAAGGCAAGTGGAGGTGTTTGCCCTACACGGTGCTTTTCAAAGCCGTGCGGCTCCCCGCAAACAATCGTAACGCGGAAGTGAAAAGGGTGTATATCCGAGCTGTATGAGATTTTTACGAACACATAAACACACACACACGCACAGACACACAAACATTCGCTTTTATCCATATTGACAAGATGAACAGCCTAGATTAAGCCCTGGCTCTTACAAGAATGTGTGGTGCTCTAGGAAAACCCTTCACATGGGTGAAATTTCACATTTTGAGATATACAACTATTATGAAAGAGGGGCCTTTTTTGCGTATTTTGCTTTTTATTTGAAGTCAATATCTCAAATAATTTTTGAGATAAAAAATGGTCCTTTAAAGTGCTTTCCTAGGCATCTTGATTGGCATAATTATTTTGTTTTTACACCGTGATAATTTAATGCTACATTCGCGTGACTTTAGTTCTTGTTTGTTCCATCTGGCATTTTTTTTAAATCTGAAGATCTTTCAGTATGTAGAAGAGGTATAACAAATGCAGACTTTGACACTTGTTTAAAAGGCGTTGTGGCACTGACTTATCAAGCTGTTTCACTGTTCCGATTAAATTTTATTCTAACTCCTTAACATAATAACTAAAGCCGCAAAACGTTTCACACCGAAGATCTCCGCTGTGCAAAAGGTGGAGTAGAAACGAACAAGAACTACTATGATAGCGATGGGAAAGTGTCACAAAATTGTCCAAGGAAGACACACTAAGGACACATTTTTTTCTCCTTTTTTAACCAAACACGAACAGGAAATAAATATAAAACAACACTTTGAACAGAAAAAGTAAGGCTGAACTTTGAAAATTGTCTTCGCCGAGTTTAATACCCACATGCACAGTCAAAATGTGCCAAAAAGAAAAAGTTGTATGTAGCAAAAGTCTCGCATACGAAATAATGCAGAAACAGTACAAATCAAACACAAGGGAAAAGAAAGGACAACAATGAAGCTTCAGGCATAATTTACCTTCGTCGGGAAAAGAAATGGCACAAGATAGAAATTTCAACAAATAGAAAAGAAATTTAAAAGGAAAAAAAAATTCAATAAAATAAAGAAAGACAAAGAAGAAAAAAAGGGTGTGTTTTTTTTTCTTTAAATATTATTTATATATACATGTCTATACCTACAATGTCATTTGTCCGTGGGAAATTACATTTTCATACATGTCTATACCTACAATGTCATTTGTCCGTGGGAAATTACATTTTCATACATGTCTATACCTACAATGTCATTTGTCCGTGGGAAATTACATTTTCATACATGTCTATACCTACAATGTCATTTGTCCGTGGGAAATTACATTTTCATACATGTCTATACCTACAATGTCATTTGTCCGTGGGAAATTACATTTTCATACATGTATATACCTACAATGTCATTTGTCCGTGGGAAATTACATTTTCATACATGAATTTGAGTGAAAACCGCATGTTTCTAGGCTTTTTGGTTAGACTAGCCTAATTTTGAGTTTGCTTCTTGGCACTTTGTAAAAAATACTTTAAGACCCAGTTACTAAAGAAACATTTCTACAACACTAAGCTGAAATATGAGCCCATTCAAAATTTCAAATACATGTAAACCGAACATACGGTTTTCTGGAAAATCGATGATAGCCTTGCACAGACGCATTATACTTGGCATAATAATATATAAAATTAAGTGAGCGACTTCATCGTCCAAAAAACTTAAATATTTAAGAAAGACCACCTGCAGGAAAAAACTCGAACTTGAACTGTGTATCGCCGTGAGCTACAACACGAATACAGCTGTGCTTGGACAGTCGCGACACTCCTCTGCAGTTGTCAAATGTCAAACGCTTTGCGGTGACATCTTGATTTTTTTTACATCCTTACAACTAATACGGTGTCTTCACTGTGTGATCCGCATTCCACATCGTATGTTTAACGAACTCACGTGGCGTTAGGGTTTACACTGGTACGAGTGTACTAGCCTAAGCTCGCCTTAGCCAATCTGATTGGCCAGCTAGTTGGGTGGTGACATCACTGCATTGCATTTCACCAGAGAGTATAGACCCTTTTAATTTACCGTCCTCCATATAACGTGATTTGCAAACAAAATGGTGGCATGACCCAATTGTAGGGCAGAAGCGGTGGTCAACGGTCAAACGATGCCATCCTCTTGTTGGGCACCCAACTGTACAAACCGGTTACGTGCTGGTTCTGGCATAAAAATGCATCTTTGCTTTGAATGTGCACATATTCAGATGCCATCATCAAGGCAAGTTGAGGTTTTTGCCCTACACGGTGCTTTTCGAAGCCGTGCGGCTCCCCGCAAAGAACCGTAACGCGGAAGTTGAAAGGGTCTATAAATTTATAGAAAGAATTCACTATTATTGGCCGATTTGCACTGTGGGACAGGGAAGGCTCCGCGAAACCATTGTTAGCATGGAGCGGAAAGTAGGTCGCTGAGGTAAACAATACGCGTTTGCGCATTTCCACGGAGCGTAAGAACTTACAAACGCCTCTGAATAGTTTCAATCACCCCAAAAATATGACCAAACCACGCTAAACAGATAAGCACACTGTCTTTGCAGTGAGATCTTTCTAGAAATACACACTCTCTGGTTTCCTTGACATCTCTTGCACCAGCCGACCAGTTAGATTTCACTGAAACGCAAGGTCATGACGTCACCATCCAACTTTTCAGCCAATCAAAATGGCCTGGTGCATGCCTGAGTTAAATACAGGGCCTAATAGATCTAGAGATGAAAGGACGGGGCTGAAGGCAGCCGTCTCCTTCTGAAATGGTTTCTTGTGTTTTGTGTAAGATTGTCTGACTATGAAATTGTGACCTTTTAAAAAAACATCGAAGGCTGTTTCAAGCTGATGATAATTGGATGGAAGATGATAAGAGAGGCAAAGCAATTATCATACATTGTTGGGCAATTTAGTTTCTGCTTCTCTCCACAAGCAAAGAAGGCCGAAACGGCAATTATATAGATTATACACTCACTGCGAAGAAGAGTCGAGCTCCTTTCATCTGTTATTATCGATGTTGTTTTTATTGTTGTTCCATTGATGTTGTTGTCTTTGTTGTTGTTTTTGTTATTGGTGTTGTTATTATTGTTGTTGTTGTTGTTGTTGCGATAATGGAAGTGTTCTGACATGAGGAAAAGAGTTAAAAAACAACAACAAGATAAACGGACTACAACAACCAAATTACAAGACGAGAAACACAGCAAACTTGTCCCACTGACAGATGTTGTTTGCTTTTTAATAGTCATGTTGTTGTTTTTGTTGTAAGCGGAATGATTATAGGATGTAAGAGTGCACAGTTTTTAATAGAAGTCTCAAATCGGTGTAGTTTTTTTTTTATTGGAAATTTACTGTTTCCCCAATTTTCACTAGGCTCATTGACATACTGTAGGTTTTTATGACGTCATCACTTCCTGAAAATTTTCGGTGCGCACCACGGCACACTGTGTACTGTCCTATCGCTGAGTTTTGGGGATGACCCTACGCATCTCGGCTTTTGTTCTTATTTCTTTCGGTCTGAAGTGGTGTCCTTTGTTGTTGCATATCTCTCTTAAGCTATCTATGCAGCATTAATGCCTTCCTCAGTTCACAGGCGTCTTAAGTTTTACAACAAAAACAACAAACCTACACAAACCTGTTCATCGAACGGGTACTCTGCTAGTTATTATATAACATACAAAAACGAAGCAACAACTTCAACAAACAAAAAAAATCATCACTAAAAAATTATCGTTCTTCTTAGCTCACGCATGCAACATGGTGTAGTGTTGCAGTTGTTGAGTATTAAATTCATGTTTCCGTTGCAATGTGTCCGTGTCTCGAATGTGTGCGCATGGAAATTCGGTGGCCTAGATTTTTTTTTTTTTTTTAAAGCACCGTGACTGCTATGCAATGGCAACGCAACAAAGTTACATGTGCGCACCCAGACTACGGCAAACCTGTAAGGTCCGCATCGCAACATGGCTTGCAACAAAGCCAAAATCTGGCCAAAGTAAACGATAAATAAATAAGTTAATAAAATAAATAAATAAACAAAGTAGTAAATAAATAAATAACTAAATGGTCGTACCGGTACGTTGCAATGCCCCGCATTAGAAAAAAAGCTCTCATGCATACAGTAAATCACAAAAAAACATCAGAAATAAGCTTAGAACAAACTAGTAATTCTATTGTATCGTACCTTCTCCTCTAGAAAATGAATAGGATATTTCATAGCGCGACCATAGTTCTCTTGTGTGTTCCAACTCCACTTTCTGCACAACTGAGAAATTCGACAAAAAACGTGTGCGGCTATAGTATGATCAGGAGTGAGAAAAAAATCGGAACTTTGAAACGGCTTGGTCAGTGTCACAACGCATTTTAAACAAGTGTCAATGTATGCATTTGTTAGAACTCTTCTACATACTAAAAGATATCCATTTTTTTTTCTTCAGAAAATGAACAAACAAGTTCTAAGGTCGCGACAGTTGTCCTCATGGCAATCCACACAACTCACTTGTCAACTCTCTGCCGTTGACTTTGAATGAAATGTCACAGAAATTAACCGAGAATTACTTTATACGACGCATGAAATTGTAGAAGATTTCAGAAACTCGCAAATCCCAGGGGGGGGGGGGGGAAACAACATACATGGCTGAGTTTTATCGCAAAATGCTCGCGAGAAAAATCGAATTCTGTTGACAACATTGTCCTAGAACAGACACAGAGAATACATTACATGACAAAGACTCAGTGCTCGGTACATCATTTCCACATAAAATTTTCATTATTTTCATTCTGGGATGAGGGAATACTACCACTGAATGTGAGAGAAACAGTGTGTGACACTGAAAATTAAACGCTTTTAAATTTTTATCAGCCTTTCCTGGCGTTACAAGTTCAGATTAAAACATAGCATGAAACATTTACCGTCACTTCTACTGCAATAACCACAACCACTCATTTTTTAATTGCATCGACTGCAAAATGTTAGAAATCTAAGATACTCGATTCTTCGTTCACTGGTTGGATAAATGCCTAGATCTAAACAAAAATTGATGTGCTTAGAGTCCAGACTCTAAGGCACACATGGGCAAACACATACAAACACATACAGATAGAGAATAGATCAGAGTGGGAAGCTATTACTCTAGGTCAATACGTAGCGTAGAACTGACCTCAAGTTGGTGCACAAGAATAACATCATTTCCACGTAGATCTGCTGGTTACAACATTGCACCCCCGTCGGTTTGATGTAGTTCGCCTCCCCTCCCCTCTACGGTAATCCTACCAACTCAAAGATATCCAAATCAAATCTACGTCGGGATGACGTAAGGATGCTGGCTTGGTACACGCGTTCTATTCCGCTTTTTGCACTGTTGACATACTGTTTCAAGACTGGTTTTCCTCGGTTTCCGTATGAGATGTGGACTATGGAGTTAAACGGGACCCCGCCCACAGGCGGCACTGAAACATGCCATGCCTGCCTCACTAGTTCGAGAGTGTCAAAACTGTCGTGAATAAGCAGGCGGAGAGAGAGACCTCGCTCACCGACACAAAAAAAAAAACGCAAAACACACGAGTTGACTCTGTGAGCCACCAGCTTTCAGAGGATATCATATTAAATCCCGGAACGACACAGTCAGTTGCTGGCAGACAAGAACTGCACACCATAATTTCCTATATTTTCTCAGCAAATCCGGGTAGATCCAACACACTAAGCCTGGTCAGACAGTCAGATTCAGCCACGATTTCTTGGGATGTCAGTTATTCTGTCAGCAACTGGCTTTGATGTCTCGGGCTTAGTACACCCCCCCCCCCTTTCATGCTTATAGTTTCTGTGCATGCATACTCATTCCCATAACCTGAAAACTGTCATATTTCCTTGTCATCTAACTGGTTGTATATATTTGAATGTCATTCGTCCCCTTTAATTTGTAACTACTCTAGCTGGATCAACACTGGTTTTGAGTGTATTATATATATAATAGCATCTCATACACATACTGGTATATATACAGCCGAACAGTTATCTCCGACTTCCTATTGTTTTAGTTCAAAGGAAAGAAGAAGAATTACAGTGTGTAAACATCCACTATGACAAACAGAGGAGACGGTAAATTGCCTGCTGAAAAACTGAAAAAAGATGAACATGATTATAGAGCAGCGAGTAGTTCTACTTCAGAGTACGGAAACAATATACGCTGTGCGTTACAGAGACTTGGGAAAGTGCGGTATCTTTCTGCCTGTCTGTCTGTCTCTATATCTGCTGTCTGTGTGTCTCTCTCTCTCTCTCTTTAAGGCGCAAAGTGGCCGTTATCGTGCCGACGCGCCGTTAAACTCAAACTCTCTTTGTCTCCCTGTCTCTCTCTGTCTCTCTCTGCCTCTCTCTCAGTCTCTGTCTGTCTCTCTCTCTGTCTCTCTCTCTGTCTCTCTCTCTCTTTCGGTCTGTCTCTCTCTGTCTCTCTCTGTCTATCTCTCTGTGTGTGTCTCTCTGTCTGTCTGTCTCTCTCTCTCTGTCTCTCTCTCTCTTTCTCTCTCTCACTCTCTCTCTGTCTATCTCTCTCTCTCTGTGTCTTTCTCTCTCTCTCCCTCTCT
Source organism: Onchidella celtica (assembly GCA_963931925.1). NCBI lineage: Eukaryota > Metazoa > Mollusca > Gastropoda > Systellommatophora > Onchidiidae > Onchidella > Onchidella celtica. The sequence goes on along the minus strand of OZ007574.1, from coordinate 37,961,129 downwards.
CTCTCTCTCTCTCTCTCTCTCTCTCTCTCTCTCTCTCTCTCTCTTCCTCAGCACTCATACAATTTCGCTCTGTCAAAACATTGAATTTACCTTCAGTCCTTGCCTCTTACAAAAACCTGGTTGTCTCCCATGCGTTGCCTCATTCTATTTGCACGAGCCAGTTAGCTGTTCTAATTAGTTTAGAGAACTTTGGATTACTCGTAAAAGTCACGTTCTAAAACAAACAGTTTGGGGATCCATGCAGTAAGGTAAAATGTACAATGTAATCCAATGTAGATTCTACCCAATTAACAGCTAACAGGAGATCATCGAATTCAAGGGTTTTCAAACGAGGGCCTTTGAATCACACCAATATTCCAAGTCGGGAATCACACAAGTCCATTAAGGGGTAAAACAGACCAAGCTTGGTGTAGGCGCCGTACCGATGGATCTGCCGCTCAAAGGAAAAACAATGTAAGTGACAGGATGGCCTTATTCTACTTCGTTACCTCTATGAACTTGCCTCATACACAGCTCTTCTAAGTCAAAGGCAGATAGACGTACGTGCTAACGAAATTGTGGTTTCTATTGTGGCAACCAGCGTAAGTGATTTTTCGCAATCTGAAAGCAAAGGGCAGACTGCATTTCGCGACTTTGGTTCTTGTTTGTTCAAATTCCACTTTTTTGCACATTTGACATATATAATTCGTCGTTAAACGTTTGCGGCTTTATATAAGAAGTTAGAATAAATCAGAACTGTGAAAGTTTGATACGTGCCCCAATGCATTTTAAATAAGTTTAGTATCAACATGTAGATTTGCTACACCTCTTCTACATACTAAATATCTCCATTTTTTTATTTTTGTTTCTTTTAGAAAATGGAGATAAAAACAATCAAGAACTAAGGTCTCAATTTCCAAAAGCGATCCGGCGCAAAAGATTATTATCTGCCTTAGGGTCAGTGACTGACCTATCATTTATCTTTATTTATCTTACACTGACAAAATGCGTCAGACACAAAGGAACTGTCATGCAAACTTGTAAATAAAAGCACTTATATATATATATATGTAGACTGGCTATGCCACACAAGCCACAAAATTATCAAACTGTTTCACGGTTCCGATTTGTTCTAACTCCTTAACTAAAATCGCAAACGGCTAACGTCGACTTTGTCAGTTGTGCGAAAAGTGAAGATGGAACAAAGAAGAATTCAGATTGCGTTTTACCGACACTTACTGCATCTTTAGAAGCAAGGATCACATATCAAACAAGAAAATTCGTTTATATCTTTAACCCTCTACTCCTAGTTCTCTAATTACAACAAGAAAAAAAAAAAAAAACGATTACCAAAATATTTCACAGGCAACATGTACTCACTCTGTTCCACTTCATAATGACAGCATCTTTTGCGAGTCGGAATAAAACTGAGCGGACAGTTAATAATGATGCACACGTTAAGGTTTTTTATTATTGATTTGAAACTGTAAACTTGTTAAGAGCAACCAAGAGAAATGTGGCCTTGAACTATTGTTTGACATTTGTTAAGATTAGTTCGATGTCAACTGTGGACAGGTAAGTCGGTTTGGCGGCTTGTGATGAAAAATACAGGATCTCATACATTGACGTGGCAAGGATCGCGCGTCATTGATTTTGTCTGGTTGGTAGAGTTGTCATATATCATTCAAACTCTTAAGACCGCGATTGTCGAGCATACGTAACTCTCTCCTGAAACAATCATGTCAAAGGACAATAGGGTACATACCTACAATTTTTTTTTTTCAATAGAAAAGTCACTGACAAACAAAGCTTGTCCCACCCACCCCCCCCCCTACTCCAAATCGTCCCGCCCCCCCACTCCAAATCGTCCCGCCCCCTACCTACTCCAAATCGTCCCGCCCCCCTACCTACTCCAAATCGTCCCGCCCCCCTACCTACTCCAAATCGTCCCGCCCCCCCACTCCAAATCGTCCCGCCCCCTACCTACTCCAAATCGTCCCGCCCCGCTACCTACTCCAAATCGTCCCGCCCCCCCCCCCCACTCCAAATCGTCCCGCCCCCCTACCTACTCCAAATCGTCCCCCCCCTACTCCAAATCGTCCCGCCCCCCCCCCACTCCAAATCGTCCCGCCCCCTACCTACTCCAAATCGTCCCGCCCCTACTCCAAATCGTCCCCCCCTACTCCAAATCGTCCCGCCCCCTACCTACTCCAAATCGTCCCGCCCCTACTCCAAATCGTCCCCCCCTACTCCAAATCGTCCCGCCCCCCCCACTCCAAATCGTCCCGCCCCCCCCCTTGTCCAAATCGTCCCGCCCCCCCACTCCAAATCGTCCCGCCCCCCTACCTACTCCAAATCGTCCCGCCCCTCACCAGATAGGCTTATGCTGTTTGTCCTCGACTTGTTTTTTTTAACTCTTTGACAATGATAATAGTACCGGGTAGCTTAATGTCCTGGCCTGGGCGCAGCATATAGGGAACACGCGTTTGGAGAGCGGAGGCCAGTGAAGAAAAGAAAACTAATTTCTCACAGAGAGTTCAGTACAAGTCAGCCTTGTTAAAATTTTTTATTAAGCATTTTACTCATAAAAACGTTTGTAGACATTGCGGGATCATACTCAGCCTAGATCTCAGTTTGCACCGAAATCCCCAGGGACGATTAAAAAAAGAAAAAAGAAATCATTTTCCCGGGTGCGTGATTTTTTTTTCGTACGAGCTTTAGCAAATTCAGGAACGGGGTAGCGACGGACCCCCAAACACAGGACAGCTCCAACACATCCCAGGGATTTTCGGTGACATTCAGAGTCATAATATCAGACACAGTCGAGAGATTGCAGCACCCATAGCTGCTGGGTTCGATAGGTCGAGAAATCCCTTAGCCGATGACCTGTGTTTGGGGGTCTGTTGCTGCCCTGCTCCTGAATTTGTTAAAGCTCGTACGGGAAAAAATCACTCTTCCCGGGTCGGTCCCGGCCATTTACTTACCAGGCGGAGGAACTGGGCTCAAAATGTTGTTGTTTTTTAAAGTAGAGAAAATCAGGACGCGGCATGGCTTGGGGCTTAAAATTCTTAGAACAGCCAAGTGGCTGTTTTTTTATGTCATTTTTTTTTTCTTTTCAGTTCCTATTATTTAATATTGCAAATTTTCTTCTTTTTTTTTTTTCTTTCTAACCCGCATAGCCAGCAAAGCTGTGGATATCCGACGCGTAGGGGTGATGTCAGGTAGGTATGCAAAGAGAAGTGACATCGTTCCTACGTAGATCCCCTGATTACGACATCTCACCGACGTCAGTTTAATGAAGGGAGCCCGTACCAACGATGATCTGACCAGTCCTATGCAAATCATATAAGCCTACATGTATAAAATATACGTCGGACAGGCGAAGGTGTACTGGCAGAGTGATATAGGTCTTTGAAGACAAAAAGCTTCCTTTTTTTGGGGGGGGGGGGGTTTTGTTTCATTTGTCATTCTTCTGGAGTTTTGCAATATAATACAACCATTTGCTTTCCCAGTTTTAACTTCGGGGTTAAGAGAGTGAAGATGTATACAATTTGTATTTCGTATTCATGTACTTCTTCACATATCCGTACAACATGTTGTGGGCTGGGGTAGCTCTACCTGATTGGTCTAAAATGTAAGCGCTGTTCTATGAGGGAAGAAGATTCATTCACATTGTGTGTTCTACGTCATCGAATTGTGTGCACAACATGTTGTATGGATATGCGCTTCCATACTTCTTTAATGGGAAATTTGCCTTAGTGTCAATGCAGCCCAGTTACAACTGGGGCAGACACGTCGACCCTTTTCGGACATCGGCCTGGTGGGGTTGTTCTTCTCGATTTTGGTAGATTAGTAGATCTCAAAGGAATTGCTTCAGCTGCTTTGTGAACAATGCCTATCGTTTCATTTCCAGATACGGGTGGGTCCTGTTATCTCTCAAATACTCAAATACTCAAAAGGAACGGAACCCATCTGTTACACCATTAAAGAGACTGTTCTTCTTTACAAAATGTCAACTTACCTAAGGGGTCTTTTGTCAATAATGTTAACAAACCACAGAGGTCTTTTGTTCGATAATGGTAGAAATGACACTGGATTCAAAAAAAAAATAATTAAAAAATCAAACTTTGATTTTACATTGCAAAACGAATTGCGAAATCCCCGATATAAAAAAAGACCTAAAGTAACAGTAATAATAATAATAATAATAATAATAACATGAATAATATGCCTGTTGCAAGTAAATTCCTTTAAGAATAATGCAGTGCTGGAAATTTTTTGGTGGGGTTTCCTTTTCCACGTTTTTTCCAAAGAAGCTAGACTGTTTTCAAAGTTTTTTACAAGGACGTTGAACTGTTTTTCAAGATTTTTACGAAGATACTAGGTGGTTTCCAAGGTTTTTTACGAGGACGCTAGACTGTTGTCAAGTTTCTACGAGATCTTTACCCATATTTTCTTCTGCAAGATTTTTCCGGGTTCTCTAGGTCTGCTATGAACTCTATATAACATTTTATCAGCTCCATTGGTACATCCTCGTGTTTTGCTTACAAACAAACACTCAATTCTGCAAAATGTTGGTTTGTTTTGCAGTCTGTCATTAATAATTTAATGTCAGTTCATGCTTTACATCTCCTCTTACTGTGAACAAAATACATGTACCAATATCCTAAAAATCTACAACTATTGAACTATTGTTAGAAAAAAACAATTGCAGAAGTCTAGGCGTTTCTTAGACGTTTCTCACTGCACCATCAATGCAAACGGCAAGTTTCGGTACAAACACTAATCAATGATTGCAAGTTCGGCTAAAACTCAGGGATGGAACCACGCCACAAAAAAATTTTCCTGAACTTTTTCCGCCAAGCGCTTGTCACGCGCGAATGTAAAAGATGACTCACAATACAAAAAGGCATGTCAATATATATCACCATCAGGAACCTGTCCTAAAGATTATATGCATAATGATATGTATGAATGACATGACGTGCCACCTTCATCCCATGTCATTTCTCACTTGTCTCTTAATTAAGACCACACAAATGTAACTTATTTATATTACCAGTGATTTTATCCAAATATTTGTTGAACTAATCCCTATCCAATGCAAGGTAGATCTACCTTTGTTTGCTAATCCCCACACCTTTCTTCTTTTTTTTTTTTTCTAACAAACAAGCCAAGATCAAGACAAGCTCTGTTTCAAGTCTAATATTCTAACTAACACATCCCATAATCTTTAACCTGCCAAGTCACAATTCATCCTGAATGAAACACTAAAACGAAAGGTAGGCCTACATATATGCTAGATGTGATCTTTTTCTTCTTCTAGATCTAGTCTAGGTCTCAGCTAGATTTTGAAAAACGTGACTGACATTACAGTACACCTTGTTGTCATTGTTGACAAAGTGTCTCTGTGCCTGGTGGCTGGTTCTAGATTTAGTGTAGACCTAGATCTAGATCTACAGGCTGGTTTTCTACTTTTATCTGAACGATGCCATGAAAAGTTAAAGTCTAGATCCTAGATCTACTATTACAGTAATAAGTACTTGCCGTGAAAATTATAGACTAAGACTAGTCTTCACTAGATCTACTATTACTATCACTCATACACTGACACTAGATCTACCTTGAAATATCATCTTACAGGCTTCACCAGTTATAAATCCAACAGAAAATCACTCGTGAGTCACGAAAACGATCACACTCGATGCTTCATCGCGTTATCTCTCTTTGAGGATGCTGGATCTATCACTCGAACGCAAAGGAAAGAGCTGAACTGACAGACTGTAGGGTTCTCTGGACCTACACGACGAAAACTACCCGGGGCTAAAGACCGGAAGTGCCAATATCATGGGTGCAAGCAACGGAGCCGTCTGAAACCTGAAAATCACTTCGACCAAATCAGCCAAACCTGAAGTCGCAGGCACTGAGCAACGCAGTGATAAAACAATAGACCTACCAACTAAATGACGCCTAAATCGCGTACACCAATGCCGTATAAAGGCAGTTTTCAAATACATGTACCAGAGAACAAAACACTTTACATATCACAATAATGTATCACGGTTACTAAGTATTTGTGCACACCTATAACTTTCCTTGTTTATGTAAAAGGCGTGTGACTGCAGCAGTTTTTGTTCTATAAGATGAATATTATTTCCTCCTTAATCTTGAATGTGGGAAATATTTTTCCAATAAGTTTGTATAACCAATCACAAACGCACGACGGACAATACATGTAACCATTGCTTTTGTGCATTTTTATTAATGTATATTAGTGTCTCTTGAGCCAATAAAATAGATCCTGTTGCCTCCCTTTCAATTCAGCACCATTAGCTGAGTTTTCCTTTGTACGGAAATGGAAACAGCAACGGAAACGTCAAAAACCCATCAAGTAGTGAAACAGAATTACATGTACAGGTACTTAAGGGTGATTTGACATTTTCGTTCCCGCACACATGAAACCACGGCATAAGCAGTATGCCGTTGCTTGACTCGCACTGCTTATAACCCCCGTGGTATAATAGAAGCGCCAGACCTATAGGCCTCTCTCAGGCTTGATGTATAAGTACATGTACTGTTTTACAGTTTATTGGACTGAATGAAGTGAAATCCGGCTATGCCGCTGATATTGATGCCAGAAAACTAAAAAAGTAGAACAATTTGAGGCCTTTGTAAACTAAGTCCTTCGTCATCGGGTTGATTCAGTACTGTACTATGATTATTAGTGGGCTAGCCGTACAACTTGTATCGGTACAGATCTAGGAGGCATGCTCGACCTTGATCTAGATTTTTGCGTAACAGTAGCCTATAAACATGTCAAATCAGTCCGCAGAACATGTTCACAGTACACGCGGAAGCAAGCAACTGGATATTCCAAACTACAGCATCCATCGTCAATCGATAATAAAGGTTCGTAGATCTACCATTGCAGGCGTCTAAAGCATTAATTCTGGCGTAGGCCTGACACACGAGTCGAAGTCAGCGCTACACATGATAGACTACGTCCACTCAAACGATACGCGGAACAAGCGGGTCTGGACCGGACACAATACGTGACCCTGTGACCCTTCGCTCACTTTCAAGTTCGCGTTATTGTCAGCGCAATGAAGAGCTGCTGATGCATGCGAAGCGATTTATCTAAAACTGCGAAGCAGCCAGAACACGACGGTAGCCCAAGCCTATGCTGACGATACGCCTTCGGACACGGTGAATGCTAAAAATAGGCACAAATTAGGCTGATATCTCGAACGCACGCTTGCGCTTTTTTGTTTTGATTAACCGGTTTTGGGTTGGTTTTTTTTTCCAATTCTTCACATCGCGAAACCGGAAAAAATTTTTTGGAGACATAGCGAAACCGGAAATCCGGTATATACCGGAGGTCTGGCACCCATGCAATATGCTTATTTCCGGTCATCGTTGTTTTCCGGCAATCGCTCTTTTGATGCTCTTTTCGCAGTTTAACTTTTTTGCCGGACCAAATATCGATAGCGCGGGGATAAATGACGGCGGAAAAAATATTTCCGGACCTCCGGAATTTCCGGAGCCGGTTCCATCCCTGAAAACTTAAAGAGCGAGAGAGGTGGTGGGGCGAACGAACACAAGAAATGGCGAAAGAAAAAAAGAAAGACTGGGAAGACTGAGAAAGAAAAGAAAGAATACACAGCCAGAACGAGAGACAATGAATTAAAAAAAAAAAAATAACAAGGAAGACAGAAAGAAAGAAACAGAAAAGAAAGAGAGAAAGAAGCAGAAAAAAGGATTAAAAAAAAAAAAAGAACGAATGGATGAATGAATGAAATAGTGAAAAAAAAAAAAAAAAAGCAGGAAAGACCTAAAGCATAAGAAAAAGAGCGAAGGGCTTCCACTGTATACGTAAAGCGTTCCCAATTGCTGGTGGAAAATACGCAAACAAAGATCTTCTTGGCGTGGTCACGTTCGGTATCTTCACACAAACCTTCCAGAATTTAACTTTGCACAACACAAACAACAAAACAAATAAACAAACAAACAAAAAATAAAATAGGATAAAACAAAAAGGTTTATTTTTCAATAAGTAATTTATTAATCAATTGCCTTGACACATTTGACAAACAAATAATTGCCGTCACAAAGGACACTTCTGTGATCCAACTGGCACGGCCACTTCTTATCCAGTGTGAAAACCCCTTAATCCATGATACCCTTCCCACTAGCCAGAATAAGAAAGCCAGCATAAACTATAAAGTTCCATTATAAAGTTATAATAATATTCGTACGTTTCAGATAAACATAACGGTAATGAGCAATTATCCAGTGAGGCATAGGGATTCAGAAGTGTAATTACAATGCCTGGAGCGAAGCTTAAAGATGTGTTCATTTCCGATGACAAAATGACGAATTAGAAAATCAAAAGGGGCATGTATTAAGTTGGCTGGTAATAAGTGAGTAATTTACGAGTTGTGGTCCTTCCGAGAGTCGGTATTCAAGAGTACCTTTCCGCTTAAACTGTTAAAAAAAAAAAAAATAGGGCACATACGTGTTCAACGGAATCCCGATGAAAATCATATCGCAAAACACCATAAAAGGTACAAATGGTTTTCATGGACACTTTTCTCAGAAGAATGAATTTTTGGACTTTTTTTTGTTTTGATTTTCAAGTCCTGAAATTACAATGCCTGAATAAAAACAATAATAATTAATTATAATACAGCGCAATAATAATAAAAATAAAATACAGTAATGATACATACAGCAGGTGTATAATACAGACTCCACAAATGCCAACCGCACAATCTTCCGAGTATAATGTTTAGTTACTGGTGTATAACTTGAGACAAAGCGGAAAGATCCGCCACTTGAGCAAATTATGCCAGAGGACTGATGCGTGATGATGAACGAGAGCCAAAAACCTACCACCATAATGAATTATAAAATTTTATCATCAACTATAATTAATAGAGTTAGAGGGTAAAGGTGTAAGCAACTAAAACTTCGTGACTGTGTAACCCAAAAATTATGAACTTTCGCGAACTGACTCAATTTAGGGCAATAAATTACGTGGACACATCCACTTTGGACGAAGTTCAATCTTATAGGCAAAATTTTTATGTACGATTTGTTTTGAGGTACGAAGGAATAGACACATTTCCGTTTGAGTAGAATCAAAACGTGCGAACGGAAGTTTAGTTTTCCGTCTCTTTTTACATATTGCTGGTTAAATATCAACTTTAGAAACTACAGCTGTGTATTCATCTAGTAAACGGGCCAACTACATGTTGAATACATGTATAATATAATAATCCGTTATTTCCATTCTGTGTCCGTCAAGGTACTAGCTTTGAAGGAGGTTTTTCTAATTTTCAATGACATTGAATTCATATTAATAGTCCACTAATATTATATGGCCTTTATGGAACTCCTATAAGTTCTGAATACGAAACTGACAGGGTTCATACAAAGTCCTGAAAACTAATTTTAAGGACTTTTTAAGGACCTCGTATGGACTCAGAACAAACAAAAAATATTAAGGACCTGTGACCCAAAAATATTCCATGTATGCAGCACTCAAAACAACAACAACAACAACAAAAAAACAAACAAATATTACAACTATACAGGTGGTGTGCTTCACGCACCATACTAGGATGTTTCTGTATCCCTATCAGAAGATTTGAATGTCAACTTTTTCACTTGAAAAACAAATTCTCAGGACTTTCTAAGGACTGACATTTTCAGAATTTAAGGACTTTTAAAGTACTTATTTTTTCTTTTTTGAAAATTAAGGACTTTAAGGACTTTTAAGGACCTGCGTGAACCCTGGAAACATTACACCATACGGCTCCAATAGTAGGCTATGAACTGGTGCCAGTTGCCTTTAAAATTCGGGGCATTGAGACAGACCTGTTTAGCCTTGCTTTAGCATGCTATGAAGTCAAAATCGCCTAAGGGACCTCGGGCAAATAAAGTGAGACTGAAATAAGTCTCTCTCCCAAGTTAATTCACAGGAAGTTGAGACTCTCGACTTTGCTCTACTGGTCTTACATAACATTATGCATTCAAGTTAGAAATTATGTCATTTAACGCAACATGCTCATTTAAGAGTTTTTTGTTGTTTTTTTTTCTTTATTCTTACTAGCCCGTCGAGATGCACTGTTGAACAGAGATGATTAGACTCCGTCCACGCTGGCTTGTTTTTTAACTAAATGGGCATATTCGTCTCTTCAAACTTTGAAGATACGTCCAAGCAACCCAAGAAAAAACAAACAAACAAACAAACAAAAACAACCCCAGTTTCTACAAAGATTCAAATTGGAATGACCAGTCACTCGCTATTTTCACCACGAAGTAAGACAGAGATAAAGACACTTATCAAAACCTTCCCAAGTTTCTACGAGATCTTTACCCGTATTTTCTTCTCTGCGTGCAAGGTGACTTACGCTTTACCTCACATCCACCCATCAAAAATTCCATTATGATTATACACGTGAATATGTGTACACTTGCACAGAAAACTCCAATGTATGCACATTTTATTTATACTGTCAATGTGACTACATGTATATATGCATTAACAGAAACACTGGTACATACATAGAAACTCTGGTACACACACACACAAAAATCTAATTTTCGAGTACCGAACAAAAATACATGTGTTACATTAATGGTGTGATTATAACTGGACAGAAATAAGAATTCTAAAACTAAAAGAAAACCACAAACTAAAAAACCAAAAGTAAATAATATAAGTAAAAACTAAATGAAATTATCATTGCATGAGTAAAACACTGGAAATTTAGGAAGCAAATTCAACAATGGGCGTTGAAATGTCATAATAGTATTTGAAAGTCTGAATGTACAGCAATAGGGAAGGTTATATTAATAGGTTCGGATCAAAGTACATGTACATTCTTTACAGTCATATGACCAAAAAGAACTTTAAAAGGAAAAAAAAAGGGAATCAATAGCTGAAATGATAACATGTTTCATCAAAGTTGAAATAGGGTAAAGGCAGAAATGCATATTATAAGTTGTAGAAGACAGATACAGGGATTGGCATTCAGGGCTTTCAAATTTGAGAAACTTATTTCTTAAAGGTAAATGAAAAAAAAAGTGTAATGCTTATGGCAGTGGATCTTTACAGCTGTCAAAAGGTCATTTTTGTCTGTAAAAAACATAGCAAACACCAAAATAAAAAAAATAACATAAAATACAATTAAAAATTTATTAAAATTACAAAAAAAAACAAAAACAACCTGAATCTCATGGGAAAAACAAGAGAAGAGAATGAACCTCCATCAATCGCTGGTGTTAGAGGACCACAGTTTCTAATTACAAAGCTCTACTGAGAAACAGAGACGCATGCTCTGGCTCGGCCATGTCGTGCCCATGAATGACCGACGGATCCCTAAAGACCTCATCTACGGAGAACTTGCGCAGGGAAAACGTCCCACAGGCAGACCACAGCTGCAATTCAAAGACATATGCAAGAGGGACCTAAAAGCTTTGAACATCAACCGGAACAACTGGGAAGCAACTGCCCTCGACCGGTCAGCCTGGGGTCAGATTGTGCAGAAAGGTCTCGCCAGCTTCGAAGAGACGCTTGCACAGCAGCACGAGGCAAAGAGGATGGGCAGAAAAGCTGCAGCCCAGGCAGACAGACCAGCCTCAGCCTTCATCTGTGCCCTCTGCTACAGTCTGCACCCCCATCGGACTGGCCAGCCACACCCGACACTGTACCAGAAAACACATCCAGAGCGCAGCTCCATAGCCTTCCATGACTGAAGCATGCCTACTACTACTACTACTGAGAAAATACTGTGGTGTGTTCACTGGTCACCTACAGTGTACTGTGTAAAATACAAGGTCCCTTAACACCAGCCCTCATCAAATAATGAAAAATGTTTCGGTTCTTAGCTTCCTTTATGAGGGCCAGACCACACCTGCATTCTGGGCCTGAACATTCTTCTGATGTTTTTGAGTCTAACTACCATATTCGCTTTTAGAGACAAAGAAGGACTTTGTCCTTGTTTGTAAGCGAATAACATGATACAAAAACTAGAAATTATGAAATGTGTAGCCGCCTGACAAAACTAGGCGCATCTCGGCACCACCCGATTCGAGAAAATCGTTAAGGTATCATACTTCTTAGGGTCAACTTTATCAATTTTGAGTTTTCAGTATTTTGGAAAAGTTCAACCTCTTTACTATTCTTTTTCCAAATGACAATGCTCGTTGACTTTTAATCGAGTCACCATCAACAATTTGTATTTCTAAGCTGAAACTTTAAAAGTGTTTTTCTCAAAACTAGGATTGTGTCACTTCCTGTCTTTGAGGGGCCACATCTTTTCAGGCTAATTAAGTTACAGCAATCATTTTTTTACCGTATGAAAGGGCTTTGGATAACCTGTTTGGTGATATCAGTATCTCCATACCACCAAAATGCAAAAGTGCCTCATTTTGTCAGGCGGCTACACAAATGTACACAGCATTTTTCAATGTTATTTCATGAGCTGCAAAATGTTATGGTGAATAACCTCATACACATTTTCCCAATTTTTCAAGCATGCTGCAAAAAACGATATCAGTTGTTTAATAACAAACATAAAAAAGAAATAGTATCGTGATTTAAATAATGTGTCAAGCTGCTTCATGACTTACTTAAGGGGAGGAGCGGCTCAAAATATTGACCACTGGACTAGATCTAGACAAAATTGGGAAACAATTTCAATTCTCAATTTCTCCATAACTAGCAGACAGATTGCCCCCAAATTTTGCACATATGTACTTGGATGTATGTTCTTTGATATTACAATGGCCAATTTGGGTTATTTGTGATATTTTTTACGAGCTAGAGCAATTAGAAAGCCCTTAGGGCCCTTTGGTTTTAACGCATTTTCACAATTTCAGTTCTTAATTTCTCCATAACTAGCGAACAGATTGCCCTCAAAATTTGCACACGTGTCATTGAATGTATATACTTTGATGTTACAACGGCCGATTTGGGTCTTATGTGATATTTTTTCAGACAGAATAATTTGAAAACTGTGTTGTCAGATAAAAATGAAACCTACTACTTCAACGTTGGAATATGACCAAATGGATAAATTTATTGGAAATATGGCGTTGTAACTCTCTTTGCATACCTATTCTTAACTTGTATGCAGAATTTGAGCTCATTGCAGCCGATGGTTTTCACAGAATTATTAATTTTAAAATGTAATGAAAATTCAATATGGCCGCCGTTACCATAGCAACCGCAAAGTTTAAAAGAAAATTGAATACATTTTTCAAATCACATTTTCATTCTAATTCATTACCACAAATTTTATGGAAATTTATTAACAACTAGGGAAAATAGAATTTTTAGCCGCTCCTCCCCTTAAGATGGTTCTGCAATATCTCGGCCACAGTTGCATATATAGTTATGTAGTGAATGGGCATTTTTATGCTGTGATGAATAATGAGCCGATAATATTGCATCATAGAGCCACTCCTGTATTTGTAGTATGGCACTTCTGAAAATGTTGTATGGAAAGCTCTCAATGGCTTTTGTGTCATGTTCACAAACTGTATTGATTTGTTTCACTTCAGGCCACAAATATTGCACTCCACTGACACATTTCCCCCCTCCCATTGTGAGAACTAAGTAAAAGTACTGTAGTATGACAATCTTGCAGTTGTATTGCAGCATTTTTCCATATCTCCAAGCATGTTTTTCCAAAACAATTTCGTACATTCCAACAACCACTTTGAACTATTACGATCCTTCACAGACCTTCTCAATATTTTCTTCCTGTCTTCTGGGTGAAAGGGTAAAGGGTAGGGGTTACAGACAAGATTGGGTGTAAGGTTAAGGCAAAAGTATGCCACCCCCCTCCTCTGGTAAAGTCTTTTGGGGAAGAGAAAAAAAAATGACAATGGGCTGGTTTCACCTTATGTCTCAGAATTTGCCCTTCTTCAATTGTTTTAACCACTGTTTAGTTATTCAAAATTGGTGCCTAAAATGAAACATATCAATATACACATCTGCATTCTCATGCATATTGACTGCTCGAGTTACAACAATATCAGTAAATAATATAGAACTGACAAATACAAAAGAAATAACATAAAATATTCATCCTTTCACCACTGATAATATAAAGATTACATATATATATTATATAAACAAAGTACATGAATTTCAGGCATTGTATAAACAGAATGATGTAGTATACATGAGACTGTATGATGAAGCATTGAATAAACAAAATGATAAAAATACAAAGCAATGGACTGTGGTTTGCAAGGAATGGCACTTATCTGTTTCTGTCAAATATTAAAATTCTAACTTGCTGTCAAAGCAAGGCACTCACGAACAGTGCAAATAAATGTAAACTGTCCGTTTCCATGTAAAATAAGATCAAACCAACAGCTGCATTCAATCAGCAGTGTATAAAATTGGAAGTTTTCACCTTAAAAAGTTAAAATGAGATAAGAGTTAACAAGGACTGTGTGTATCACAGTGGTCAGATTAGAAGTGTTTCTCCACATAACTATAAGCCATGACATTGCAACATTACACGTGTAGTTTTATGATGTCTACAGCAATAAAACACTGCAAACAATACTAAAATTAAGATGTGCTCAACTGTTCGGGGTAGGGGTGTAAGTTTTGTCACACAGAAATCTAATCCCTCCTCAAGTCACAGAGGACTCTCTTTTTCCAAGTCAAACACAGCAAAAAGAACAAGTCAAACACAGCAAAAAGAACAAGTCAAACACAGCAAAAAGAACAAGTCATTTACAGCTAAAAAAAAAAAAAAAAAAGCCTCGCATGAGGAATAATGCAGAAACAACACAAGGGTTAAAGAAAAATCCCAATATATTATGCAAAATTAACCTACGCATGACAATGTTGCATGTCAACATATGCATTTGCATTCTGATACATACTGATTGCTTGGATATACAATATCATCAGTAAATAATATAGAATTGACAAATGCAAAAGAAATAGCTTAAAATATTCATCTTTTCATGGTGACAATGAGGTTTTGTGTGTAAAGTGTGTGACTTACAAATGGCCAATTTCTGAAAACATTACTGAGGTGATTTTGCTAACAAGAAGGAGACCAAGCAGCCAACACTAAATACAAAGGAAAAGAAGTTAAAATGATGAGCCTTATTATGCACAATAAAAGTATATATATATTTAAAGTACATGTATAATAAAAGTAACGTTACAATGTTATACACAATATATAAATTTACAGTTTTGAAAATATAATATGTAAAACTGTTGACATGGTGCCTATTGAAATATCAGACAGAGGTTGTGTATGGTTTTTGCACATATACATGAACTAGAACACCTACAATTGAGCTTGATATACCAGTACCAACATCAGGGCACTGAAATTTTTCTTCAGGTGACACATGTGCAAAAGCCCATATCTGTGACTGTGTTTTAAATAAGGATCTTCAACCTACATCAGGCCACAGAACTATATCTATGTAATTGTATTCTGCTGAAATTTAAAAATAACTAAAGTTTAACTCAATACCACTCACAGCAGCCGAAATACGCCGATAATTTACACCAGTTCATTTCCTCACAAAAGCCGATTTTCAGCTGTTTGTGGTGGCTTCGGTAGCAACCTCATAGAGCCGGAAATAACATGCCTAGCGAGATTTCAGTGAGATCACGTGATAGAGCAGACAAAATGGCGGCGCCCTGTGCAAATTGCATGCAGTAATCTTCAGTGGCTATTTCACAGTGATTTTACGACGGAATTATCTCCCATCTCGTGAGTACATGAATCAGGCTAGGTGAATTTTAAACTGAGTGGTAATGGGTTAAAGGCTTTACTTTAACAACGATACTTCTACATCAAAACAGTTTAACCTGCAGTAACAACAATTTATTACAAACATGAATAAATGCCAAGAAAAGATTCTATATTCCTCTCAGATCTTTCTGAACAGACCAAAAGGACATTTTTAAAAAAACCACAAAAAAAAACAAAAAAAAACAAGGCTAATCTCAATAGCCAAACTTAGGCAAAGAAAGAAACGAAATGCTTCACGCAGAAACAGGAGAAAGCTGATAGCTTCTGAGAGGAATTTTACTTATGGCAGTTAAAATGAACTTGCTGAGATTCAGTCTATTTTGTTATAGTCATTTCTGTTTTTGGTACTAGGAGGTCTGTGCTGGCATGTAAAATAGCCAAAAATAATTGGCGCTAAAATTGGAAAAAGGGTGTCATACATCCGACATAACAAAGTAAGATAGTAAACCCACTTTCTCCATATCTCGTGAGAAGTATCGAGCAGTTGTAATGAGGCAAAAACTGGTCTGCGTAACAACTGTAAAATCTCATGTGAGTAAATGTGTTCAAGCATTATAAATCACTGGTTGAAAGGCCAGAAAGAACAAAAATCCTATCCCCTGTAACAACAATTCTGATTTGATGTTTAGTAGCAAGCATCACAAAATTCCATTTGCAGTAAAGAAACAAGAACTATCACTGTGATATACAAATTGAAATTTGAGACCAAAACTTGGTTATGTATGTTTTCTCTTACTCATTTATCTATTTATTGATCTATTTATTTACCTTGGTCTTCACTCTTAATTCCTTCGAGTATCTATGTACAAACCACACCTCTATAGGCATCTCTATATTTATAAAAATTGAATTTGTTCATCTCTTGTTCGCTTAATTAGGCACCTGTTATTTCTTTATTTAGTGATCACTGAGTCAAGCACTGAATGAATACATTCAAAATCGCATTTCAATCTGAGCTCTTAAAAAAAAAAACACCTACCATGTTGATGTACTGTATATTCATTATGTTGAAGCCTTCTACAAATGCACACCTCAGCCGCAACATTGTGTATTACATAAAACTGAAATGTCCACCGAGCAGGAAGACAAAACTAGGGCGAATAAGTTCTTTCACTACAGAGCCACAAGAAGGCATGGGTACAGTCATAGTAAAGCACTGTTGTAAATTTGTACATAATGTATAATCATGTATGATTGTAATAACAATAAGTGATGAAGACGGAAGAAAATACTTCTACCTAGAGATTTGTAAATTGGCTTTTTTTGACAGGCACAGAAATGGAAAACCTGAGTGTTGGCACTGTGGACTAAACAAGGTAAGCCTGGTTCTGTTTTAAGTCTCATTCAAAAGTGACCACACTAGGGTAATCATTGTGGATGACAAATTTTAGTGCCGTCAGTGACAGTCATGGCAAATATTACAATTCTCACTACAACAAATGTCAAGACAATCATTATCCACAATACTAACATTAATGTTTGGCAGTGACAACTTGGGCCACACGGCCAAAATACTCACAACAGGTTTTTGTGTGTGTGGCACTTACAAATGGCCAATTTCTGAAAACACTGAGGTGATTTTGCTAACAAGAAGGAGACCAAGCAGCCGAACATAATTCTGACCTAATCTTACAATTTTTCTTCAAATTCTCATTGCACAAAAAAAAAAAAAAAAAGTACTGGCCACATAGCCCAAACAGTCACTATTACTGTACAGATATATGTACCAAACAGGCAGGTATTAGAGCAATCCACAGTCAACATAAGAAAACATTGTGAAGTCACAGTGGCAGGAAAATAAACAAAAGTTCACAGTAGACAATGTTAAGGCCATGACAAACCCTACCATACAGACAATACAACAAAATCATGACAAGTATTGCAAATTGTGAGGTAAAACTAAAAGGACAGATCATTAAAGGAATGTACGAGCACAGGCACAAAACTGAAAGTGAGTTCTGGAAATCCACATATTTAGCCCACTCAATCTCAACAACAGTCATGACTCATAGGCACACTTTGCTATTGAAAAACAGAACAGGACATATGAACTACAACCCACTCCTGCATATAATGCAGTTAGTCAGTCCCTCAGTTCTAGAATTTTACCCGTTCAGTCATTCCCTCCCACAAGAAATCGCCACCGGGAAATGCTGTAAGTTCCGGGTTAGGTTGTTTTCAAGATTTTTCTAAAAACTAGGACAGAACATGTGAGAAACTCTTATGCATGTGACTACAAAAGTGCTGGTGCTTCTATGGAAGTGCTTTAAATGTCATTCAGCACAAGCACAATGAAATAAATCAGAGCAGAGGTTTTCCTGTTACGTTTGCAATTTGGATATATGGCATGCATTTCCAGGTGGCAATAATAGCAGCAGCCTTTAATATCATATAATACAATTTGCATTCCATAAGAAACACAATAACAATTCACAATTCAGTACAAATGTCAGGCGATGCCACAAAATCAGTAATATATCATAGCTGCCCAAGTTGAGAAAAGGCTGGGATAAATACTTATCAATCTGTTCACAGAACACAATAAGAGACATAATAATTTGGATTGGCAAAAACTGAAAACTGTATTTTGAGCCGAGCCCCAGCCACGCAATTTGCTCAATTTTCTCACCTTGTGCAGCGGTTATATATTATTGATCACCTGACATTGTCTCAAAACTGATGATATTGAACAAGCCATAAGAAAATCCTAGGTGCATGAGGATCAGCCATATCCCCTCTTTTCCCCCCCTTTCATGCACCATGAAACAGGCAATGTGTGAGCTATTCTTGGTTTCTAAGCTGAGACAAACAATCTATTCATGCACTGGCCTAGGAATGGCATAATAAATTTCTTCACAGGAGAAAATTACCATTCTTAGAAAGGAGCTAAATGTTTATCTGTAACGGAGCATTTTAGTGTATAAATACAGTGCTCTTGTACAAATAATTATACCAAAATGTTTAATAAAATGAGTACTCAATTCAGTAAATATTATGATACTAAGATGAAGATCTTGTACCAAAAAAAATGCTAATATTAAATAAATCATGCAGGTAGATTAGTTGCAAATCAATCTTTACATTTATAATTTTACCATATGCATAAATTACAAGTCCTTAGCTTACTAATTATTTAATTGATCAAACATTTCATTACACTGCTGGAATGGTTTTTACCTATTTTTGTTAGATATTGCAAATTGAATAAAAGGCAGTAGAAAATAAAATTGTTGTTACATTATTACACAGTCAAAACTGTTAAAATAATCTCCAAATGACAAAAGTTGTTGTTTTTCTGGTTACTTGTTAATGAGAACAAACTTGTGATGAATAACTTGTATGGATCCCAGGACGAACTGTGCAGTGCCTATATAAGTAATAGGAAAATAATGCCAGATGTTTATCATAGCAAATGACTTCATAACAAAGGTAAAATAATTCCCGTAGTTTTTGTGGCTGTGAGGAAAATATGGCAGTATTTGAAAGTTTTAAGACAATATTATATTTTCAATCTTAAAAATACAAAGAACTTATCTGTGGTGTTTTTGTGGTGCTTGGTTCACTCCAAGATATGACAAAACAACACAGGATATAATTATGTCAGATTCCTGTAAAGTGATACTTTGAAATAAATTTCATAACAAATGAAATTAAGTGTCTTAGACAAAAATTACAAAGATTTTGAGTACAGCTGTATTACAAAAATTGAAAGAAAACACCCCAACCTTCTGCCCTGCCATGATTACTAACTATTATAAATTAACAATATAACAGTGAATGTTTGGTGGAATACAGGATCCATTCATTCCTATGGTAACAAATTACATTATGTAAAACACACAGTATAATTCGTACCCTATGGCTTTTGAAAGCCTTAACCTTCACGGCTCTGACTCATAAATTTGATCTGTCCAGCAGGAATATTAAAATGATATCGAATTACCTAAATTTGTACATCAATCATGCTATGATAGGTAGCATTCATGGCACATTTGGTGTATCTAGCATAATTAAAGGAGAAATAAAAAAAACATTTTGTTCAAAAGAGAACCGTTGCATGTCAGCTGTACTCATCTCTCTGTCACTCTTTACATCTTCACTGGAGGAAATAAGGAGGAAATCAGCAATGTTTGTCATTTAAGGGGTAGATATAATTGGTCAGTTTCAAAATATGTGTACACACAGTGTCGTGGTCATTAGAAGTTTAAACTTTAAAATGGAACTGAATGTAAGAGTAAATGAACAGAAAACACAAGGGAATGTCAGAAATCGTTCACTGTTATCAACTGAACACTTCTTTCATTTTAAGTTTCAATCAAATGTTGACCTATCTTTTCAGATCAGTCGTATAGGTGTACTAATATCTTACCCTCAGCAGACTGATTCCTAAGTATCTTAACTCTGCGGTTATTTCACGTACCTGAAATAAATATTTCAGCTATTTGTTGAATAAGTATAAGTACTAATTAAGCTTGGCAAACATCCTTGCTACGACAATCTACTAAGGAATATCACTGAATCTTGCAAGATTCCAGTTTCAGCTTAACTATGAGTATTACGTAAAAGATTCAATGCCATTCTAATGTACGGATTCTTATTGTAAGCAAATGCACCATACAATCGTACAAAAAATGAGTGAGATAGGACCAGTGAGACCCAGGGGGTTAAAACTGAACTAATTACCACTTCAAAACAATATCGTGCTCTGAATACTGCATAAAAAAATCAATTCAACTACCATTCTTCACTGTTAACTTATAATATAACTGTAACTTTAATCTCTCTACAGTGAAATTTAACATGGTTTTGCTATTCTCACTGTTTCGGCTGTAAAAAGCATACGTTTATAAAACCAACAAGCTGACATCAACATACTCATATTACTATGCTGAAAATGTTATGCGGATAATATGAATATGAGAACATGACCCGACCTTGCCCTGATGACATATAATATACACATGCATATTGCTCATTGCAAAAATTAATTTTTTTTTAAAAACATTAAAAAGAAGGAAAAAAATCTAGGCATATTAGTAAGGCACTTTCTTATGCATATGGGAATACGCTACACATAAGCCCTATTAATGGTTTAACAATTTGCTGTCGGTGCCCTTGATATGTGCATCAAATGTATAAATTCTATACGTGCTTCATCTATTCGCAGTGCTTAATTTGTGCCGTGATCTACAAGTGGGGAATTATAATAATTTTTCTAATATTGTGGCATGGAATTTTGATTACCTTGTATATTAGGAAATAAATTAATTTTTTCAAAACAGAAATATAACTATTTTTACACAGTCATTTACTTGTGGCTTTACCTTTTACTAAGAGACTAAAATGTGGAACGAACAGTCAGCTTTAGCACCAAATTAAAATCCAACCAAAATTGCGCCAGGGTTCTGGATGGCTGACAGAAAAGAGAATACAAAGGTATCTTAGTATGTGGTCAGTGCTCTCTCTCTTTTTTCTCTTTTTTCACAAATTCATCAACATTCTCTGTCATCCTCAAGGCATCTGTCTGTATCTTGTAACATAAAAGATGTTCACAGTACTGAGCTCCAGTAGTGGCAGCCACCGATACAGCAGTTTGGAAATCCATCAATCTGAGACCAAGAGACACACTCTTCATTCTTCTTTGAGCTCCTCATGAACAGCAAAGAATAGTTTCTGCGTGGTAACTGAAAATTTATCTGTGGGGGAGAGGAAGAACAATACTTATGGTAATAAAAATGCTGTATACTTTAGTAGTTTTCACATCAATAAAGCAAAAGAAATGAGAAAAAAACAAAAATATTGATCAAATTGCTGTTACAATCCTAATTTTACCTGCTTTTGAGATTATGAAAAATAATAGATCACTTAAAAGTCCTGAAGCAGACTGTAAAATCTAACTTACTGTATAACAAAACTGATGTCCTCATTTTTATTATAAAACAATTAGCGACTACCTGTATTGATAAACATATTTAATAATTAACAAAATCTTTTGTTTTTCTCATTTCCAGCATATTCTCATGTAATTCTTGTTATAATAGTCAGTTACATTCACCTCTGTATCAAATTCTTTAAACAGTAAAGAGATTTCACCATCCATCATAAAAGCTCTAATTTTGCATGCAACTAATAATAATAGTTCGTCCATCAGGTATGATGATGACCTTAACAACACCAGAGGAATAAAGAACAGAAATTGTTGAGAATTTCAACACATGGACAATAAAGAGAAGTAAAGGACACAGAGGACAGAATGGAAAGACTAGATACCATATAACTATATAACACATTCTCTGCATACCCACTGCTCTACGATAAGGGCACATGTCAGGCTTATACTAAAAGGCAACTCACAGTTCATTGCATTCATGAGCATGAGGGCTAGCAGATAGTATTATACAAAAGGAAATAAGCCAATAGGCAAAATTATAATCCAACAAAATCAAAATGGCATAAGTCACCAAATGGCAGGAAAATATCTAAAAAGTGTCAAAAATGAGTTATGCCATTAGCGTAGGGCAGTGACGATCTATATGTGAACTCACTGAATGCTATTCTGAACCCCTGTGGCTTTCTTTCCCACATCACGCCCAACATATAGACAGGGATTCCCGTTGCAATCATGATCAGACCCATCAGGCACTCCATCGGTGACGAGGTCAGGGGAGTAATGATCAGGAACACACACACAATCAGGTAGAAGATGGGGAAAATGAGACTAACCTGAAACATATGAAAGAGGTGATGAAACATGTAAAGCTACCTGAAAACACCTTAAGCCTACATATAAAACCAGCTTAAAGCCGTGCTTGGTGATGACTTAAAAGCTTGCACCTGTGGAGGACTACTTAGGCCCTTGGCCCATATAACTAAGGGTTTAGAATAATAAAAAATGAATTTTAATGGGTAAGCAATTTATTTGAGTAAACAATAAAAGCTCTACAATTTAATTACCACAGTCAATTTGAGATCATTGTAAGGCAGCAGGGTATTCTTGTGTTCTAATTTTAGCTGTGAGCATGTCGAATAGTTTAAATCAACCGGCAGGAAGTGATGATGTCATGGGGTATATGCTTGTGAAAACAAAGGGATCGAAGGTGAGCAGTCAGTGACACAAACTCAAAAAAAATATTTCCCCACAATTTGGAGCCTGCAAGTGTAAAAACTGAACCTTCTGAGAGAAGAAAAGAAGTCATCTTCAATATTTCATGTAAATCCCAGCTGTATGAGCCAATATGTTTTGCGAACATACAAACACACAATTTATAAACTCTGACCTGCCAACTAAATGAATACTTCAATAAGGAATGCTCTACTTCTAAAAGAGACTTGTCTTGCTTTTGAAAATTAATACTGCAGCACTAATTTAGCCTTCACCTTTTCACATTGGATTGCCGGGATCACGGCTCTCACATGCCCCCTGTAGGTTCCTGCTTTACAGTGGCTGTTACCTGAGTATGCTTTATTTCGGGGGTTTTCAAAAATTCACATAAAATCTCTGATAAAACCAGAGTATGATATTTGGTTATCATTGGAAAGCTTCTTGAGAGATGAATAATTACAATTGTAATGATTGTATGTTTACAAACACAAAAAGTCAAAAGCAGTATGAGCTATGAAACCGTGTGTTATCCCACATGGTGCAGAGTCCCATGAATGATGTGCGGGTGGCCACATCTCGCGGGCGACTGGTGCATCGATGAGTTGTAAAACGGCCCACGTTGTGAAAAGGTTAAGCCTCCGGTGAACTTTATTTTGGTGCAAGAAATTTAAACTTCGAATTTCTGAAACCGCCTGTTTTACTTCTGAAATTAATATTACCTATTGACTTTTCTTAAGTCTCATGGGATTGGAAACTACCCGTGTACTTAAGAGAACAAAGTTTTAAAACTGGTTTTAAAACAGTCCCGTCTTATTTCCAAAATGAACATTACTACACTAAACAAGACTTACTTTGATGGGACGTTTTAGATCTGGTTTGGTGACTCGGAGAATGAGAAGGCCACTAACAGACATGCCAATAAACAAAGTCTCCACAAAACTGGCATAGTTGATCAAGGCATAGATGTCACTTGATGACAGCATGATGAGTGAGGTGATACACTGTGAAACAGATGGCAAGATACAAAAAATGTATATAATTTTTTAATGCACAGGTTTACATTAAAGCATGATCATTGTTGTGTCGGTCTCACGTCTCACACAAGGCAGCACTGGCATATCATTTACGTGCTCGCCATCAACCTTGTCTTTTGTCTCATTTCCATCTGTCCTAGGGTCGTTATTACGCTACATTGTGAGAATGCGAGTTCATTGTCTTTGTCCTTGTTTAACTATATAATTATGTGGGATGTTTGGAAGTTCGGCCAGTCTGTGTAGTAGATGTCTAACTGGGCAATGCGTATTTGTACAGTGTCCAAGTATATGTGAAGCTGTTTCCCTGTATAATGTGTATCTATGCAGTGACATTAGCCATCATATTCATATATAGACTTATGTGTGTTGCATTAAATATTAACTCTGTGTATGTATCTTACAAAAGAATTTGCGTTATCCTGTATTGTTCTAAAACCCCCCATGCGCAAATCATTTCTTTTTTTTGGCCAAATGAACCTTCCATAAAACAGTGTGATAAGACTGTCGGACAGCAAAGGAAAATATTCTTTCTAAAGTTGCAAAGTGAAATTTCTTGTCAAAACATTTGCATATCATTACTGAACGTTTCTTTCCGCCTAACTCGCATTTTGAAGAAACAACGTTTAGTGTATGCCAGTAGTGAGCGTGTGAGATTTCCAATGAAGTGTAGAACATAAACTTATTAACCGCAATATCTCAGACCTTGTCATCATGCAACCACTTATAAGCTTACCCCAAAGAGAAGTGACGGGAATGGTGTCATCTGTTTCATGTTGATGGTTGCCAAGAATCCTGGCAAATGTCCATGACGGGCTCCGACAAAAAATAATCTGAAGGCATTAATGAAGACAGGCTTGAAACGGATCTTTAAGAATGCACATTTTCCATTTAACAATTTCTTCTTTAAGATCACACAATTTCAGAGGTCATTAAAAAGACTTTTCCCAGCCACCCCAACAATAATTCCCTAACAACAGTTCTTTTAGTTATAACAAAGTTCCAACAGCTGACCAATGTTAATGTGCCTTGCACAAATGCAAAAAAAAAAAAAGAAACAAACAAAAAAAAAAAGAAATATCACACATACAGTATAAAGATTTACCTGGAAGATGTAAAGATGGCCCCATTAAGAGCTCCAAATGTTGAGCAAGCTACGAACACGGGCATGACCCACGACATAACACCCAAAGTGCGATCTGCAAAAGTCTGAAAATATGAACGTAATAACTAGGTAAGAATATCAACATCATCCATGAAGGACTGACAGAAAAATTTCCTGAACTTTGAATGCATTGCATCACAGCCAACTGTAACACACACATATGTGAGTGGGGCCAACCAAATCAAGCCACAAGAGGAAATTCCTGAGGAAGGCCCTCTCCAAAGGGGGAAAAAAAATTCTATGGAAATTGAGATTTGCTCATAATATGAAAGATTAACCATTTTTCTGCATCCAGTTAAAATAGTTTGCTTGAAATCATCTTAGAAATGCTTATATTTTGATCTTTTAAAGAGGTATCAAAATTTCACCGTTACCCCCGTTTTGTCAATCCCAACCATATATTATGCACGTTCCAGCCCAGGAAAAAAAATTTTTTAAGCCGAAAATTTCCCGAGAATTCCCATCCCTTGTTTTATCTCATCCTCAAAATGTATATTGGATTTGTGGAAGACACTGTCTTTACTTACCACAGCTACAGCATCTGAAGCCAGCATCTCTGCTGGGGACATCACAGCAAAATATGCCACATTGGCCAGGATGTAGATGACGGTGACTAAAGGTAAAGAGATCCAGATGGCTCTTGGTAGATTCCTGATTTTACAGAAGAAAGAAATACACATTCAACATGTTGGAAAAATATGACTTTAGATATGGTACACAGAAGCTGGTGCCTAAAACTCAAGTATGTTTAGAATATATATTTTCATATTTGTATACTACTTTAATCCCATTTAGGAAATTTTGCCTTTGTGCCATTGCGCCCAGTTACAACTGGAGCAGGCACGCCGACGCCACAGTGCAGCGCCAGTCGGTAGTTGTTTTTTTTTTTGGCGGGAGGTGTATTTTAATTGATTTTGCCCGGGCAGCGGCCTGTTCGGCCTCCTCTTTTCAATTTCCAACTGCCAAGGTATCTTTAACGTACGCAACGTGCACATGGGCCCTCCGAGTTTTTTCATCCTCATCCGAGAAGACTAGGTACTTGATTCCCCACCCCCCATAGGTTCACGGACACGAAAATATGAGACAATCCCAAACTTCCAACATGCCTGCACCGGCCGGGTTTTGAACCTGGTATATACCCTTGGCATGAGAGCGAGCACCCTGCCTCTAGACCACCTTGTCCCCATGTTTGATGTGTGTTGCCATTTGTGCTTTCTGAATGAAATGCACACTTGCATCAAATCAAAAACAAAACACACACAAAAAAAATTCTCCCATCTTCATGTAAAGAATCTGTCAAAATAGCAGCTACATAATACATCATTTCATTCTGCTTGTAAATACTATGTTCTCCAAGTTTTTAACACCATAAATATATGTATGTATAATGAGTTCAGTTGTACATTTAGAGACAAACAAGTTTCTCACTTGTAAGGATCCTTGAGCTCCTCTGTTACAAAGTTCAAGTAATTCCTGAAACACAAAAGACAAAATTTTAACACAATAAATATACATCAATATTTTTACATTTCGCATTACTTTACATTTCATGCTACTTTCCAGAATTCAGCACATCACCTGCCTGAAAATGCTTTACATCTGAGCTGAGTATGGATTGACCCAAATATAATTTAAGAAAATAAACAGCCAAACACTTGACAGTGGGTCTCTTTCTCTGCAGATATCCAATAGTGTCATTCTACTCAAGAGTTTTTATCAATCTTTTATCTGTTTTCAAATGCTTTCAGAATCCATCAAGTGCCTTCAATTTCAATGTTAAATCAAGTTGTGTTTTTTTTTTTTTTTAAAAACACGTATCTCACTGAGTAGGATGTCAAATTGTGACAGTTTTGCATGTTAACACTGTTAATAGCAGGTGCAGAAATTATGACATTTAGTTATGTTTGCTTGGCATGCCTCTTTCTGTGTTATGACATGTGTCAAACAAACTATGCCCCTGGGAATCCATAGTACTGACACTGCGAAAACTTAACAAAGGCCGGGGGGGGGGGGGGGGGGCGGCTTGGAATTGCCAGAGACTGCATCCCAATGAGGGGGCCACAGGGCAAAACCCCTAGCCGAAAATGGATTTTGTGCCTTTCGAAAGGTATTCAAGCCATTTCAAGCCCTCTTATTCTAAATTTGAATTTCTTGTTTAAAAAATGAAAGATTTAAGCTCACAATTGTCAATTTGAGAATAAATAATCTTTCAGTACATTGGGGGGGGGTTGTTGACTGTCGGTCTACACATATCACCCAGGCAAATAAAAACATGGAAATATCAGTGCAACACCAAAAAAAAAAAAATTCTATATGCATATATCTCCTGACAAAAAAATGTTGGAGTTCCAGCACGGTCAGAACAACTTCCGTTCCAGATAAGAGATGTGAAAGATGTTTAAATATAAAATAGACTGCATAATGTCGTCACTGAATTGCAACTTTACTGGATCAGGCTTTATCATCAATCTAGCATTTATTTCTTTTTCACTAAAAAGGCACTTTTTAGATCTGAAATCAAAACCTATCTCTTCAGAAAACACTTTGATGTGCAGTCTAATATGCATTGGTGTTTTGTGTGTGTGTGTGTGTGTGTGTGAAGGAGAAAGAGAGAGAGAAAGAGACAGAGACAGAGAGGAGGGAAAGATAGTGTTTGTGTGTGTGTGTGCCTTTGTGTGTGTTGTCAGTTGTTAGGAATGAGATCTGTTCTGTTTCTGCATGTTTTGTAAAGCACATAGAGCATCTTTGGATATGCGCTATATAAATGAACTGTATTATTATTATTATTATTATTATTATTATTTTAAAAATCATGAAGCTTTCCATGTCTTTGCCAATACCATCAATACAGGTTAAAAAAAAGAGACAAGCTGGCAGCTTTGCAGATAAAAACTCACCATCCTGAGTAGGAGAAAAGCCCTGAGTAAAACGCCAAGGCAATTTTGCTTGGTTCAGTGGTGGAGCCTTCAAATGGGGCGTCAAACTGCTCAGTGGACCCTGCAGTAATGAGAACATACATGGGCAAATATAACATACACGGATTCCATTACTGGCCATAGTTTTGAGATTTTTAAGAATCCGTAACAATACTGAATAACTAATAATTAAATGAAATGGTCTGGAGCCAATTAACAATGATCAGTTTCCCATGACATTGATTTTGCAAAATAAAATCACAGGTTGACTCATAGCTGAGCATAGCCAGGGAAAAAGATTTTATAATATAGCTTTATACAAGTGTCCTTACATTCACATATTATTTTCATCTGCTGAAACCAGCGACCATTAAAAGCATGTTACTCATCAAACTATCAAACTAGTACAACAGTGGTTCGCAGCCTTTTTCAGAATAAGGCCCCCTTAGGCTCCAAATTTTCTTTCAGCAACCTAACAAATACATTTCACAAGAAGACAGACTACACACTAATTTTGATGTTATGTTTTTTCAAAGCCTTACCAATGACAGTAGGTGTGCTGATTATTCATTATAAAACAGAAAACATCTTTTATCAAATGCACCAAAAAAAAAAAAAAAAAGGATGCCTCTTTTCTGTTCATAAAACCCATATACCGCGGGTATAGAGCAAAATTGTTGTATCTCCAGTGATATGGATAATGGGAGCTTACTGGGAAATACCACAATATTGGTCTCAATGATCGCATTTTTAAGGGAGATACAACAATACTGCTTCTCTGTAACTTGGAACTGGTTAAAAATAGCGGAATAACGAAAAAAATTGCAAGAAACAGTTTGTCATTATTACAGTATTGCCATTATGAACCCCAATTCATATCACTGGAGGTACAACAATTTTGCTCTATACTCGCAATACACGTTGCTGTTGAACAAGTCAGTGGCTGCCCTGTATTTGCCCCCAAATCATCTGCCATTCATGTTTTTGCCCCGTCCCTCATCATTTGTCGCGCTTTTTGTTCATTTTTGCCCCTTTACAAATCAAAGTCGTCCCTCCAGGGGCCAATACTGAGAACCACAGTGATGCACTACAGGCAGTGGCATATTCACAGCTTGTGCAATATGAACATTCAATACTCACCCATGGCCATCTTGACAATGCCAGTGATAATGATAATGATGAGGGCAAAGATTTTGGTGAAAGTGAAGATGTCCTGGACTCGTGTAGCCCATGTCACATTGGTACAATTGATAAAAGTAAGGATTGCTGGAGAAGAAACAAGGAACAAAAAATTAATCGCTGACTCAGGATTTGCACAACATGAATAATTTTTCACATCCCATGGGATCAATTTCAAACGTGTGCGACTGAGTGTGTGTCATGCCGGTAATCCCACACCTGTCAAAAATTAGAAAGGTCAGTTTGCATATATATATATACTAGATGAAGTTCCCGGCATTATCCGGGATAAACCTGTGAGCCCACCGTTCCCTCTCTCTCTCTTTCTTGTTGGTCCAGAAAGCTTCCCATAATTATTCTACAGTCTTACTGCAGATTCCATGCGCATCAGAGCGCACTCATTTCTGGTAGGGAAATTGCCGGCACTGAACTGAACACGTATTAATATATCGTTCCCGATGTGGCAGGCTTACTACCGGGAGCCAAATCAAAGATCATTGTATTTAACATTTTTACAAATTTTTTTTTTAAATACCTGAAACTTGAATCAACACAATCGGTCGATACAAAAGCGATTGAACTGGATTAGTTGACACTTAGGAAAATTTACTTTATAATTGTTGAAACTGTCATTTACGCTGTAGTGTCGAGCAAAACAATGAGCCAAAATTGCACCACAATGAATTACTCCCACCACTATTTTTTTTTATAATAAGATATATATATATATAATATTTTTCAGATCTCACTTGTCAAGGCTCCATGGTTACAACTTTCATCAAAAAGTAAAACATCAAAACATTATGTACAAAATGACAGTGAAGGAGTGTTGGGCATGAGAAAAGAAAAAGAGGAATGACATCTGCTGACATATATTATTCTATCCAGGGTTGTAAACCAGAATATGCTGTGGCCAGTTTTATTCATTGCTTTTAAATGCCTGTAGATACCCATGACACAAGGTGTATGGCTCTAATTTCATAACCCAATAAAACTATTCATGTGAACGTGTTGAAGTTGTTGCAATTATTTGAATTTTCATTAAGGTTACAATTCTGAAACTCGCTTTTGATCAGTTTGATGATTTCAGACATAAAATATTCTGGTTACCAAGTCTTGAAATGATTTTAGGAAAAACATTAATCTGAGCAGATTCTGACAAATTACCCTCTACTGATTTATGTGGAAACTGGGCCAGACTAAGCATAAATGGTATAAATGGACAAGGTGGTCTAGAGGCAAGGTGCTCGCCTCTCATGCCAAGGGTTCCGGGTTCTAAACCCGGGCAGTGCAGGCATGTTGGAAAGTGGATTTTTCTCATATTTTCAAGTCCCTGGTCCTATTGGGGGGTAGGATCGAGTAGTTCTTGGAAATTGGATTTTTCTCATATTTTCAAAGTCCCTGGTCCTATTGGGGGGTAGGATCGAGTACCTAGTCTTCTCGGATAAGGACGAAAAAATTCGGAGGGCCCGTGTGCACGTTGCGCACGTTAAAGATACCTTGGCAGTTGGAAATCGTAAAGAGCAGGCCGAAAGGCCGCTGCCCGGGCAAAATTGAAATTAATAGATTAAAATTTATCCATATCATATCCCCCCCCCCCCCCCCCCCCCCCCCCCAGAACAAGAAATAATAAAACAAGTAAAGTGAGGTGTAAATGCCAAGGGCAGCGAACCTCCTAAAATAAAGACCTCAAATATGACTAAGCATAAATGACTACACATTCATGTTTGTCATCACTGTTACGTGCATAGAAGGTAACTTGCCAAAAAGACAAGTAATACAATAACGCGACCTCAGCTCTTGTTTGTTCCAACTCGACTTTTTGAACAACTGAGAAATTCGACGTTAAACGTTTGCAGCTGTAGTAATAATTACTAATAAGCAGTTGTTAAGAGACCTATAAAATCGGAACTGTGAAACAGCTTAAGTGTAGTGACATACTAGACGCGGCAAACTGCTGCCGCACGCGGGAGCGGTAAAAAAAAAAACCGCCAACACGTGTTATCCTATGAGACCTGACATACTAGAGAAACCGTCGTCGCGCGCGGGAGCGGTTGCCGCTGTCTGATTTTTTTCTGCCGCGCCTGTCGGCGGGAAAATGAGAACCGCAACCGCGCGCGGGAGCGGTTTTCAGAGACAACACATGTTAGGCTATGGCTAGTGACATACTATCCCGCTCGCCGCGGCGGGATTTTGATTGCAGTGCAATCATCAGGTGCACTTCGTTTCTCGCACACAGTCCTGTTTCTTTTTTTCAGAAATAATATTCAGATATTGTGAACTTTTCGAATATGTCTGCGGAAGTTATTATTAGTATGGTGGAGCAACAGCCTGCTATCTGGGACAAGGGTTGTGAGAAAAACGCACTGGAGGGAGGTTTGCCGCTCATAGTATGTCAGGTTCAAACTTACGCGGTTTGCAGCTGCCGCGCGCGGGAACGGCAAACCGCGACAGCACTGGGCATAGTATGTCACTAGCCTTACGTCAAACCTACGCGAACATTGTCCTTGACCGAGCGTCGGCCCATCATGTCAACGAGCTTCGGCTCATCATGATTGTTATGTGTATCGCGTGCCGTAACATGATAGTGCATACTCTTGAGGACGGACTGCCCTCCGTTGTTAACCAGATCGGGCGCATGTGTACTCACTTTGCAAATCTGAGGTGGACCGGACGGCAGATAAAGGAGAGAATGTCTGACAAGAGAAGAAAAGAGGGATTGTTTGAGAGGAGAAGAAAGGAGGGAATGTTTGAGAGGAGAAGAAATGGGTGAGTGTTTGAAAGGAGAAGAAAGGAAGGAATGAATGAGTGGAGAAGAAAAGGGAGAATGTTTGAGAGGAGAAGAAAGGAGGGAATGTTTGAAAGGAGAAGAAAGGAAGGAATGTTTGAGAGGAGAAGAAAGGGGGGAATGTTTGAGAGGAGAAGAAAGGAGGGAATGTTTGAGAGGAGAAGAAAGGAGGGAATGTTTGAGAGGAGAAGAAAGGAGGGAATGTTTGAGAGGAGAAGAAAGGAGGGAATGTTTGAGAGGACAAGAATGGAGGGAATGTTTGAGTGGAGAAGAAAGGAGGGGAGAAGAAAGGAGGGAATGTTTGAGAGGACAAGAATGGAGGGAATGTTTGAGAGGAGAAGAAAGGGGAGAATGTTTGAGAGGACAAGAATGGAGGGAATGTTTGAGTGGAGAAGAAAGGAGGGGAGAAGAAAGGAGGGAATGTTTGAGAGGACAAGAATGGAGGGAATGTTTGAGAGGAGAAGAAAGGGGAGAATGTTTGAGAGGACAAGAATGGAGGGAATGTTTGAGTGGAGAAGAAAGGGGAGAATGTTTGAGAGGAGAAGAAAGGGGGGAATGTTTGAGAGGAGAAGAAAGGAGGGAAAGTTTGAGAGGAGAAGAAAGGAGGGAATGTTTGAGAGGAGAAGAAAGGAGGGAAAGTTTGAGAGGAGAAGAAAGGAGGGAATGTTTGAGAGGAGAAGAAAGGGGAGAGTGTTTGAGAGGAGAAGAAAGGAGGGAAAGTTTGAGAGGAGAAGAAAGGAGGGAATGTTTGAGAGGAGAAGAAAGGAGGGAAAGTTTGAGAGGAGAAGAAAGGAGGGAATGTTTGAGAGGAGAAGAAAGGAGGGAAAGTTTGAGAGGAGAAGAAAGGAGGGAATGTTGAGAGGAGAAGAAAGGAGGGAAAGTTTGAGAGGAGAAGAAAGGAGGGAAAGTTTGAGAGGAGAAGAAAGGAGGGAAAGTTTGAGAGGAGAAGAAAGGAGGGAAAGTTTGAGAGGAGAAGAAAGGAGGGGGGGGGTCTGGTTGGAGAAGAAAGGAGGGAATATTTGAGAGGAGAAGAAAGGAGGGAAAGTTTGAGAGGAGAAGAAAGGAGGGAATATTTGAGAGGAGAAGAAAGGAGGGAAAGTTTGAGAGGAGAAGAAAGAAGGGAATATTTGAGAGGAGAAGAAAGGAGGGAATGTTTGAGAGGAGATAAAGGGTGAGTTTGGACCTATTTCATGGTACATAGTAGGCCTTACACACAATGTGAATTTGTCGCTACTGGATTTTAAAGTCTTTACGTTTCCGTTCATAATTAGTTACCAAGTATGCGAGCACGCGAGATAAGAGACGTCACTCGTCAACACCGCTTCAAAACCACGGCCTGGAATCTTAAATGAGGGCGCGAAAAGAACAAAGCGAGTGTTGATCTCCTCATGACCATAGCATTAAGTCGCATTATCCGCATGTAGGTCATTATCGCTCCCCGAGGTTTTCATTTTCGTTTCCAACAAATATGGGGGGGGGGGGGGGGGGGAGTGGATGAAGATTACGTATAAATATTTACAACACTGATACAAATACACTACAATGATGGAATAATCGACTGCAACAGAATTACCACTAATGCTATTCACAAGGCGCAATAATCAAACGTGTGACATATTGTTATTGAGCCGTGGAGGCCCGAAGGTCCTTACCTGTTCTACTTTATTCTGGTAATGATTCCCACACTTTCAGCCTCACACTACAGCGTCGCAATTGCTATATTTCACAAAAGGCATACGAGTGATTATGAACTTGATTTGCACAACGTTATGGGATTAAAGTAAAGTAAAGTAGAGGCTATTCGACCAGTCACCCCCGAAAATAATACTCATAACGGAATTTTTGTAACCAACTTGTGGCCAGTCTCCACCCCCCAAGTAATTGTTTCCCAATCGACAAGGAAAGATTGTGGCAATAAGCTAAACCTGATCCTGAGCCTACACCTTGTCCTAACCCTAAGATTTGCAACAAAACCAAATTTAAAAAACAAAAAAAAAACTATCTCACTAGGCAAATAGAACCCAGTTTCGCACCATGGCGCAAATATATGAAAAAAACAATGTGAAAGAAGTCTATGACTATATGAGTTTGGGTTCGAGTTTGAGTTTGAAGAGAGCATGTCGACACGATTATGGTCATGTTGTGCAATGAAGACGCAAGACGATAGACAGTACATGTATACCAGAATGATAGGACAGCAGGAGATCCTGGTGTTTACGATGAATTCTTATTACATGTATTTCCGAAACTGAAAGCCACGCTGCCATGAGAATATCTTCGCACCATCTCCCCCCTTCAAAAGAAAGAAAAAAAAGGCGGAAGGCGGGGAGGAATGTGTAACTTGCAGCATGGAATGTTCTGGAAGAGCATCAGTGTGTTCTATATTACCCGATTTGAAAACCGCTGGTTCGGAGAATAACAGAACCTTCCAGCGTTGTCGAAGATCCGATTAGAGAAGGTCAATAATATTTCCTCCCAATAATAAAGCGACTTCATATCGACAGGCAGCGAGCGCCGTCGGTGGGGGGGGGGGGGGGGGGGCGCAGAACAAACAGGAACGATAAGTAGAAATGAGAAATATCAAACGTGACGGTGACAAACAGAATGATACTACATGTACTACCAGAGTACGGGCATTGATAAATGTTCCTCTCATATGGTGTCCTATGAGTCTGGATTCTGGATCCACAGGCAAATATGTGTAAGTTTCATTATAGGACAAATGTCGTCACTGCTCTAGGCTAATGGTAATGGCATAAGCCATTTCTGACACTTCGGAGATATTAAGAAAAAACTGATTCTTTTCCTGTCATTCGGTGACGTATGCCATTATGATTCTATTGAATTATTACATTTTCCTAATGGCACATTTCTTTTTTCTATATCATTTTAGCTAATGGTAATGGCATAAGCCATTTCTGACACTTCGGAGATATTAAGAAAAAACTGATTCTTTTCCTGTCATTCGGTGACGTATGCCATTATGATTCTATTGAATTATTACATTTTCCTAATGGCACATTTCTTTTTTCTATATCATTATCTGACAGCCCTCATGCTCAGCAATGCAATGAACAACTGTCAGTTGCCTTTTGACATGAGTCTGACTCTGACATGCATGTATATATACCATTACCACAGAGCAGTGATGACGTTCAAAACTGACGGCTTTTGATTTTCCGCACTTGCGTATCCGCTGAATATAAGAACGTTGGACATTTCTTAAAATGTAGCAGAAATGATGATGTTACATGCAGCGATGATTTCTCTTCTTCACTTCAGCTCAACGACTGTCCTAAGCCGGCTCCGACAGACTACCGATTTCAGATGAACCAAAGAATCGTTGAAGCAAATAATTATACAAACTAAATCAGTTTTACCCACCTCATTCCATTCCACATCCTACGCATTTCCACGCAAGTTCATCCCTTCAACATTTCCTATTAAATTAGGTAAGAAAGAAAGAAAGATGTACCGGTACATGTATGTAGAGGGCTCTCAACAGAATATGTTACGTCCAAGCATGTATGTAGAGGGCTCTCAACAGAATATGTTACGTCCAAGCATGTATGTAGAGGGCTCTCAACAGAATATATTACGTCCAAGCATCTATGTAGAGGGCTCAACAGAATATGTTACGTCCAAGTTTCTTCATTGCTCTTATATCTGTAGAATGATTATCAAAGACACACGGTGTGTGACTTTATTTCAATACGGTAACTCCAATAAAACTATTCATGTGACTGTGACAGTGTTGAAGTTCATTTGACACCCGCTTTTCTCAATCTCACAATTTTGGACACAAACCATTCTGGTTGCCAATCCTCGATATCTTTTAACGTATTTCAAGGCCTGTACACGGCAATGAAACTTTCGAGGATAATGCTTGGATGAATTTATGGGACGGCCTTCTGGAAATGAATACCAACAAGTAATGTACACATATTAAATTTTAAATTTTCAACACCTGTCATTAAGGAAAAAGTACTGCACTGTCAAAATGTTCCTTTCTACAGGCCTAGCACAGATCATACGCACAGTTGCACAGCTGTTACGCAGGCAATTTTCAGGCCGTGCAAAAAGTTGGGGACTTAAATCGCGACTTTAGTTCTTGTTTGTTCCAAATCCACTTTTTGCACAAGTAAGAGATTCGACGACAAACATTTGCGGATTTACATTGATTTATGATAAGGAGTTAGAATAAATCGGAACTGTGAAACAGCTTTTATAAGTTCCAAGACGCATTTTAGCAAGTGTCAAAATGGGCATTTGTTATACCGCTTCTACATACTAAAGGATTTCCAGTGTTTCAGAGAATGAACATAGAACAAACAAGAGCTAAGGCCACGATATAACCAGCTGTCCGCATTATCGGATAGACCACATTTTGATGAAAAGAGCTCACTGCAAGGGTAAGCCTGGGACACCATGCGTTAGCACTGAATTGCATAAATTTTTGCCCTCCCACTGTAGTCCACTGGACACAATGTGTAGGGGAATGTTGAAAAAGGGTGACTGGTTGCAAGTTGAAAGAGTAAGAGGCTCTCCCAGGCACTTTCAAACTTTCAAATCGCAAGGCAGAGATCTGACCTAGTTAGCAATTTGTGGCCAATCTTATAATAGGTATCGATCCCTAGAGCTGCCTTCAGCTTAAAAATGTTGCAAATCGAAGGCACCAATCTGTTAGAAAAGAAAAAAAAAACCATGAAAATCGCATCTGCCTAACATACTTTAAGTAACCAGAGAAAAAAATAATACATGTAATAATGTAATAAATTCAAATGTCCGGTCCTGTGTCCAGCGTTTTCATCCCGGGATAAAATTAGTGACACTGGTTCAGAGTGAGGAACGTTTAACTTGCCTCCATAATGTTGCACCTGCTTCATTTTTACACAATGCACCGTTTGTCCGTGTCAAGATGAGCTGGGTTTTTTTTTGTCAACTAACTTTTCAGCCCGGTTCAGATCCAGTGCACTACTTACTAGGGCGTTGCAATATTCATTTATTTATGTAGACACATG
This sequence comes from Onchidella celtica, assembly GCA_963931925.1. Lineage (NCBI taxonomy): Eukaryota > Metazoa > Mollusca > Gastropoda > Systellommatophora > Onchidiidae > Onchidella > Onchidella celtica. The sequence continues at coordinate 37,924,137 of OZ007574.1, read as the reverse complement.
AAATGATCAAATTATAGATGAATACGTGCTTAAAAATAACAAATTATAAATAATGACATTCTTTCACTGGATTGTTCATCTACATGACATAACAAACCCAATTAAGAGTTTACTATATGTGGGGTTTTTTTTTTCAATTTCAGTTTGAGTTTGGAAAGGGTACGTCGACACGATGACTTTTCATATTGTGCTAGGACGAAGAAAGAGGATAAATACATGTACAATATAGCAAAATGACAGGACAGAAGGAGGGGGGCGCGCCATGGCCATGTGGTTAGAGCAGTGAACCTATAGGGAGAGTTCCCAGGTTTGAATTCAACTCGGAGTGAAACTCGACCTAACCACGTGTAATTTCATGTCGTGTTTTTCAAACCAGTCACTTACCGGCGACTGAAAGTGAAAGGCCCAAACCTCGACTTTGATAAACCTTCACTGTGGTGATCGTGTAGGAAAACCCACAAGACAGATAAACAAGCCTACAAGGGTGCTTCATGCTTCCAATTCCTGGTTTTGTTTTTGCAAACAGTGAGATCCTATAACATATCCATCACGCACAGTTTCATACCTACAAATACAATCAGAAATCTAGCCAAACTTGCCGTTTTTTGTTTTTTTGTTGTTTTTTTTAAATGTCACTCCTAGGCCATAAGTGGATTTTGTATGCAGTAGGAATCAGGCATGAATATCACCGTTATTCTGTGTGTATCTCCTTCCCTGTGCTAGTCAAAGTACGACAATTTCATACAATAGTTGTTCAACTTCTTGTTGTTGTTGTTAGGGGTCTGGGTTAGGGGAAAATTTCAGACAGTGTACTCACTCGACAAACAGTTTGTCTCTTGGCCATCATTATGACACATGCAAGACAAAAACTAAATGCATTCCAAGCATATGTATGCAACAGTAAAACGGTATGTGTACAGTGCGGTTCTTGATAAGAATGCAACAGACTGGATTCGTTTATAATCAACTCATTACACTGAACAAGACGGACACAATCGTCCATAATCATTTGCACTTTGATATGGAACGCCCATTCATTTGCATGTATTTTAATAGCCCTTTGCATGATACTCACAAAGACAGATAGCGAGCTTAAAAGAAAAATAATATCAAACTCCCTAGACAAATTAAAATCGACACACTGGTAGTGTTAAGCTAGCACCCACACAAAATGGGAGATTTTATTGCCAATGATTTTTCTTTTTAATTAAAATCAGCCACTTCGGTTACCAGCAAATTTTGATTATCTACTGTGATATCTTGTAATTGACAATATAGTTCAAGTCATATAGACCAGCCCTCTCCAATTACCGATGAAGGTTTCAAATGCATTCACCAAGAGGGAATAAAACGTCGAATTCTACGGGCCCGCCAGTTTGAGCTGACAGCTCCAAACCAACGGAACGCATGAGTCACTTAGATCTCACGTGAAAAGCCCGAGTTGATGCCTCCATTTTTGCAAAATGATTTATGCCCTCAGATTACATTCTCGGGTGGTCACATGCTATGGGAGCCAAACCCCTCGTGAGATACTGTTGCAGCGCTGTATGTAAACGGAGCCATGTTACGAATAAAGACCGTATTTGGCAATCTACGTCCAATTCACGGTTAAACATCATCATCACACCATCATAATTATTATAGCGGAAGTAAGGCCTTCAATGTATTGAAAGGCTTTTTAACCGCTGAGCCTTGAATTCTACAAAATATCTTATTACGCATAGAAAGATGTAAACAGGGTTCATACAAAGTCTTGAAAACTAATTTTAAGAACTTTTTAAGGACTTCCTAAGGACTCACAGTAAACAAATTAAGGATCTGTGTGCCTGTGACCAAGAAATATTACAACTACACAAGTAGTGTGCAGCTCTCATCGAAACGGGATCTTTCGGTATCTAGAGTTCAAACATAGTCAATTCACTCTGAAAAGTTCAGTTATTTCAAAGTACTAATTATCCAGTGTGCAATTGGAAGATTTGAATCTCAAATGTTTCAACTGAAACAAAAAGTTTAAGGACTTTTTAAGGACTTTGGCATCATTTTCAGAATTTAAGGACTTTTTGAGTACTTATTTTTTTTTAAATGAAAATTAAGGACTTTTAAGGACCTGTGTGAACCCTGTGTAAAGGTGTGCGTGGGCATATTTTAAACGGTCTTGAAGTTCGCTACATTGTTTGATACCGGTACTTTCGTTGATTTTGAGCCACGACTGAGTTGAACAGAAGAAAATGTTCCGACATCTTGAGCCGGAAAAACAAAGCCGCATTTTCTTCGAGGACAATTAAAAAGTATGATAGGAAATTTCGTTCTGCCCCTCAGTTCACACATTGGTGATCGAAACTTAATTTTAAAACTCGCATCTCTGTATTACCCGAGTCAGCGGGCCAACTGGTCATTTCAAAGAAAGATACTCAACTGTATACATTATATTATGTGCTTTATCTTTCTATTTGGGTTATAATTATTTTTTTTTTGTTTGTTTGTTTCCCTTTTGTTTGCTCATCACAAAGTGGAAATAGAACAAAGAACAGGGACGAGCGAAATGCCGAAAGTGTTTTGCATCTCCTAATTCTATGTTTCGGCGTCTACGATACGGTCTTTTCTCACGAAATGGCAGAACGGTGCAGTGTCGACTATGTGACCTTTCTTGTGCATCTCGTCCACCGAAATAAACAGGCCCGTAGAAAGCTAGTAATAGGCCCGAGCTTGGTGGGAAATGCAAGCCCCATTTCAAACTGCTTAATATGTATTTTTATTTCGATTTAATAGAGAGTAATATAAATATTTAATGAAGTTGGAACACACCGTTGGATTCAGTCACCATTTTAATATGCAGTCACTTAGCTGTCAGTTATCTATAGACATTAATCTTTTATGACTCTACATTAAAATTAATATTCTTTTTAATGCTAAACTTTGGGTCAGTATTTGCATTTATTTAGCTATATGTTAATAATATCTATATCAAGCTTTAATCTTCTTAAAATAATATTTTATGTTAAATGGTGCTTACATTTTTAAATTTTTTTTTGCAAAAGGTCCAGCCCTTTTATTTGCCGACACTACGGGGCGTAGTAGCATTGTATCTGCATGTAGTAACCAGTATTTTCGGTAGCAGTGCTGGGCAGCGACTTGCTTCTGGGCGACTTAATGATCAAATTCGTGCGCTCGGGTGGGAGTGATGGTGTCGCAAAAACAAAGAAGAGTAGGGGTAAGATAAACTTTTTTTTCTTATATGTATATATATTATTTTACATGAAAAGGCAGAGAGACAAACTGCTTCATGGAGGAACGAGCCTCTGGTCTAGACTTTGAAAGCATGCCAGAAGCGGCTCGCATGCGGGTCACTCTTTTGTATCCGGATAACTGGATTGATCCGTTTAACTGGATATCCAAATCCGAATTTTGGTCTCACGCTCAGCAAGACTGAAAATAAACACGGCAAAATAACCCTCTAGGTGTCAAGCACTGATGATATGAATGATCGTGAGCAGGCCCCCTCAAATTGGTCAACATCGTAGGCCCATGCCAACTGACCTACCTGCCCCCCTCCTCACCCTGTACTGGCCTGTAAATTCTCCGAGAAACAGACAATAACGCGTGACGTTTCTTTTAACCCTCTCTTAGTCTTAATGCCCACTGTTCCATTTTATCTATTCTGAAACATGAAGTTTCCAGAAGTCCCACCCCCTCTACACAACTAATCGTCCAAACAAAAACCAAAAAAAAATGTAAAGTAAAAAAAATATCCGTGTGTTTTAGCATTTATCTGTCCTTTTTTCAGTCAAGTCTACATACTTCAGAATTTTTTTAATATGAACTGTGTTTATTTTCAGCCGGCTCTCTACATAACTCATCATTATAAATACTGCCAAAATACACTTTGTGCTTTGCTTATGTCTATTTTCAGTCACCCGTTGGAAATCTTGGTTACGATCATTTGTGCCTGAAAACTAGAGGGTTAATTTGCAGTGTTAACTTTCTGCCTAAAAATTCTCTATGATGTACATGTAATAATTAATGTGGCACTACCTGGGGTCATGTGACTCCACAAGAATCCTAACGCTTAAAGATCGTTTACCAGATAAATTATTGAACCTCCGCCATAACACTGAAAATGCGCGGTGCTCCAGATTTCTCACGGAGAGATAAAATAAGCAAGCATCAATTCAATTTAAATTTAAATGGGCATGTGGTTTGTCTTTCGCAAGTGTGTGAAATGAGGGAGGTGGGGAGAGAAGGCACGTAAGTGTGTCAAAAGAGAGAGATGGGGAGAGAGGGTATGTAAGAGTGTCGAACCAGAGAGAGAGATGGAGAGAGAAGGTACGTGAAGTGTGTCAAAAGTGAGAGGATGGGGAGAGAGGACACGCAAGTTTGCACTCGCTCCTATTCAGATACAATGTACACTGTGTCGTTAGCGCCAATACACAAGTGTAGGCTAATATAACAACTTGGCAATGTAGGGCAATAACATCCAGGACATAATTACATGTATGTACAGTACACTGTGTCAAAACGACTGGCCACGATCAATGATGCCTGCAGATATTTAGCGACAAAAAACTGTTAGGAGGAAGGTCTCACAAATATTTGTCAAAACGCTTCATTAACGCATATGAAAGGCCGTGAGTCATCGCGACTCTCTTCCTTGTTTTTTTTTCTTTCTTCTTATTTGCACTAAAAACCCTAGACCTTTGTCCGACTTGGACCGGACCTCACTAGTGTGTATTTCAATAGTGAGCTCAGTTGGTGCCTGATGTAACAACCTCAAAACTATTAACTTTTGAAACTTATGGAAGAGTCAATGCTGCCTGGCTTCATGGGCAAAAAATGTGAAAGCCCGATTGGCGATACGCACATAATTATCATACAGGTACAAGCCCGTGCAGCCCTTTGGGTTTTCCTGTTACTACTTAAAACTAACATCAGATCTACGAAATGCATGGGCTTCCATGCGTTTCGACATTACGCATCCGGGTCTGTTCGTTCTTATCACACTGCGCTCTAATGCCTTTTATGTTCGAAGGTACTCGAACAGTGGCTGTTAAAAACGGAACATGACGAAATCCAAACGCCAGAGCTATAAATTTCTGGGCGCCTGAACGAAATTGAATCTATAGCGACGTGTCCTACAGGGCTGAAGAACATTGATCAATAAAAGATTTAGTAAATACTGAAGGTTACACAGTCGCTAAAGAAGGAAAGCGTGTTGCAAAGTGAGGTTAGAATTCTATTAATAAACACTGGTTATAGAGTTACCATAACCCGCCGAGGTCGTGGGGGCGTTGCAGTGACGAACGCTGCACCACCTGGCTCCACTTGTGGCGATTGTGGGCGAGTGCCTGGGTTGTGGGAAAGCTCATACACGGACCACATCACCAACAAAGAAGTCCGACAAACCATCACCCAACAAGTAAGGCACTCTGAAGACCTGCTGACCACCGTCGAGTAGAGGAAGCTCAGATGGTATGGGCATGTGACAAGATCAGATGGGCTCTCCAAGACCATACTACAAGGAACAGTGTATTGGTAGAGAAGGCGAGGCAGACCGAGGAAGAAATGGGCAGACAACATCGCGGAATCCAAAAAGTTTTCTGAGGCATCTCATCTCCACTGCCTGGATCCTCCTTTGCAGTTGACTTGTGTCAAATACAGATGTGTTAACTTATTTGAAGTTGACTTTCGATCACCAATATGTGGACAACAGGGGCAGAACCAAGAGAGGCAAAGAGCCAAGTTTCCAATCAATAATTTTGTTTTTAATTCTAATTCTACTCGACCAAATACGTCTTTTTCCTTGCTATTCAAAAAAAAAAAAAATTTTTTTTTAATCAGTATGTCCGTGTAATTTTTATTTATCGCCATAAATTGACTGAAATACTTTCATAATTTTTGGTAATGTACTCCCGAAGTTTAAGGTGCTTATATGTTCACCCTCCAGCTCTATTACAGTAAGAATGATGATGAAGAGACTAAGCCAGCCCGTATGCTGAAAATTCTCGTTGATGGAAATGCTGCATTTCAAGGCAAGGCCGTAATATACCTGATACTTGTCTTTGATTGACAGGTGCTAATGAAAATGATGAACCTATTACCTAATCATCCCGGTCTTCAGTGTATATCGAATGTTTTCAAAACTCCTCTTCCTCAAATGCTGTGGTCATGCAGGAACCTCAACACTTACAAATTTTCTCACAATACTGGAAAACGAAATAGCTCACAAAATACGCTAATCTGACAGCTTTTCTTGCCATACGGCTAGGCGCGCACATGGTGTCGTGTCGCAGTCGCATCTTAAATTTCATGATTCCATCGCCTCTGCAATGTGCCCGTGTCTCGCATAATAACAATTATGTGCGCATCTCAATTCACTCGCCTAGACTTCCAAACTTGAGTCGCTACTGCGACGCAAAAAACAAGTCGCATGTGTGAGCCTAGCCTAAGGATCGGCAGTTCATAAAGGTAAGCAGAAGCTTGGGGGTAGACAGAGCACTGAGGAAAATAACTCTGAGAGAACGTCACGCGAGCAGAAGTATAATTATTTGCCTCACTAGTGCCCAGAAACGCGCAGTGGGAGTGAAAGCAAGAAGACAGGCATGAGAGAGACAAGTGATCAAGATGGGGATCGAACCCGCAACCCCTGCTACGACGACGCCAAACTGCCTTGCCAGGAAGAAGAAAACAACTCACTTAACCGGTCTGAGCACTAACAGGGCACACACATTTCTAATCGCCTCACATGTTCTCTAAGTATCGGTGAAAGCACTCACAATTTGCATCTCAGCTCCACATACCATGCAAACTTGAATATTCTGTATTAATCATTACGCTAATAACAGTAATTGACTTTAGAGAAGGAGATCAGGCAGTGTGGAGCAGGACAATTTATTATTTCTCCATAAATAATCAGGGTTCATACAAAGTCCTGAAAACTAATTTTAAGGACTTCCTAAGGACTCACAGTAAACACAGTAAAAGGACCTGTGTGCCCGTGACCAAGAAATATTACAATTATATAAGTGGTGTGCAGCACTCATCAAAACGGGATGTTTCTGTATCCAGAGTTCAAACATAGTCAATTCACTCTGATAGGTTCAGTTATTTCAAAGTATCAATTATCCAGTGTGCAATTGGAAGATTTTAATCTCAAATGTTTCAACTGAAACACAAATTTTAAGGACTTTTTAAGGACTTTGGCATTATTTTCAGAATTTAATGACTTTTTGAGTACTTATCTTTTCTTCTATGAAAATTAAGGACTTTAAGGACTTTTACGGACCTGTGTGAACCCTGAATAATACACAGGCGCTAATAATTACTTATTCATGTCACAGTTCGCTGACCCGTTTTTGCTGGAGGCTCCACCTGGGCGCGGTGTGTCTTACGGGCGCTGCTCTCTTGATTCCACGCTACTTAATTACGGTAATACGAAGTAACATAATCAAGTTTTCACAGGGAGAGTTCGCACGGCCTCTGCATACAAATTCACATCGCGTTATAATTTCTACGTCTTCTGCTTTCTAAGACTTTTTTTTTCTTTAAAGATACTTAAAAGCTTTCTTTTTTAATCTGATAAACTATGTCATTAAATTGTCACCCGACGCCTGAGTCCTTTTTCCCCACTCAGATGAATTCACAACAAATATCGTTCCATCATCTTTACCTGTGAGAAAAAAAAATAGGAATTCTGCATCTACATGGACTTATAAAAAAAGAAAAGAAAAGATTGAACTGTGCACCGCCTACAGAAGCAAGCAATCCGCTTGAAGCGATGTTCAATTTTCACGGATGGCGTAGACATACATTAATGTGCGACCAGAGAAAGTAAGCAAGTTAGGACGGATGGATGGATGGACGGATGGATGTGTATATCGGGGGAGGGAGGGGGGAGGAGAGAGTATTACACTCGTAATGCACACGAATTCATTCCAATAAAAATCGAAATTGATGGACTGCAAATTGCAATAAAACTGGGAGATAATTTGATAAGCATCGACCCATCGAAAACCACCATGTGCAGCTGCTGCTTTTGTCAATGTGCGTGCACGTTTTTCTCTCAGCAGCGTGCCGGACTTCGCTAAACTCAGTATTGGATATCTAAAAATTACACCACACGGGTACAAGCCCTGTCCAGGAATAATGAACATGCTAATATATTCAATTAACTAGGGATAAAGCCAGTGCCAGTCCATTAAAAAAACATGATACTCATAAATAAAATAATGAAAATGTTAATTAACTGACTTTTCAGATATTGACGTCCTAGAGGACAAAGTGAGGGGTCCTGATGGATTTTGAGAAAATGCTAAAAAAAAATATTAAAAAACTCTTTCACTTTGCACTTCAGTATCTTTAAAAAGATGAATAATGAATAATAAAATGGCGGATTAAGATTATAAAGTAAAAACAGGGGTGGTAATAGTTTTTTTTATCGCAAAGGCAACTCAACCATTGACAGTAGTAAGTCTTGGCAGTGGAACGGTATGGTCGCATAAACACGTATTATATGAGTAGCTGCAGCGAAAAGTGCATGTACGTGGAAACACCCATTCAATGCCATAATAGCACCAAAAATAAATAATCAAACCAATAAATAAATAAATACAAAAATATTACTAGGTATTTAAGTCCTTATCCAGACAGTTCTAATCTATTATATATATTTCGGTAACTTGCAACTTCCGTCACCTAAGGCTCAGGAACTGCATCACACTCAGGCTTCAAACTTTGCACTACAGCACATTATCAATGCGAAATTAACATGGGCTATATTAGAAATTATGAAATGTTCAGGCCTGTACGTTTCATTTTTCATTGTTTCGGCATGATTTAGATCTACATGTATTTCGAGTCATGGTTCGCCATTTTAAGGTTTCATGACACGCTATTGCGATCTATTTTTAGTACCGTGACGCAGTTCCCCTCATCGTTCATTCGTTGAAGCGTGAAGGCTGCAAATTGTGGATTAACGAAAACATGGATCGCCCGTAAACTTTACCGAAAAAGGTAAACAAACTCCAGTCCAGAGTAGGCGCGGAATCAGAGTCGATACTGATTCTTCTATCATTGTATTTTTTTGTCTGTGGAAGGAACTTTACTTGCGTACTAGATCTAGATCATTATAAGTAATAAAGATATTTCTCCCGGGCAGGGCCGGGCAATTCATCTAGTATATATATATACTGGGTCCCAAACGTGTTGGTACTAAATGTGCTGATATCATATAATTACTCATTACATACATGGACACTGCAGACCGGTGATTGTAAAGCAATATGGGGCAATAGGTTGTAGGTATCAATAATAACCCATCCACGTATAGGTACATTGTTTATCATTGCTGTAAATATCCCAAATGTTGCACATTGTCCCACAATAATTATAATGTCCGGGGAGATGAGAAGCGAAGGAAAAAAAAAAAAAGCTGCCATAACAGCGAAACTTTCCGAACTCCGCCATTCATAGTAGGCCTACGTGTATATGTATAGTAATTAATTGTGTAGACAAGAAACGCCATCCATTCTCTGCTTTTTCGGCCTCTGAAGTAAACCCTCCAAACTCGCAATGGCGTTCCTCTGATCGACCATCATTGTTACAGTTATCCATGGACCTACACCTTTCTGACTTGGATCATTGCCGGCTTTCGCACAGATGACCAAACTGAAACGTTTCGTTGTTAGACCGCAGATTTCGGAAATTTCCATGTCCGCAGTTCATGCCTGGGAAACGATTAGTTCACTATGGGCCTAGGTAAAATGTGTTTTTGACACGGCGTTCATTTATCGCTTGCCTTTTCTCACCCATCTCTCTGTCTCTCTCTCTCTCTTTTGACACTTACATGTCCTCCCTCTCCCAGCTCTCTCTTTCTTTTGACATACTCCTCATCTCTTTATCTCCGGAGACAGCGATTAGGTATCTTTTCTTCCCCATCTCTCTCTGTCTCTCTCTCTCTCTCTCTCTCTTTCGCCACATGCACGTGCCCTCTCTCCCCGTCTTTCTTCCCACACATGAGGTGTATTCATATGCGTGGGTCATGCTAAGTCAAGGAATGATGAAGTGGTCACATATTTAGAAATTGATGGATACAAATGAACTCACAATCACATACACACACCCACACACACACATAAAATTAATTCAGTTTGGGATTAAGGCCGCGAGGAAAAATAATTATTTTGATATTAATCGCAAGTTTCTAACTCACAAAAAAAAAAAAAAAAAACAGGACATTCATCGCATTATGTGAATTGTGATATATACAGTTCTTCGGCACGTACGTGTTCTGGCGGAAATAGTTACTGACTCGGCAATAATGGAATATTGACCAAGAGACCGCGAAACCAAGTACTGTCACGGACAGGGTATTAAATGGCCAGTTTTATTACCACGCTGTCCCTGTAACCCTCCTCCATGTGAGTGATATATATATGGACAATTCTACATTGTCCATTGTGGGCAAAGCTCAGTAAAGGGCACCATAATGATGATAATGTGCCATGAGAACCTGGAAACCGGACTTACGGAACCAATTTGGAGAGCACTTGGGCATGTGTTTGCTAGTTTTATCACAGACTAGAGTATACTTAAAATATCGCTTGCGGCATATACTGTGCTGTAAACTTTTGAGTGCCTGCACTGTGGCAGTTATGCTCTCTCTAAAACTTCAAACACGTGTAACTTGATATGGTGGATGCATCATATTACATGTGCTATAAACCTACAGTTGTTCTGACATGTCATGTAAATGGCAAAGGGTGTATCGTCGAAATCGTGTCTTTTTGTTTGTCTGTCTGCCTGTGGTGTGTAAATGTAAATCGAATGATAACGATGTTTACTCATTATTTCAACTCGAATCCAACACCAAAGACTGGAGAGGCAGGTTTCGAGATAACATCCGGATTTTTTAAAAATAAAATATTTGATTCATCTGATGAAATTTAAAATTGTAGTTGTTCATACCTACTGTAGCATGGTAAGTCCAAAGCAATGGCGGAATGACTCCAAAATATTAATTTGGTAAAGGGAATTCGCCCCGAACGCAATCTGCACCGGTACCACGATCATATGCACAACCTGACAAGACGTATTCTTAAATACAAATTTCGGTCTGAGGTTTCATAATTTGAAGTTTTACTTTTAGAAACCTATCATGCCGGCAAGTATGATTTCTCCACCCCGCAACCTTCCTTCTTATTTGTTCTGTATCTCCATCTTCTGAAAAAGCGGAAATCTTTTGGTATGTAGTGCCAGATGACGTAGGCTATAACAAATGCCCACTTTGAAACTCGTTTTGAGTTGTGACACTTATCGAGTTCCCATTTATTCTAACTCCTAACCACAATGCACCTATTAAAGCCGCAACCATTTAACGTCAAATTTCTTACTAATCTTAGTTGTGCAAAAAAGTGGACTTGGAATAAACACGAACTACGGCTGCTGTATTTCTAACTGGTCAGAGGAAATTTAGTTTCACTGTATAGTATATGACTCTATGTGTAGAGTCTGAGTGTTTGTTTAAGCACTAACTAAATCTGTGAGTAGAAACTGCAGCTTTCGCGTGTGAAAGTAAATAATCAGGATACAAGTTGCTGTCACAAAGCCTTACTAGTATCATCTTTACATCGTCCTAACGTGTCAGGATTCACCTTCAGCTATCCTATACTGCAGGTAGGATTGGCAGGCTAAAGGGCAAAAGTCTTCATACATCATTGTTCTCTAGTTCCAACACCGAAGGATGTTTTCTTTCTCCGCAAGGTCTCCTGTACAGTGTGGGTGTACGATAGTAATAAGCGCCAGCTGAGCAGGCCAAACCTGCCGGGTGGCATGATTTTTTTTTTTTTCCGTACGAGCTTTAGCAATTTCAGGAGCGGGGCAGCAACACACCCCCAAACACAGGACAGCTCCAACACGTCCCAGGGATTTTCCGTGACGTTCAGAGTCATATTATCAGGCACAGTCAAGAGATTGCAGCACCCATGGCAATGTTCGATAGGACGACAACTCCCTTAGCCGACGACCTGTGTTGGGGGGAGCTCCTGAATTTGCTATAGCTCGTACGGAAGAAAATCACATCGGGCGTGCTAGATACCAAAATTAAGATGGAATTTCTTTCACAAAAATAAAATCCCTTGCAATTCCCATCACTCAAGCGGGTGATTGGTGGGCGCTTCTTGTAAAGTCTCCTTCTGTCCTTTGATTGTGTTATACGTATAGTCTGTCTATCGTCTTGTCTTGTCCTTAGGTCAGTGTGACCGTTACCGTATCGACGTAGCACTTTCTCCGAATTCAAAACCCATCAGACAATGCCAATTGAAACTACTCCGTAAATTCAATTAAATACATGCATGTATGCTCATGCTAAACCGAGTGGACACGAGAAAAGAGAGAGGACAGATGGTAAACTTGAAATTATGGTCACCATTTTGTACATTTTCCTACTCACAATCCCTGCTGATGTCTGGAAATTTGCTGTTTCTATACCGCCACTCTAAGTGTTTGTTTTTTTTTGTGGGCCCCGTTACTTGCTGTTGATATATTTGAATCCTCAAAACAAAACTGTTTACCCTGAAAAGTAAAAGCTCCACATTCCTGCATTACTTTGATGAGCTTTCCGGTGTAAACCAAATGGTTGTAATTATGAGTGACGGAGGTGATTTATCTTCGTCCTAAAAAAAAAAAAGGCCACTTTAAATTTTCTTTCCGGTGTTCATTCCCTCAGAAGGCTTTACATCAGATAGGGGTGGGATTAGGCTTGGCAGGCTAACCACTGTAATCTTTTCCTTGGAAAAACAGCCTAAATTTAAATAAAGGGCCTGATTTATAGGTAAGCGAAAGAGACAATCGTCCTTGGGGCCCCTGCCAGGTAGCGCCCGCCTCTCCCTTTACAAAATACATATAAGATGAGTTTAACTTCGTTGTGCAAATTGTTGAGTCAGCCATTGTTATCAATGGAGCCTAAACGGTACACGCCAGCATAGTTGTGTTCTTTGTACAGTAATGTGTCTTACCCAAAAATCTCCAAGGAGTTTTGCTGACATTACAAAATGTATGCAAGTGTTAACTCATTTAATTTTTGTATACTAGGTTATGTATTACATGCCAGCTCCAATTACATGCAGTAATCTTTCGGAGTAAACGGATTTCGGCGTACAAATCTGGTGGTTTACTGTGTATTTTCATTATATGAGAGGCCCACCGATCACCTAAAGTGCCCCCCCCCCTCCCCGCCCACCCAACCCCGGTCTACATCCGGCCCTGCCAACATTCCATTTAGGAAATTGGCCTGAACACGGTCAGAAAGAAAAAAAATGCAAATATACATTTAAGTTACACGACCAAAATAGCCAGTACTTATAAGGTGTCATAGAGAATAATATTGAAAGAGACTCATCACAACTCAAACGTGTAATGTATAGGGCGCTATCCATCCCTACCCAAGTCAAAATCTTCATGTTCTACATACCATTACAATAATTATGACCCTTAAATCTGAGTGCAGGCCTTTTTTGTTTTCACACATGATATGGTATACATAATAATGTATGTATTATGTTACGTTACGCCACACCCATGACTGATGCTGGCGAAAACGATGCGTCCCACTGGCGAACCTTGGCCACAGTTTCCGGGATGCTCGCCGAAACTGGGGCACACGAATTCAACCCATCGGTTCATTGTCCTGATTTTCTTGTTTCTCTGTCATGGGAACCAAATGTCGCTCACACCGGATTGTTACGACACAGACTTTCCCGATTTCTTGCCCGGGGGATCGGATGAGGCAAACAGACAGATTACAATACTACAGTGCCTACAAGAACATACTGTACTCATTCCGCAGGGAATTTCGTGACAAGAACGATTGACACAGATTACACCGACAACAAAAGCGGCAACAGGGTATTAATTTAAGTCTCCCATCGTGCTTAGTTCAAAGCCGTACAATGCAGTGATGAGAATTAACATCTTCCATAACCTATGCAGCAAACGAACAGATTTACTGACAACGAAGGCTAATTACTGACATTTTTTTTCTTTGATTTAAAAACTGATTTTTAAAAAAAAAGATGAACTCTACGAAGGCAGACTCACTGCAAAACACCAATCTTTTGCCATGATAACATCGATTTCAGCCTCACATTAAATTGATTAATTCCACCACATAAGCCAAAATTCATTGCATAATGTTTGCACTTGAAAAATTAATATACTAAGCATAAAAGATCGAAAGCTAGGCGCTCACGTACGACGTTCTGTCGTGTTGCAGTCCTGTCTTAGTTCCTGTTGACTCTGCAATGGGCCCATGTCTCGTAAGTAACTATAAGCGCGCATCCCCGTTCATTCGTCTCCATTTCACTGTAGATCCGTGTTTGTTGTTGTGTTCTGATCTTGTCAAATCAGGCGAGCAGGGCTTGTCAGGGACTGAATTACGGCCAGGGACACAATGTACTACAAATATCAATATCTTGAAGGAAACCTACGTAACAAAAAAGAATAATATAAAGATCAATCTTTTCACTGAGTTGAGAAAGGAAACAATATTGTTTGTGCCTACGGGTCTATCGATAATCGTTTATCCTGTACGCAGTAACATACTGGCCGGAGCGCTGCTGTTTAATTGAACAAACAAACAAAAAATGTTTTGCTGGAAAACAGTCATAATCGAAGATGAAATCTCAAGACAACGGATTCGAAAACTATTTCGGCGTTAAAACTGTCCAGATAGTTTCAAAAATAATCTCTAATCTTTATATCATGACCTCGCCACCTTGTTTCGGGGTTTAAATCTAGTACAGCATGCCAGTTTTAGCTCCACAGCTGTTCCCTAAAAAAAATATAAAATAAAAAAAAGTGTTTGCTTGGCTAATCAAACGAAAGACACACCTCCAAAATTTCGCTTTCCGATTGGCCAAAATCTCGTACTCGGTCAAGGCGACAAAATTATATTTATAACAAGTCATGGTACACATTCGTTGCTGCGCATGCCTCTTCGTGCCAAGTTGGCACAATACTAACAGAATATTTCATTCTGCCAGAACCACCCTAATTTTTACCGTGCTGCTTTTAAAGTTAAAATAAGTTTCTTGGCAAAAATCACATACACACATAATTGTAATATTAATAAGCATACAACGAACTAAACAGCTGACTGAGCTGTCTCCCTCCTTTTTTTTTTTTTCAAGTTAATGTTTTGTGAGGCCGAGAACTTCTCTTATCAGCCTCACTTTCTTCTCTTTTTTTTAACCTTCTGTGCCAACGACATCTAGCAAACATGCACACGGGATTTGCACTTTGCAGTCTATTGCACCCCAAGGCAAGTCTGACCTTGCCAACCCAAAATTCGGTCACAAAAAAAACATGTTTTGAGATCCATGAGAATAATATGAAAAAGTGTAATTGTTTTCTTTTTAATGAGTAAGCAAGACGTCAGACTTGCACCAGTATCACTCACTAAGAGTATAAAAGGATGTAGCTTGTTCGGCTTTTGTCACATTTCATGGTACCAACATTTTATAAAATACTGATGGAATCTAGCTGGGGAGCACCACTCTAAACGAATCTTTCGTCCAAACTTATTATTACATTGTCAAACATGGGAATCCCTTTGGAAATTATCCTGAGCATTTTTCTGCTAGAAAAACGAACGAACGCGGTGTGTGTGGTGGTGGTGGTGGTGGGGGGGGGGGGGGGGGGTCTTGTTTATATGTTTCTTCCTCCCCCTTCCTCGCAAATAGTTCAATGTTCCTTACTTCCTTTTCTATCATGATCACTTGCCCCTTTTAATTTGTCCTGTTTCTCACCCATGTTTCTGTCTTAGTGATAATCTCTTTCTGCCCTATCATTCTGTTACATTCTGTCTATCGTCTATTGTCTTGCTTCTTCCTAGCTTAATATGGCCGTTGCCGTGTCTATGTGCTTTCTCCAAACACAAACTCATTTATAAATACCTTCGATTCTCCTCCCTCGCCCCACCCACAACGTTGGCACTGGAAATACATGTATACGCGCATCTCGCCCCAAGCCTTGTGACATTGATAAATGAGAAACTTCAGATGGGCATGCAAGAAAACTTTGAAGTCTTTCAATCCCCTATAAACTATTACCAACAGTGGCTGGTGAAGCAAGGGGATGCGATACACGCTATTCTAAAACTGAAACAAACCCAAGAACTAGGCAAAGCATATCAAAGTAAACAGGTAACAAACAAAGGGGGATTGTGGGTGAAGGGCAGAGCTCCTTATTTTTATGTTTGTTCCTGTTCAAGTCTCCGGGACACAGAATGGGTCTGAAAATACGCTTGCGGTCTTTAAAAATACACACGACAAAATTATATTATGTACTGCGTCACCCAAGACGTCCTTTGACAGCAACGTGAATCCAGCGTATCAACAATCTGCTTCAGTCCCACGGATGTCTTTTTGAAACCATTGACCTGTCTTGAGTGCCTTGTAAACACCCTTTAGGTACGCTAACTTGATTCCAGATAACGTGAGATTAATCTGAAATAATTTACAGAAGGGATGTATTAATATTATACCGTCTTAAGGAGCAGATGGCCAAAAAAATGGGTCAAGATCGTTTACTTAGGTTTCATACCCAAGCCAAATTTACATATCTTCAGTGGTCCCTTCGGGTTTTGGAGTTATGGTTATGGAAGTAGTGGAGGCACTATGTTAAGAACTGATGGAAGAAGGCTTAGAAACCACTAGAATGCTGACGATACGACATAGAAAACGCTAGAATGCTGACCAGCCATGCAATATTCGAATGTCTTCACGTGCTCTGTGGATTTAACGTCATTTCTGCCATTGGCCGATTTAATGAAAATTTTAAATGTGGTTTAGTAAAATTTAATTTTTCAAGAGAAATCAGCCGTCCAGAAAGCTATATCATGTTGAAGTTTCCAGCTCAAACCAAGCTATAAATACCAAAATTTATAAAGTTACCATGTTCTTCTCAAAAACCCTTGACATGGGCACAACAAAGTCGCCAATATCAGTGATGGGGGTCAAAACACCCAGGGTTCAGACACACAAAATACGTCCTCATAATTGGTGTGAAATCAACCTGGACGTGTCACTCGCTCAACGTTTTTTTGTTGTTTTTTCCTAGACGTGTTTAATACTGTCGCGACTGTCAAGGTGAATGTCATGCAAGTTCATCATGGGAGGTCTTCCTTGAACTCACGAACGGTGACTGTCACTGTCGGTCATGATATTTTCCCTGCATAGAGCTGAACAAACACCAAGAATTCTGGCCAGCTATAATAATATTAATTAGAATGACTTCACGCGCTCTGCATTTCAAACACTCGAATTTCAGACACAGAAAACATATTTTTATTTATGTGAAATCAACCTGCCGAAGTTGTACAAACATGACCTAGAGGTGTCACTCAAGATTTTTCACCAGACCTGTTTAACGCCAACGCGATTACCAAAGTGGATGTCAATGCCGTCATGAAAAGCCTTCGCTGAACTCATGAACAGTGGCTGTCACATTTTGTGATGGTTTTTTTTGGCACAGAGCTGTACTCATTTTGCGCTCAAATGTCACGTGTTTCGGAGAACTTTTATCTTTGAAACAAAACAGAGAATGGCAAATACAGACAAAGCACACTTGAGAGTGGGGGGAGCGAGAGGGGAAAAGGACTGCCTTTGGGTGGAGGCGGGCATTTTCAAATATCGAGAACGTATAATTTCACACTGTAACAGTTCTTTTAAACTCATACAAGATAACAATTTGAACTACATGTAACAAAAAATTCCATACCCTACCCCTGACTATCGTACAACGACAAAACAACATGTATTAATTTTTTTTTAAATTATATGTGACAGCCGTTATCTATAGGTCTATACATGGTATTTTGTCGGGGCACAGCTTTTGAACGGCCAATCCTTGCCATGCAATTAATCCACGGGCCATGGAACTGCTTGATAATGATATCAACAACAATAGCTGTTATGTTGTTTCATTTCTCACATAAAATATCTTTTGATATGTTCTACTGCCACGTATGTTAATCAATTATTATATATCTCGATCACACCCATGAAAATGAATAAGTCTGACTTGGGACCCTTAGGGCGCTATTCCCTTAACCCATTGCTTAAATTTTAAGTAAAAAAAAAAAAGAGAAAAAATCCAATCAACCATTATCAATTTGCATTTTGATCAGTTCTTTGCCTGCACCATTCACCACTGACTAACTGTATATCAGCCAGGAACTTTTACTCACATTTCGACCAGTTACAAGTTATTATACTTTTTCCATTTTTCTAAGATAAGAACAGATTAAAAAGGAAAAAAAAAAGATCAAAATTAAGGATAGCAATAGTAATATAATAGGATTGAACAGAACAAAAAAAATACAATTGTAATAATTCACTGGGAATATCAGCAACCACAAAATAAAATTTAGCCATCACTGATGCCAAGTGGCTGATTAGATGTGAGAGTCGCTTTTCACAGAATGCCAAGATGACAACACCAACAGCTTCAATGAATCTTGATTTGATAAATTCAGTTTATAGAAAAAAAATGAAAGTTCCCATTGGTAAATACCATGTTTAAATGTAAGACTGAATGTGAATTTCTTACTGTTCTCTGTTTCACAAGTAAAGTTTGTTTAATGATGGGGTGATATGATGAGGTTTCCGCAAAGCGTCTCTTGTCCTAGTGTTACATGTTGAAATGTGGAGAAACTTAGAAGTGCTTGGGGAGTAAATAAGAGATTTCTGTGAACAGGCTCTATCAAACCTCATTTAGTCATTACCCTTCTTATCAGTGCAAAGAACTGATTGTATGTTAATACTCTGGTACAATTTAGTAAAATAATCCTGTGAAGAAATGTGAATGTCCAAAGTTGGAACACTAATCTGTAGCAAAACAGCAAAAACTTGCTTCATAATATATTCTTGTGAGTCTAACCATCAGTAAGTTAAGTTCAGCAACCTTAGCAACCTTTGGTTTGTGTAAAAAGGTATCCACCTTATCAGTTGACAGCAATACTGAGGAAAACCCCCGAGCCATTTCTTCCGGTTTTAATTATAATGTCATATTAAGGTCTGACCTTTGCAGCTTACAACAGTAATTTATTCTTACAAAAACGAGGGGCAGAAGCTGATGAAATAATTTATTTCTGAAATTATCAAAATTTAACCAAGTTATTTCTAAACTTCCTTCTTGATATTATAATTGATAAATTTTCATCTCTCTTGGATAAAAAATGAGATATATGGCAGACCCTCAAGATATACTGTAGGGCCTAATTACATATTATTGATTTTAACCATGATTACCAAGTATAATAATATAATATAATGCAAATAATTTTAATAAAATTTGAATTTTCTTCATGTAGAACTCAGCCCTTCTATTGCTGATTGCTCCTAGTACTCTTCCTACACATATTTCTACATCTGACGATGCAATCCTCTTACCTTGCTTTTAACATGAGTCATAATAGACTAGTTATCCCATAACAGATCAGCATGCAATCATATTTTATTTTAGCTCAATTTATCCAGCAATCTCGATCAGAAAAAAAAATATATATTATATTCTAATACTTTCGGCTGTGTTTCAATTCAGCCATACTGAATACTCTCAGCACAACAGGGAAGTCTATACCAACAAACACTGAACTTGAATGAGCAGAAAAATTGTAAAATATGTTTGGTGTGATGGACTGATGGGGTGATGCAATACCCATGAAAGATTCAAACCTACTGCATGACAGGTAATCCAGATCTGCATAGCATGGTCAGACATCAGAATTTAACTAATAATTTTTTGCACAAAACTGCTTGAGATAATGAGAAGACTCCACTTACCGATTCTTAAGTTTTCTGTTTAAAATGAAACACATGTCATTAGTGATTTGTGCTTAAGTGAGTATTAGTATTAGTGACTAAAATCGTCCCCTAATAATAATACTTTTTTTTTTCTGTTTCAAATTTTAATATGGGGGACACAATAATGTTTTCTTCTTTTTGTTTCCTTTCATTAGTATTAGTGTAGGACTAGGAGTAGTAGGAGGGTGGTTTGCACAGGAGGTCCTCCATCCGTCCGCGCCAGTCAAGAAAACACACTAAAGAGGGGACTTTTGAGCGGGCTTATCAAAAGGTTGGGTTTAGTATTTGTATGGGACAAAGAAAGAAGGAAGAAAGAACGAAAGTGCGGGTTAGGGAAGGTCTTCATCATATTCTGTTTGTTAACTTTTTGGTAAGTGGCGCGGACGGGCAGAGGACCTTCCGTTTGCACTCCTTTTCCATCATCCAACAACAAAAAAAA
Source organism: Onchidella celtica (assembly GCA_963931925.1). Taxonomy (NCBI): domain Eukaryota; kingdom Metazoa; phylum Mollusca; class Gastropoda; order Systellommatophora; family Onchidiidae; genus Onchidella; species Onchidella celtica. The sequence goes on along the minus strand of OZ007574.1, from coordinate 37,903,842 downwards.
TGCCATGACCATTCACGGCAGACAATTTATTATTAGATCATAGATGTCCAAGTGAAAGGTAAAGTATGTAAGGGCAAGTTAAAGTCTGTGATACATTCAATCATACATCAGACTGGGCAATTTCAGAATTGACTCTCAGATTTTAAATTAAAATTTAGGCCCTAAATGCATTATCATGTATTTGAATTTCCTTGGGTTTCTGGCATAATCAGTGGCAGAAATATTAATGCACACATCACAACATTAGCATTTAGAGAGTTTGACTCAATCAAGAGTCAATCAGGGAGGTCCTCTGCCTGTCCGCGCTAGTCAAGAAAACACACTGAAGAGGGAACCTTTGAGCAGGCTTATAAATCAAAAGTTTGGGTTTGGTAGGCCTATTTGTATGGGACAAAGAAAGAAGAAAGAAAGAACGAAAGTGCGGATTAGGGGAGGTCTTCATCATATTCTGTTTGTTAACTTTTTGGTAAGTGGCGCGGACGGGGGGAAGACAATCCATCAATCATTTTTTTCTAGCCTTAAATTTTCTCTTATCCTAATCTTCAAAATATACTGTGACCAATTTTACAATTAGGCCTATAAGTATAAAATGCGACTTCCCTGCGATGAATACCCTCATGTGCCACTAGGTGACTATGGTTAAAGGCGTGCAATGGTTTTATTGAATAGGTAGTGGTAGGCATACTCGGTGCAATAAAGATAAGAATACTTACTCAAACATAATGCTGCAAAGAGTGTAATTGCTATTCCTGGTGGTCCGCAGTCTGGAAATATTGGTTGCAGTACGTAATTGGCAAATGTCAAAGCTGTTATCGCATTCCCCGTTGGTATCAAAATAATCAGACCCACCCACAAAAATAAAAATGCAGGAAGATCTCCATAAGATTGCATGATGTATCCATAATCTGCACCGGATGTTACAATACTTGTTCCTAATTCTGCATAGCACATGGCTCCCACGCTGCAGACGGCTCCTGTAAGTGCCCAAACTGTGATACTCAAACCTACTGATCCTGCTTCTAACAGAACACCTTTCGGTGATACAAAGATACCACTGCCAACAATTACGCCTACGATTATGGCCACTCCATTAAGAAGTCCTAACTGCCTTTTCAGTTTAACCTGTGATCCTTGTGACTCAATTGACACTTTTTCTGGATTCTTCTCCATTGTGTTGGTTCACTTAAATTGCCTTTATTTCGCTTACAATTATTCTGAAATCAAGCTCCAGGCAGCCGGGTTTCTGGCAAGGCTATCCAACCACTATTCATTTGATAAAGCAAAAAATTGCCAAACACAGTGTTCCACTCTGTAACTAACTGTAACCCTACTCAGGCTACTGTCGCTGATGAGAAGAGCAGCAGAGCTGCTTTTTGATTCTCAAATGTTTTTGAAGGATCTCAAATAGTTGTGGATAGGTTCAGTTTTACAATGATTCTCGGTACTCATTTACCACAAACGAAAATTGTCTTTTTTTTACACAGACTTGCATCAGCTTCCCGGGTGCGGGGCACCGTACAACCTGTCAATACAGTCTTCCTGAAGTTGACGCTCAGTGGCGGCAAAAAGTCCGTTCATCTATCTATTCAGTATGGAAAGAGACGACAAGCGGCCACGTTTCAAAAAAATCAAACTTATTTCCAGTGAATGAAGCCTGTCCTCACACACCTGATTATCCCTTTCCCTCACCGGTGGTCACAACATAATCTACAGAACCATTATATCCCACGTGTTAGATCTCGGCAGTTGGCACTCAACACAAAAACAAGACGTGGGAGAGGCTACTGCGCCGTTAGGTTTATTTGCCTAACAGCCAGCTGTGGCGATGTGGCAGACAGTGTATCCAAAACACGGCCCAGAATTGGGTGAAAATGTTTTTTAAGATTACTGAAAAGACAGGGAGCTGCGCACTTCTAATTATTCCAGCCTTGTACACAGTAAGAAAAAAACATAAAAATACTTTATTTTGTGCAATTCTACGGGTGTATTTAATTTTCTTCCACCCATGAAGTGTGACCTCGTGTGACTAGTTACGCTGCTTGTGTGTTCACTTCTCCACTACTCCGTACACGTAGAATCACCGCTGTTATAAATAGCTCAGCCAATCACAACTGCTGAAATAACAATGTTTACTATAATTTTTTGCGCGTTCGCTACGCACATTAAAACCCCTATGTGTCACGACGGCCGCGTAGATTAAAGAGCCACTCTCAGTCTCAGTAGGCTTTCGGAGAATGTTCTGTCATTGCAACTGACTCGTAATTACTGGTTAAATATCCTGCTTTGTTATTTATAAACAGAAAGAACTGCATGCATAAACGAAGTTTGTAACGGTATCTCGTAGGTAACTCTTTCTCTGTTGATTTTGCTCACAGATTATAACAAAAGAGGGAGGGGGCGATTGTACATCGGCAGTGGATCTACTGGCAATGTGGCATCGTTAAGTCTGAAGGTGCAGGCTTGAAAGCGACGCTACATACTACTGGAACCACTCCACCAACAGAAGCCATCGTGACGTAAGAAATCCGAATTTCAGAGTGCATTGGAAAGAGAAAGACATTAAAGAGAGAGAGAGAGAAAAGTCGGAGAAGAAGACGATGTTTAATAGAATATCCCACCACTGGTTTACGAGATTTTGTTAATAACGCATTCGTGGCCAGATGTTCAATTCAAGGTGGTGGTGATCACTTACGTAGCTGCCTTGGTGCGCTCCAAATTAATATGTACTTGTAGTTGCCGACGCGGACCATTATGCGTTCAGAATTCCTCCTGATTTCGGGATAAGTTTCTTTATAAAGGTAATAAAATTGTCTTCTGCTCTGTCCATTAGTTATTGAGGCCTCCCCTGTCTGTGTGTGTGTGTGTGAAGTACATTTCTATAGAAACAGGGGTGGGGGGATCATTGGGGACAAATATGGAAGCCCGTTATCAATTGCTAATTCATGATTACGTAGGCCTACATACATCTATAGGCTACATGTGTAAAACACACTTATGCAGTAGAATATTATAAAAGTGTTACATTGGCATTGTTTTAAAAATGATCTCATTACAGGATATTTTATGTGTCACTCATATTATCATCACCTGCATGCACAGGGTGTATATCATAAATGCAACTGAAATCATCTTTTTTACATTTTGCTGCGACAGAAAGGCATGTAGTGAACTCTAGGGAAGTAAACCAAGACCTAGGTAGCTGAAATTACTAAATAATTATCTTTCTTATACTTTTGTTCAGTCACTACTCACTACAATAAAAAAAAAATTGTTTTAATTTTAAAAGGATTTTTGTTGCGGGGAGTTCGTATGCTGACTGTTGTTTCCAGAAACTTGACTTACAGTACAAAACAATGTATACTGTGTTTAAGGACTGTCGAGTGTCCTTACAAAACAGTGTATCCTATGACCAATGACATTGCCACCTGAGTAGGCTACTTGTTTGTTCTATATTTATTGTTTAAAAAAACTGGAGATCTCTTACTTAGTACCGGTATGAAGAAGAGATTATAACAAATGCAAACTTCAACAATTGTTTAAAATGCACTGTGGCACTTGTCAAGGTGTTTCACACATCCGATTATTCTAACTCCTTATCATACCAACTAAAGCTGCATTAATGTTTAACCGCGAACTTCTCAGTTGAGCAAAAAGTGGAGTTGGAAGAAACAAGAACTGAAGTCGCGACATTAAAGAAAAAAACAGGTAAAAAAAAAAAAGGTGGAGTGCTCTAATTGTTGTTCGAGTTACAATGTTGTAACTGAAGGAATGATTCCAACTGTGCGCATGAGCGGTTTCGAAAGTGACGACGTTCTTGAATTTTGCCGTGTCACAGAAAAAAAGCGTATGTGCCATACTGCCAATCTAGGTCAAATTCATTTTTGAAAAATTATTTTATAGAATGAAAATCTGCTCTGTCCTTCTGTCTAGGTTATAATTATGTGCGACTGATAGTTTCTTGTGATCATCACAAAACAGAAATTGAACCCAGTATCGATTGAAGCAGACCACAGGGCCGAATGTTTTCCTGCTCCCCGTGCAAAATTTTGTCTTTGGTCTACACCAGACGTGGCCAAACCGCGCCTCGCGAACCAAATAATGGTGCTGCGTTATGAATGACAGAATGGCTGGATGCAGTATAAGACAGAGGTTGATAATGTAGTGTTGGATGAACTACGAGTGGCTAATGTGGTTACTGCGTGGGTTCAATAGTAACTCCCTTAAGGATACACAGGATTAACAAACACAGGGTTCTGCTGGCAATCTTATTTATTCAAAAGCCTAACAAAGGTATCACTACCAAAAAGGCATAGGAAAACCCTACCAAGAAAAAAAAAACCCAACCAGCCATAAGCCAAAGTCTTTCTGCTACTGGCGCAACTGGACTAGGCCATGTTTTGGGCGAGGCGCGCCACGGCAGGCCGCCGCCGGTCTATTGTACTGCAAGGCCCACTTGTGCTTCCTATCGTTGCGGCGTCTTTGATGGAGTCTGCTTGACCACTCTAACTGGCCTCATCTTTATGAGCCAGCGCGGACGTCCGAGAGGGCTAGTACGTAGTCCAGTGTTGGACAAGTGAAAGGCTCGGACATTGAGTCCAGCCGAACAACATAACCGGTTAGGGTCCTAACACAATCGAATTTACAGTACGGTTAAAAGGGTGCACACAAAAGTCAATTAGGTATCCCAGTAAACTGCAGAAATTACTCTAACGTCCCCTCCAGCAATAATTGAATAAATTTGACCCAGGTTGGATTTATCGGGGATAACATGCGTCTAACTCGTGGTTTACTTTAAATCCGAGATCCTCTTATTAATTATTTCAATAGGACCTGTGCATCAAAGTACAACGAAATTAGTACCATTATAAAGTAGAAACTTGCTGCTAAAATTCTAACTGACTACTTATACCAGAAACCCGGTAATAGTTTTAATATAAATTTTCAAAGTGTCAGGACTAACAACATTGGACAAATTTGTGCGGGATACTTTCGTCCATTAATACCACGTATCTCCATTGATACCAAACGTTATCATGAGTACCTATTTTGTACCGATAGGGTATTGCCTACTCTCAACAATGAATTCGGGTTCCCGTCTTTCTGTCGGTGGATAACAACGAAGGAGCGAGTTGTAAGAAACTTAAAGCCATGATATAAGAGTTGGAAGTCCGGTGGTCAACATTTCCAACTGACCAATCAAAATGCGCGCTTTCCACCGTGATGTGAATAACGGGTCCCGCGCTAGTATTACAAGGGAAATAACCCAATTAATGGTACTCGGCCAAGTGCCCATAAACTACTATGAGTGGCTGTCCCTCACTCACGCACTAGAGTTACCATGAAAGCACATATTAAAAATAGAAAATCGTTCATCCTCTCACAGTAGTTTTATAACTTTTGTCTAGGTAAGTGACTGAAAATTGTATTTGTCATTCATTTAAGGGCAAATTAGATAATGATGAGTCAAGGAAATAATTATGGGCTCCCACAACTTAAACCATGCTGAGTGGGGTTTTTGTTGTTGTTGTTGTTTCCTTATTTCTCCTTTCACATTGATTTGTTCACAGTTGAACATACTGTACTATCAGAGTTTTGCAGGCCCATTTTATCACTGGGTCAAGTGTTTTAGCTCCCTCATTTCATGTAAACACCCAGCTATAAAGAACATGTTCTGATCTTGTCAGATTAACTTGTTTATGATATTCTCATGTTTTTCTTAGATGTTCTCGTAGTTCATTACCGTATTAATATGTCCAGTTTTTGCTTTTAACAATCATCAGACGAAATTTTGAAACCTTTCGTAATATACACTATTGTGTACTTTGTGATTTCGGAAACTAATACAAATTAACAGTTTAAATTACTGCGTACTTGAGTGAATATTGTTGCGTATATGTTTTTCTAAATATCTATATAATACATGTTTCTTTTGCATGTATAAGTATGCCACATGTATTACTGTTACTGTCAAATTACTGTCATATGTGAGACCTATTTTAATGGTCAATTTATTTGTGAACTTTATTTTTATGAACATTATGTATTTGAAGAAATATGCTAAGTTTCATTTTAATTGAACATTGCAGAATTAAAAGAAATAAATTATATTGACGGTTTTTGTGTATTATTGTAGTTTACGGCGTGTAAGTTGAGAGAGGGTATGTGTCATTTTGTACCTGTAACTCATCCAAAAATGGTCCAATTTTGATGAAACAAAAAGCAAAATGTTCCTAAATGGTTACTCAATACAACCATTGCATGATATAACATATGCACAAATTGCAGCATTAGGCCTACTGAGATCAATCTGGTAATCTTTCTTAAACTTTAAGTCCATTTTTCTCAAAACAGGACCCCGTAAAATGCACAACTTCAAAGCTTCATAACTTCGGCTAGAATTGAGATATTGACTTCAAATAAAGACCAGAAATCAGAATGTTCACAATTTATTGCTCAATGAAAATATGCACACAAAAAAAACCAAAATCGAGGTCCTTCACCTTAGGTAGGTTTTTCTCAAATCCTGCCACAAATGTTTGTAACAATGAAAATGCGTGCGTATTTTTTTTTCATTTCTGTGCAATGTGGCTCTGGAACATCTGAAGTTTATCGTATGTGGTTCTCACATTAATCAAGTTTGGCCGCCTCTGGTCTGCACGGTCCTTTTCCACAACACGGTCTATAAGTCTAAAGCTTGTAAAAGAATAGTGTTGACATTACACAAAATAGTGAGAAAAAAATCTAAAGAATAGGTTTTGATAGTCTGGGGTTACAAAGTTTAGATCTAGTGATCCTTTCTGGCAGCCGCAAATGTTAGCTGAAGTGAGCACAGTGGGTGGAGATTATAATCATTACATTTATCGAGTTCAATTGCGGGTTATGTGGTTTGTTTTGTTTGTTTGGTTATTGACACTTTCGTTGCCGTTTCCGCTTTTGTACACATGAAAACACAGCCAAAAAGTAGCCTAAGGGAATTTTACGAAGCACATTTTGGACGTCAAAAAAAAAAAAAATGGAACTTTTAGCCTACTGACCGTAATTCTCGTTTTCACCAATATCACAAGTCATGTCTTAGGTCCCACGGGTGATTTGTGTCTCGGGATTTAAAAAAAAAAAAAAGTGACTCGCCTACAAGCATAGAAGTAAGAAGTACTTCCTACTTCTATGCCTACAAGTGTATGGGCCTGGTTAGTGCTCAGAAAAGTGGGAGTGAACGGAAGACGAGAAACGAGTTACTCTAACGGGGTGCGAACCCGCAAATTCTGTTATGGCATGCGGCACCGTCTACCTCGTGACACCAATGAAAACCGAATACTTTATTTACTCTTATTATCTTAACTCTCCTCCAGTCTAAGGGGTGAAACAGACCATGAGGATGATGTGGGCACCAGACTTTGATTTTTAGTTCTTTATTTCAGGAGGTTCTGGGCAATTACACCTTACAGTTCTTGTTTTTATTTTTTTTTGTTGGTGTTTTTGTGGTAGGGATTATTTTTAATTTTGCCAGAGCAGTGGCCGTGTCAGGCCTGCTCTTCTCGATGTCCAGCTGCCAAGGTATCTTTTACGTGCTCTTCGAGTTTTTCATCCTATCTGTAAAGACTAGGTGCTTGATCCTACCTACCATAGGATCAGGGACCGGAATTGACCCCCAAAACTTCCAATATGCGTACCCCGACCGGGAATTGAACCAGGTCCCTTTGGTATGAGAGGTGAGCACTTTGCCTAAAGACCAAAGTGTCATGGCTTCTCTCTCTAGCACAATAGGCACTGCCCACACCGCGAACCAGCGGGACGCGATGGGCCCCTACACAGGCTTTAGGTCTGTTTCATCCTTAAGAAAAATCGTGGTGCAATGCCATCATGCAGCATTCCTCTGTCATTCTGGTTACTTTAGAGAAGTGGAAGTTCTATGGCGTGAAAAATGCATGTAAATCCAACCCATATTGATGGTGTCGCAAAAGGGTAGCTTATGAACTGCTTTTCAAACAAGGTACTCCCTGAAGATTAAAACACACACACACACACAAATAAACAAACAAAATGGGACTTCCAGTTGAGACAACACATTCCTCAGACCCATCGACCCTAACGGCAGCTGGTTTTGCCCATCAAAAACAAAAGAGTTATTCAGCCACCTACCCATACGCCATCCCATCTCTCCCACAGCAAACACACACACAAACACAAGTACTCACTCAGACACAGAGCACCGGTCAAGCTGACCAGAATAGGGGGTGGTCCACAGTCCGTGAAAAATGGCTGTAGGACGTAATTGGCGAAGGTCAAGGCTGTGATGGCGTTCCCGGTAGGCAGAACGATGATGACCGCCACCCATAGGTACAAGAAAGATGGGAAATTCCCGTACGCCTCGTTGATGTATGCGTAGTCAGCTCCGGACCTGTCAGGTGGTGGAAACAAGAGACATAATATTTATCATTCATGCTGTCCAGCCACTGTAGAACAGTCTCTGCTATAATGCCCAGCTGCATAAAGGAGGGTCAGACAGGGTACAGTTCAGAGATATTTCTTCCACTCCCCTGCCCCTCCAAACTGCAAATCGCGAGAAGGGGTTGGGGTGGGTGGCGACGATATGCCCACGTTGAGAACCATTGACTTAGTCCTGCTGTTTTCACCTATAATTATGTGGTCTAGTGTGTATGGTAGCCTACATACCTGTAAATGTTTCAGGTTTGTAAAGTGCTATCGATTTATTTATGCTGGCAGTGTTCAGTGTTTTACCAGTATAATTATTTTTATGGGAATTATCTCAGTGGAAAGCGTGAGAAGAAGACACAGGTGGTATTTAATATGATGAAGTATGTACAGAAAAGTACGTCATCAACTTTGTCCCTAGCAACTGTTTCGCATGAATGATAAAACAAGAATCATCAGTTTACTCGGACACAGCATAAGAGAATAAGTCTAGCGGAAAATAAGTCCAGTGAAAAAAAAGGTCAAGTTGTTTTGTTTTTATTTTATATATATATTAAAAAAAACACACACATTCATCTGGGAAACTAACTGGCAAGGAGGATTGGGGGGGGGGGGGGGGGGGCTCCGCCCCTGTGCGACCCTTCCGCAAAAGGACACCCCTAAAAGTCGCGTCCTCGAGTTGCCTTTGTTTCCACTTGACTTTTTTTTCTTCCGATTACCAGGTTGCTTACCTCAATATTGCCGTGCCTAGTTCGGCATAGCACATTGCACCCAACAGGCAGGTCACTCCACACAGCCCCCAAATGATGAGAGATGGGCCCACGGCCCCCGCCTCGAGAATGACGCCCTTTGGTGAGATGAAGATGCCACTGCCTACGATAATGCCGACGATAATGGCTATACCATTGACCAATCCCAGATGCTGCTTCAGGCGGATCTCTTCGGCGATGGTCACCGTGGATGAGGACGATGATGAAGATGATGAGTATGACGACGCTGAAGAGATGGATGCCTGGGAACCAGCCGGAGAGACTTTTGGGCTCGCAGTTGCCATATTTCTGTGCCTTTGGAGATTCTGAAATGCGAGAGCCAACTGAGCGTGAATCCTGTAGTCACACCTCATTACGGGGGCAACCTAGAAAACAGTAAAGCTGTGTTTTCATGTGTACGGAAACGGCAACGGAAATGCCAAAAAAATCCATCAAGTAGAAAAAAAAGAGAGTGTTTCCATGTGTACGGAAACGGCATTTGAAAACATTCTTTTTATTTCTCTACCTGAAGTGTTTTTGACGTTTCCGTTCCCGTTTCTGTGTACATGAAAACCCAGCTAAAGGGTTTTCTCGCTCAAGAGAAACATCTCTCAGGTAGAGATGTAGAGATGAAGGATAGAATAGAGGCATATAGGACAACAAAAGCCAAGAAAGGGGCCATCCAGTAAATACTTGTACCTATGCTCGGAAGGGGGTGGACTTGGAGGTGCCCCAGTGTATGAAATTGGGGGGGGGGGTGTTGGGTTGGGGTGAGAAGGGGTGCCCCAGTGTATGAAAAGCGTGGGAGGGGGTGGTCCCCCCCCCTCCCCCATTGTAGGAGATGCGTAGGTGATGGAAGGGGGGTTGCCCCCAGTGAATAAAAAGCGTGCGTGGGAGAAGGGAGGTTGCCCTCAGCGTACGAAAAACGTACATGGGGGAGGGGGTTTGCCCCCATTGTATGAACAGCATTACCTCCAGTGTATTAATAAAAGCCTAAACGAGAGGCCCGAGGACTGTGCGTACAATCTGCAATTATTTCAATCATGGTAATAGTTTTATTCATGTTTTTTATTCAACAAATAGCAAGTTGTACGATTATATTCCAAATTATTAAAATTCTAAGGAAGCAGTCAGAAAAAGCTCATGCAAAATGCAAAATTCAAAGTTCATTACATAAACACATTCGTAAACCTCAATAACAGGCATATGACATGAGGTAACATGGCAGGGAACCTTTGTGAAATATGGACACATCTAACTATACCAGAGTTTCTCAACCCTTTTTGTCCCACGCCCCCTTCAATCTGAAAAAGAAATAAAAACGTGCGCCCACCATGATCCGGCCGACAAAGTTAGTTTACAGTATATTTATATATTCAGCATGTACACATTCAGTAGGAATTTTAATTAACCCCTTCAGTAGTGAAACAGCCTTAACTCTTTATTGCTCCGTCAGTTCCAAGTTTTGTTTGTCCGTTACCAGCTTTTAAATACAGATCGATAGCCTGATTTAGATTCATATTTACCGTTTAAAATAATTGAAATAAGTGGATCTCATTACAAACTGGTTTTATCATTTTATCAAAATTTATAGGTGAGAAAAAGTTTTTATTTCTGTTTGCTCTTAGCAGAAGGTGACTTTAAAAAAAAATAAATAAATAAATATGGTGAAAACAAACAAAAACAAAAAACACTTCCATTGGTTTGTCAATACACTGAGGATGGTCCACGAAAGTCGAGGAAAGTAGCAAGACTAAGTAACCGGTGTTTGGTAGTTTTCTGACAATATTCTTCTGATTAAGTCCCTTGAATATGTACAGGCCCCTTTAGCCTGCTGTGAGTGTGACGTGAGATGTTTCGGATGCCTGGCTGAGTAAAGCTGGGTTCTCATGTATACGGAAACGGCAACGGAAACGTCGAATAGCCTTCTAGTAGTGAAATAGAAAGAATGTTTCCTCAAGCCGTTTCCGTACACATGGAAACACTCTTTCTTTTTATTATAATGAGGGATTTTTTGCCGTTTCCGTTTCCGTACACATGAAGCCAGCTTAATCCGAAGAGAAGGGAGGAAATATGAAGAGAATAATATGATGTGTGTCTTTTTGGGTGGGGGTGGGGGGGGGGTGGTAGAGGGCATTGCAGTAGGTTTATATACTAGAGAGGAATGAGGGTAAAGTGAAAGGGTGGTGCTGGGATTTGGGAATAAAGATAAGATAAAATACGTGACGGTGCTTGTTGTGAAACTGTCTTCCACTCCAAGAAAACTAAAAAGGACAGAAAACATTAGACGATATATATATATTTTTTTTTTTTTTTGCACCAGTGTGTCCAAAACAAACAAAAAATGTTTTCGGACCAGGCGGATAGACGACTCGGATCTGGAATCAATGGCAGCAGATTAATGACTGTCTAGGCCATGTACTATGTAGCCAAAATACTCACAATAGGATGTGTATTGTTTATCTATTTTGTTGTTCTTTTAAGATCAAGATTATCTGTGGCTAGAAAAAAAAAATCCTATGGTCAAGTAACCAAGAATTGAATTTTCACCATAACTTTGGAAACATTTAGAAAAAAAAATGACAGCACAGACAACACACATGTTTGTTCACACGGCTCAAACAGTTACCCCTCCCCCCCCCCCCCCACACATACACTTTCAAACACACCTACACACACACATAAACTGGGACGCGAGAATAGGAATCACAGATCAGCTGTGGGGTAAGAAAAAATACGGTGCCTCCTGACCGGACAGAGGTGTAATTAGCAACAAGGCTTACAAGCCTATGAATAGGGAATGAGGCCATAATGCGGATCAGTTGCCCCCACGGATCGATGGCTGGCATTACAACCGTGTCCCCTGAAGAATAATAGGACTGCACAGCTGTCTCAGAAATGGGACAAATACTGAACTAGGCTGCTCAGAACGGTCATCACCTTAGGTCGAAAAATAACTGGGTGGGGGTTTGGGGGGGGGGGAGGGGAGGGAGTGGAGTGGCTAGGGCTAGGAGATGCCATTTTGAGTAAATATTCCCGTCCTTGATGCATGTGACTGGGTTATCTTTGAGGTACTCGCTGTTTTCTAAGCTTTATCGGATGTAGTCAGCGAATGCCCTGTGTTCACAAACAGTCATATATAATACTATTACATGTATTATGAACACTCGAAAGGTAGAGTGTGAGCCTTGTAATTTTGAATGAGCGTGGGAAATAGAGAGCTCTGATCAAGGTTTTTGATAACTGTAAGGGCATGTCAGGTCAGTGCATGCAGAAAAGACATGGAGAGAGGGGAAGAGAATAGGAGAGGGTGGGAAACGGAGAGAAAGAGAGAGAGAGAGAGAGAGAGAGAGACAGATGGTAGTGAGGACGAGAAGAATCATGAAAAGATAAGCATTACCTACCATTACCAATTGGGGGGGGGGGGGAAGAGATGGGGAGGAGAAGGAAGAGAAGGAGAAGGGAAGAGGACATTCTTCAGCATAAGTACCATAATAAGCGCAAACTGTGGAGGGGGGAGGAGGAGGAGAAAAGGGGGTTGGAGGGGGGGGGCAAGGTGAGGACGGGGAATGGGAGGAGAAGAGATGGGGAGGAGACAGGGAGGGAAAGGGGAAGAAGGGGGGGGGAGTGGGGGAAGGGCAGAGTGGATGGACAGATGGCCCTACCACCACCCACTGCTACCACAACCTCTACTACTTATGTCATTGCCCTGAAACTATCACCAGTTTACCAATATATAATGTTGGTTATATATAACTCCTACTTTATTATTCAGATTCGATACATTACCCTTTTTACTTTTGTTTTTGCAACCATAACCAGTCCTCTAAGCTACGACTATGGCCAATATCATCTCATTAATCTTGATGATATCTGATACAGGCATAGGGCTTAGTACCGCCTTTTATTCTCCTCTCACTCCCATTAATATCTTAACCCTTTGAATACTGATGCCGTGAAAGCTAGATTTTCCCCAAGTCAAGTTTATATTAAGATTCACGTATTTCAGTTATTTTCAATGGTAAATATGAATCTTAATCTGGCTATTCGTGTCTAGTTAAAAGCGAATAATGGAGGAACAAAACCTCTATTTGATGCAGCAGTAAAGAGTTAACAGCAGTGTTGTTTCAGTACTGAATGGGTTAACTGTGGTACGTTTCAAGATTCCTGACGCACTAAAAAAAAAATGACCGTCTTTGAAACAGATGGATGGACATAGGCTGAAACTTTGCATGCAGTGTTCGTTTTTGAATTTGCCCCAGCAGGATATTATTTTTCAAACATTGATTTATGTGAAAAAGTAAAACCATTTCATAAAAGTATATTTTTTCTTTGTCGTCAGGTATATAATCGCAGACACTCCCATGTTTACAGAAGTTAAGGTAGAAAACAGACTTTTGTGATGTCTACGTAAAGCAAAATGGATAAGTTCAGATCAGTGTGCATGCAACTGTTTAATGTCATCAGTAGTAGGCCCTACTGAGTTTACTACGACCACTACTAACAGTGCAAGAATCACTTTAACTTTTCTACTACTATTGTTAATACATATTTTAGTACACATTACACATTATACATTATTTTTATTATACATACATGTCTATTTGCTTCTATCAGCACAAACATAATGCCAACTGCACACTTTGATACAGTCGTCCATACAAAGCTATTCTGTCTATAAAAGCAAGCTGGGAAAACCAGGAACCATTTTTATTGCCTTGATTATGTAATATCATTGACCATGTCTGCGCTGTCCCATTTCCATAGCCCCGAGTAGGGCTGGTTTAATTATATACTGTGTAGCAATGATACCCCGAGTCAGATTTCAGGATCCAGCTATCATTACAAGGTGTAGGGCCCGATTTCCACTGGACTATGGCAGTAGGAAACATTAAAGACTAGGCTCGACTAGGTATCACAAAGCAAGAACTCCGATTCTGTGAATGACCTCCCACGGATGCTTGCACAAGAGTACTAATCCCAGCTAGCATCTTTACGTACGTCAGTGCGACTTAGGATTTCCGCAAGGTTGGTAGGATTACCGTAGTTTGGTTTCCCTACATCAAACCGACGTCGGCACATGTCGTAACCAGCGGATCTACGTAGAAACGACAACCATTTCTATGTGCAAACCTGATGTCAATCCTATGCGTCGAATTTGCGCAGTCTTGCGGGGTGGGATAATATTATACATTATGCAATAATAATTGTAATGAATGCATTAATACAGACGCAAGCACGACAAGGCAAGTGGGACACAAAGTCATGTAATGTGTTCCAAATCTGGGGGTGAGAGAGCGTCATTTTTCATAGTTTGAAATATTATTCCTACTAACTTCTAGAACCTGAACATTAAAAAAAAAAAAAAAACAGGTCAAGAAACTATTTCTTTCACACACACTCATGTATACGTCATGTACATGTTAGAAAAGAGGTTTCCAGTTCAAATTCATCTCTACGTTGGCTGGTAATGATGCAAAACTATGTGCCATATGTGGGAAATTGGGCTATACTGAAGTTAATAAACAGTTTTCCAGGGACGCCACTAATTTGTTGACCAGACGCTGTATCACAAAGTCTGGCCAATCAAGTGCAAACATGAGTGGTTCATTTATATAGTGAGGTATTTGCCACATTGTTGCATGCGACATTTTGCCCAGCTGCATAAAGGAGGGTCACACTGGGTACAGTTCAGAGAAATTTCTTCCCCCCCCCCCCCCCCCAACTCCCTCCCCCCGAAAAAAATGCAAATCTCGAGAGGGGGGAGGCGAGAGAACCGCTGACCTAGTCCTGCTGTTTTCACCTATAATAATGTGGTGTAGTGTATGGTACATGCATGTAAATATTTCAAGTTTTTTAAAGTGCTATAGAGATATGTATGCTGGCAGTGTTTAGTGCTTACTATTATCATTATTTTTATGGAAATTCTGTGATTTTCAGGTTTTTGTCATGAAAATGGTTCTTTCACTCCTAATTTCATTATTACTTCTCGAGGCATGTGTTTGTGAATAAATGTTGTCCCCTGATTTTACACAACTCTTCAAAGTTTCGATCCTCATTTTCTAGAAAAGACAAAAATGCAGATACAACAATATGGCAAATACCCGACGATACATTCAAGATTCACACTATCACTGAGCCTATCATGAAGCCGCACTTGTAGGCCAAATAGACCGTCTCGCTTGAAATGTGTTCCTTATACATTTTTGGTTATAAACATAAACATTTTAAATATGGCACTCCCTTTAATCAATAGTATAAAAATGTCAGGAGTTAAAGGAATTTTTGGCAAAAAGAAAGGTTGTAACCTGCAGCAGTGAGAATCGGGAGCGTTTTAACACCATTTTGGGCCCCTGGACAAAGCAATGGGCTGTGGTCCGCCCCCCTACGCAAGTTCTGCTCGGAAATTTGCATGCATGGGACCCCGTAAATCTTTGAGGCCCTTGAGCAACTGCCCAGTCTGCCCATGCGTTAAGACGGCTCTGGTGAGGATACCTTCGCGGTTTCGTGAAAGGCTTAACGCTATGCAGAAGGATGCTTGTCTGTCAGAGCCACAGAATCCCTAGGACTGCAAGAGCAGACGCAGCGGGGTGGTTTGATTACTGAGATATTGAGCCAGTCGTTCCTCTCTTGCAGATTTACCGTTTTCAGTAGTTTCACGGCTTCTCCAATCTATGAATGTTTTCGTTTGCATGTCAAAGTTTTTTGTTTTGTTTTTTGGTTCCCTAAGTTTTCGTCCCGTTTCAGAAACAGATGGGCCACATTATTTCAGGGAGCTGATCCAAGAGTAGAGGTCTTGAAAACACATTGCGAGATTAGTTTGGTTAAACCCCGCCCAGCCTGCAGCAGGATTCGAACCAGGAACCTTTAGCACCAGGGTAAGCGCTCTCACCTGTGAACCTCTGCGCCGGCAGATTACCAGTGTCTTGGAATGAGGTTGATATTTCTTTGAAATGGTTATGGTTGGCGGCAACTGGGCCAAACTGATTTATGATGGATTTTCTATAATCGTCACTGCACAGTGATAATGGCATGTCAGACGTATACCAAAAGAGCAACTGACGGTTCACTGCATTCTTGAGCATGGGGGCTATCAGACAATATTACAGGAAAAAAAAATGCGCCAACAGGAAAATGCATTAATCCGGAAATCACCAAAATGACAGGAAAAGAAACAGTTTTTTCTTAATATCTCTAAAGTGATGACTTAGGTCATTAGCATAGAGCATTGACGATCTATAATATTGTACACATTTTCTGCAGACATCAGTGTCGGAGTTGAATGAAACCAGTATCGCAAAGTGCACTTCACCCTATTAACGACACTTTCCCTTTAATATGATGCCCTGGTCTGTGATTGGGCTCTATGCATAACTTCAGCTGCCACAACTAGTACATGAGCAACTGGCGTGAATATAATTACGCTTTCCCGAATAATATTAATTGTAACGAAGTGAGTGACTAACGGGCAGCTGATCTGGGAATCCAATAGATTTACACTTGGCACGTGTGGCAGTGTTAAATAAATGGGAGGTAACTTGATGCAAAGATCCCCAGCCACCAAACCGACGGAATTCCGACACGTAGAATTCACGTCGAGTTTGCACATAGGAATGACATGGTTACTACGTAGATCCGCTGGTTACAACAGGCAAAAGTAGGTTTATTGTAGGGAACCCGCCCAATGCTACCAATCCTAGGACAATCTATGGGTTTGTTCTCCCAACTGAACCATTCGGACGCTCCATCTTTGATACCCGTTTTCCATCCGGGAGTCGACAAACCACTAACATAGGGAAATTAAGATAAAATGTGATAAATATACTTTTCTTGTGTCGCCTTTTCCACTGCCGAACTGCCTTCTACAATTCGATTAACCCTCTGGGTCTCAGCTTAATAAAGCAAATCCCTCTTGTCTTTATGTCCAAACGTTAAACAATTGTATTATAAATTATGGCGTTAAGAAATGAAACCTTCACGTCATAAAATGTGAATAGTCCCTTTTTTCAGCCAATAAATAAGTTACATGTTTATATACTGACGGAAAGACCAAGTCATTGGGGGAAAACATGATCATAGCATGGCTCTATCTATCGTGACAGACGTTTATCTTATTCTATATTCACTAAAACCATACTATCTTGTATCGTTTCGTGTTTGAGGTCCTCACTGCGAAAGAAGATAAAAAATGTGAAGAATACTTACTAATTTTGTAAAACTTCTTCACCGTCAGAGTCAGAAGATCTTGCTTGTCTACAACGGCAAAATATTTTGCCTGATGCTGAATTCTGGACGCCAAGGCAATACGTCTGAGATTATCTGTATTAGAAGTGCCACTGCCTTGTTTACACCATCTTTTAGTACCCTACGTCCACGTGACGAAAGAATACGACCAATCGCACGGCTGCAGGGTGTTCCACACAACCAATCACAAGTCGCAAGGGTGTTCCCGCCAGCTCTGATTAAAATATAACTCAATCTACCCTTAGCCCCGAAATCCCGATAGTGTTACTCACTGACAATGCAAATGGGGCTCAATTTGAATAAATCAGGAGCCCAAGGCATCCAAATTCTAGAATCTTCATAAAGAGTTTGTGATGCCATATTAAATGACCAGCGCTTCCAGCCGGATTGATAGCGTCTCATCGACTCAACAATCGAGGAAGTTTTCCATGAAAAAGCCGACCGGGTTTGGCATGGGTCATCGGTGTGATCTCGAACATGACACTCCACTTGTGGGTGATGCAAGAGGTATACGGGGCACTGACACTATGTTCAACTTCAAGACTAGGGCCTAGTTCATCGTGAGATTGAGGATTGTAGGGTTAACAATAAAGTTCAACATGCAGGGATATACAAGGGACCTTTCAATAGAAATCAGAAAAATCCCGAGCGGAAACTACTGGTACGTGTATTCATTGTGTAGCGTGACTGCAGAAAATCAGATCAACAGATAAACCTGACCAAGGATGCTCGGAATGTCAAGGCCAAAATAAAAAATAAAAAGTAATCGGAAAAGAGACAAAAATCGGTCAGCTTACATCCCTGAACATGACCTTTGTAAACAGCAATGGCACATGCAATGAAATCTTATCTTGAATGGTTCAATGTATAATTTCAACACCCCCCACCACCTCGGTTGTCACTGCCAGCTCGGAAAAAGGTACATGCACAAGAAAGAGTACATGTATTATAGCTGTTATGTGTTTATGGACACAACAGGGTGCTTGGTTAGCGCTGGACAAGTGTATGAGACATGAAAAACAAAAATAATACTTTGTATTTATTCCAAGCACATTAAATTCTGCATCAGTAAAACCAAAACACGAGACATAACACCTCGTCTGGGGAGCCCGATTAACCCATTTCTATAATGATTTTCCGATAAATAACTTTTTGGTGTTGTTTTCAATGCGTCAATAAATAAGTACAATCTGAATAACCGAAAGCCACGAGCACCGTAAATGTTTACGTTTTTAGTTTCGTAAACCCTGTCATAGCCGAGACACAGCGTACCGAGACGGTTCAATTCGCCAATTTTCGTCCGCCGCCCCTTCATAATTGAACGAAAAAGACTAATACCACAGAGCTCTGTGAGTACTATTCACCGTGTTTGTACGCGCGCAAGCTGTGGACATAATAGTGAAAGAAGGAATGGTCCGTCTCGGTATTCTGTGTCTCGGGTCAGAGGGTCTAGTGACATTCCCAAGGTCCAACTCCGCATGGGCAACTTTCAATGACAGCAACAAAAAAGGAGCGCATTCAACCAAGTCTATTTTGCTTTCCTTTTGGCTGCAGTTTGAACCTCCTTTGAATCAGCTAGCAAGAAAGACTTGTTTCAGTTTCATTAGTCCGCCAAGGTTCAATTTAACTCCACTGTCCACAACTTACATCAAAACTAAGGTAAACCAAACAGAGTGCTTCTAGTCTAATTCTATTAGGGAACGGGATTGAATGACAGTAATTTTATTGAGATTTACATCACGGGACTTTCGAAATGTTTAACGCGGCGATTAAGCACAGTTATAGACTTTGTACACACTTTTCATGTGCAGTTGATCTTTGTGCCTCGAATCGCCCTTCCAAAATCCATAACAACTGTGCTTAACCACCGCTTTGAACAGTTCGAATGTCCCATAAATATAGTAACTGTGTCATTAAATCCCGTTCCATATACACTCTACATCAAGACTTGGATCTAATAGTTAATAGAGAGAGTGTAGAAAGACAAGAGAATACAGAAGTCACAGTTTTCCATGTAAGAAATTTGGAGAAATTCAATTACTTGGAATGCCCGTTTTTACATAGTTTTTTTTATTGAAACACCTTGGTTAGAGAACAGTTAACATGATACATGTATTTACATAGACATAACTTGTATAGGACGTTGAGTTTTGTAAACAGGGATATACAGTATTACATGTAATAAGAAATTCAGAAACGTGTATACATAATCACGTATATTTTCTGAAATATATAATATAAAAAAAACAACAACAACATCCGAACATGAAACAGACGAGTACAAGTGAAAAGAGTTTTTACAACGAATGAATAATGTATGAGTAACAGATAAAATCGCGAACAATGATATTGACCACTCTGCACCAACATGCACGGCGCGCACGATAAACCAAAACAAAATAACAGCAATAGTTAATGAATATATATTGTAATACTCGATATGGTACTAATGCATGCAAGGAAAACCCTCACCACATACATACATAACTACTTAATATTCTGAAATCGCCCTTTTCTGCAATGTACATTTTGAAAAGAAAAAGAAAATATTAGTTATACCAGTAACATTGAAAAATATGATAACGTCTATTTTCAACGACCTCGACACAGAGAAGGATATAACATATTATTGTCCCTTCTTAAACGATTTCCGGAAATATAAAAGTATTTGGTGCACATCTGAACACAAACTCCATGCAAACAGTATTCGTATCGACTGCTTTCCGTGACAACCTCATAACTGCAAAAGCCCTCACACTCTATACCAAGGAGCACACACAGTTAATAATACTGATAACTATTTGATAATTAATGATAGGCCTAATAGTAATGGTCACTGTAGTACAATAATAACACCATAACACAACAGGCAAAACTTCAGAAAATCAAATGGAAAGCGTGTTATTACTGTTATTGTTAAGCTGTTTTCATGTGCACTGAAACGGAAACGTCAAACATCCATCATGGAGTAAAAAGAAATGAAAACATTCTTTCTATTTCGCTACTGGCACGGTTTTTGACGTTTCCGTTGCCTTTTTCCGCACACATGAAAATCCAGCTTGAAGCTGGGTTCTCTTGATTGTGTGCGGAAACGGAAACGGCAAAAAGTCCCACATATTTATAGTAAAATGAAAGAGTGTTTCCATGTGTTCGGAAAAACGGCGTGCGGAAACATTCTTTCTATTTCACTACTTGAAGGCTCTTTGACGTTTCCGTTTCAGTATACATAAGAACCCAGCTTAAAACTGAAAGAAACACTCTGTTTTTATACCAATTTGTATTTTCAATAGCTGTATTACATGTTGTTTATCAATGTCGGCATTCATTGTTAAATTCTGACCCATAAAAAGCCTTTAACAACAATCTATACCTTCCTCTCCTTTTCCCACAGGACGTGACAAGAGCATAACGACAGTACCGCCACCTTTTCTTTTTCACCCCCTCCACCTCCCCACCTTTTCTTTTTCACCCCCTCCACCTCCCCCCCTTTTCTTTTTCCTTCTTTACACTTCACTCATTAAGTCAGTCACGGGGTAAAAACTTCAAGTCCAACCAAGTCTAACGAGATAAATGTGTACACCAAATCTTCTCACAATCTTAATACAGCACACGGACTTCTGGTGACGCCCAGCTTTGGAGACAGAGTGAAGGTGAGGTGGGTGCCACCCCGCATCTTTCGTGCGCGCACCTTTATTTATACAGGAGACAAAGGTTGCTGAGAATGGCATTGGTATGAAATAGTTCTATGAACCTCTCTGGTAAATATGTTTTATTTCATAAGTAAATGTCAGTATATTTGTAGGACCATGTATGTGTCTAAATAAGGACCCTTGTGAATATTAATTTTATACCTGCGGGGAGAGAGAGAGAGAGAGAGAGAGAGAGGGGGGGGAGAGAGAGAGAGAGAGGGAGAGAGAGAGAGAGAGAGAGAGAGAGAGAGAGAGAGAGAAATGTGTACTGCAATGGAAACACAGTCCTATTTCCCATGATTTGCTTCTCTCTCTCTCTCTACTTCCCTTGTCTTTTCTAGCGTTGACAAAGTTTTTTCCTTTGAAAAAGAAAAGGCAGAAATGCAATACAAACTCGGCTATAGCATAAAAACAGCAGCCACCAAATCTGACTAGACTGGGCACAATACAAATCATAATGATGGAACAGATGCCAGGGACCAGACTCCAGTCAAACATAACATAATTCCAAGACAAACACACGCAGAGTTACAACCCTCTATCCACTGACAGACACAACAGATCTGGCCAATCTATCTCAGCAACATTCCCTGGCATCAGGTTACCCAGAACCAAAAAAGCTATTCTCGCTGGCCATTCTGTTTGATGATACAATGTATTCGCTGACAAATGACATTATTAAATCGTTCGCGAGACGAACAAAATAGGGAACGTCTAGTGTTATGTATCGATGAACTGCTTGATGTAATGAACCCTACTGAATTCGTTATCACCGGGTCTGGCACAGAACGGCCAAAAGTTTGAACATATGCGATAACTCAAATAATCACTTTTTTTTTTTTCATGTGTCCTCTTTAATTTGATAAAATCTTGGATGTATCTAAATTGACACTGTATTAAGAAATATTCAAATTGTGTACAAGTTAAATACAGGTACATTTTTTGAGATACCTTATATACATTGTCTCTCAGAAATCTAACTACATGTATTCCCATGGTATAAATGGCATGTGTTTGCTGCTCGGTAATTATTCAGAGCTTAACAATCAAGTGGGCGTTTATGCGATATCAAATTTTTAATACTCCAGTGCAAGCCGGATTAAGGGCAACTGGTGCCTCAAGCTGGTTAAACCAGCAACAGGAATATGCTAAATACATCCCACATGTATCCTTTTCATGTCCCTTTATTCGTTTGGCATCTATTTTTCCAAATACAAGTACAGTATTGTTTCATTTTTTTTAAAACTGGACGAAAGCTTTGTACAGTATGCCTGAAGATGGTATAATTTCTTTCATTTTTTATTTATTTACAATTTCTTGTTTTCTTGCAGTTTGTTCCGAGCATGGGGCTCTGTCAAATTCGATCTCTCCCTCTCTCTCTCTCTCCACATTTTAACTTGATGCCCTAGGGGAAGCACAATAAAGGTGTCCTCCCCCCACCCCCCCCCTCCCCGACTAAAGCATTTTCTAACTCACTGAGTGAGTACTGACAGCGAAATATGTGTGCGTTTGAACATTTACAGCCAGGTCGGCGGGCAAGATCTAAAGATATCTTTTCAAAAAATGATCAAGTCAAATAAGGCAATAAGCTACGAAGATACAGTACTGGACACCATGTACTGTACCTTGGATGACGAAATGCTCTTTCAATTCTCTCCCCTACCGTTCACTTGATGCCTTGAGCACGTGCTTATTTTGCTTTCAATGGTTAATCCATGGCTTGTGTGATCAAAGTAGGAATTAGATCGCGTCACCATTAGCTCTCACAATGTCACAAGAAAGGAAGACTTCTCTGACAGAGTGGCCTGGCTCAAAGACAAAGCACTCAAAATCGGACAAACTGATGTGGTCGCATCTACTCTGGAGTGACTAAGACAACCCAATGGTGCCAATACAACTAGCCCCCCCCCCCCCGAAAAAAACAACAACTAGCAAGGAAATACCTTGACCCATGGCCTGAGAATGATCCGGCCTCAATAGAGAGTAATGGGTTTAAGAGCTAAACACTGAATATGACTAACGGGGGTTCTTTTCTGCCAAAGATCTTCTGTCATCCTGCTCCTCAACCACTTACACAAAGAAAGATGTGAGAATCTGAGGCAGATTTCTACTCCTCCATATCGAAGGTTGGCAACCAGAATGTTTTAGGCCCAACGCAGTCAAATTGAGAAAACCGAGCTTGAAATTTGTCACCTTAATGAAAGCTGAAATAATTCCAATAACTTCAAGACAGTCACGTGATTAGTTTTACTGGATTATGAAATAAAGTCACACACCCTGTGTGTTGGGTATTTACAGGCATTTAAAAGCAGTGAATGAAACTGTTCATAACACATTCTGGTTGAGAACCCTCTCTGTATCTTAAAGATGTGATATCACCATTAAATCAAATACCAATAGACCACTGTTTGAAAACCAGGTAGACTTTTAAAACATAGAGTCAACATCCACTCACATTAGGATACAAACTGTAGATGTCAAAATCAACACCGCTGCCGCATCATATTCTCAAAACATACATGGATCTGCCAGTTCTTATGATATAATGGCAAATTGGAAAGGCTACTACATTTACATATACCGTATTCACACAGCATGAGACTACGCTATGAATCAAAGCTAATCATTCAAAATGCAGGACAGAAAAGCTTCAATAAAACCCAAGTAATCTAAGTTATAATATGTATTCTATAAATCTGCAAAAGATACACACAATTGTGTATAAGTCGTTATCAATATTCTAGTTCTCATGATACAATGGTAAACCATCTTCCCCTGCTCTGAGACCTATAGTGCTTCATCCTTTGCACATTATTTAAAACTGACAGACTGGCATATTTGCAGAGAAAAAGACAGAGGTGAACCTGATTACACACAACAGCAATCTTTCAGTACTTTGTTTTTGAGGCCAATCATTGATGCAACGTTTTTTCTTTCAATCCATGGAAAATATTTAAGGCAAAGAATGTCAGAAAACTTTAAAAAGAAACAACATACCAGAACCAGCTCAGTACGTTGCAGCAAACATTTCACAAAAAAATTCAAGTAAAATAAATCTATGAAGCAAGCATGTTCCCTGATAATCAACACATCATTTGTCGGCTGATGAACCTCGTTAAAACTAAAACTACACTCAAAGCCTGCTGTTCGGGGACAGTAGTATTTTACATAGAAAGCTACAGCTGAGCAGAGAACATAACTCAGAATTTTCTCTAGTTGGTTTTGTATTTAGACCTCAGCTCACTAACAAGTCTCCTTCGGGTCGTATTAATGAGCAGCCGATCGACGATAAAGGTGGTCTAGAGGCAAGGTGCTCGCCTCTCATGCCAAGGGTACCAGGTTCAAAACCCGGCTGGTGCAGGCATAGTGGAAGTGTAGGATTTTTCTATTTTTGTGTCCCTGATTCTATTAGAGGGGTAGGATTGAGTGCCTAGTCTTCTCGGATAAGGACGAAAAAATTCAGAGGGCCCGTGTGCACATTAAAGATACCTTGGCAGTTGGAAATCAAAAAGAGCAGGCCGAACAGGCTGCTGTCCAGGCAAAAAATCCAATAAAATTCTTCCACTCCCCCCCCCCGCGCTTGGCAACCACGTGCCTGCTCCAGTTGTAACTGGGTGCAATGATCACAAATTACCCAAATGGGATTAAAGTAGTGTATAAAATACAAAAAAATACAAAATATGAACAAAAAGCTATAAAGAACTTTCTTACAAAGTGCCATGTAGTTTGTACCTCCAGTCAGTCACAATATCCTGGGTGAACTGAACATCCGCATGTGCAGACTTAAATACATTAACTTTTACTCGGTTAATCATGCTGGTTCTTTAATCTTGAGACAAATGATCTACACAGGCAGATTTTAATGGCCAAGCCAGCTTGCAAGTATCTTCTGGCATAAATTTATGCAAAAATATTGCAATGCAAAAATATTGCAATGCAATATGGTGGTGACTCATACAGTAGATACATAAAGGTGTGGGGAAAAAAAAATTCCTTTTAACAAGCTAAAATGAACTAACTGCACTAACTCACTAACTTTATATAAAACAACATTAGAAACAGGCTGATACTTGTTACCTATGTATTTTATGGTATTTTGTGAAAGATGAGTTATTGCCATGAAAAAGTAAACACCCGTAGGAAATCCTTATATCAATATTGAAAACCACCATTTCCACAGAACAGATCACTGGAAATAAATGATTTGATGGGTAATGAAAGCAAATGTCATCACTAATTCCAACAATTTCGTAAGGAACGGCCAATCCCCTATGATCCCATGAACTTGTTATTAGCCCAGAATCATTAGGAAAATGAGGGTAAATGTGTTTGTCCACTATAATTGTGTGTATATATCTGCTTTTGCAACATTAGTCATGCTGAAATTCAGGACGAAAATGTAAATGTTTATTTTATTGAATGCCTCCAGCACAAACTGCTGAACTCCAAAATTTCATGTTTGGTTTCTTTTCTCGGTGGATAGCAACAGAACAGGAGGACCTCACTCTACAACAGATTATATCATGTATGTAAGGCATAGTCAAAAATGTATTTTCAAGGTAAAGATGATTTTAGCACAGATGATCAGACTCAGATACCACGATTGTTAATCCTCCAAAATTGATCAAATATACATGAGTTGTATAAAAACCTACCAAGACAAAAAAAAAAAAATTGTTTCTGGAAATGAGCAGAACATTTGTGAGTGGATCTGGCACTTACGGTGAAAGACCAAATTCATGAGAAAACCCCTCCAAAGGGGGAAACATTTTCTATGCAAATTGAGATTTGCTTATAACATGAAAGATTTGCCATCTTTCTGCATTCAGTTGAAACATATTCAGGGTTCATAGCAGACTTTGATGAGAAAATTCAAGGTTTTTCAAGGTTAACTTTTTCATTCCCAAGGCCACAAAACACCGCGACAAAAACTACGCATGTCAGTGAATTGCTTTTGCCCGTAAAAACCTGTGCGACTACACTGCCATCTCCATTTCTGTTCGGCCTAGCGCCTAGGCCCAATTTTTTTCGTTTTTTTCAAGGTTATTCAAGGTTGTGCTCTGTTTTCCAGGCTTTTCAAGACCTTGAAAAACAATTTTCGTTTTTGAAGTTTTTTCCAGGTTTTCAAGGTCCGCTATGAACCCTGCATATTGCTTGAAACCCTCTTAAAAATATTTTAGAACCAGGTTTGATTTCTTGAAGAGGTGTAACAATTTCACCTTTAGTCTTGTTGTGTCAGATCCACCCAGATTTGGTCATAATAATTAGCATTATGGAATGCCTTTGCATGACAACACAGTGGAGAAACACAAGTTGCTATATATTTTAAACGCATGATTTTAAAAAAATGTATCTTAAAAAAATTCCAGGCGAGGAATGAGTAATAAAGAGAAATGTGTGTAAAATTCAGCAGAGAATGTAGAACCGCAAAAGACACCTTGGCAAACAGGAATGTGAGTGAATTCAAAATCAAGCTGCCATATATGATCTACAAAAGAAAGTGATAAAAACCTGGCATCAAGAATGTTACACCCCTTTGCAAAGCTTTTCATAAACAAACAGTTTCTGCTGACGGGAACTTGAAATTCTCCCTTCTTTCCAATAATGAGGATGTGGCAATGGAGTGTTGTAAAATATATATATATGTTTCAGCCCAAAAATTTATTTTTGGCATAGATGTCTTTTTTAATCCCCATAAAAAAAAAATTTCAAACATATACAGAAATAGGTGCTGTTTTTGCTCTTTCAAGTTTGAAATAAGTTGTCTTGCATATTGTGCCCACTTACACAATTGTAATTTCTTAAGCAGATCTGCAGACAAATGTGATGCTTGTTTCCCACATACTGCCATGAAGCACTCCTCTCACACATTATGCTCTTCCAACATAATGATATTTCAAGGCAGCCTGCAAAATATTCCCAGGTAAAGCAAACATATTTGCCTCAAAAGTCAATCTTTCACAGTTTAACCAAAGATACTAGAAATGCTAAGATTAGACACTGTCTTCTTCACACCACTAAAAAAACTGTGCACACAATTTGCGCACTGACTGGGGGTGGGGCCCATGGCGCATAGTATGAAAAGAATGCTTGATGTAAAAAAAAAAATAAAAATAGCCAGAGTTTTCCCACATATTGAGGTTATAATTCCACAATAAGAGATGTCAATCAAGGCCTATAGCGATAGCTGAACAGTGAACAAAATTCAATATTTTCCCTATTTGGCTTTGTAAAATACAGCACTTTTCATGACTTCCGCGCGTTTGCCGCTAGGTGGCAGTGCGAAATCTGTGCACACTAAAAGCACTAGCTGTCTTATCTTTATCAATTCTAGTATCTTTGGTTCAACTGCTCTCGTTTTTGGTCACTGGACAAGTCTGGCAAATACTGAAATAGTAATAAAAATTACAAAACAAATCAGGAACAAATTTCTACAGATCTATACTTGTTTAATATTCAAAGCTAGTGATAAAATTATGTTGCTCGTTGAAGTAAGTTGAATGGCATCATTTGTGTGAGGGGTTTTTAACCCAAGGCTCACCTAGAGGAAATGAATGCATGGTATCATAAATGAAAACCTATACTAATTTTACATTTCTATAACAATACTTAACACTTACTGACATAGTTGGGAAGCCACCATAGTGATATGATAATATGTTTGCTAAATATGACTAAATTTGGAGAGTTTTTAATATAAACATACAATTTGACATTTCATGCCTGTATTGGTAGCAAGAAAGCAAAGATGATCATTAAGACTGATACATGTCACAGTAAAATGAAACTGTACAACAGTATATTGTATAATGTCTGACAATAATAATGCATATACATATAAAAAAAATATTTACATTTACAAGTATATGCACACATTTACTATAGATCTATTTATTTGCACATCTGGACTAAAGTAATAACTTTATTTCACAACTGAAATGTACCACGAAACAATAACATCTAACTCTACTTTGGTTAGTTACATTCAGATATATTTATCCATTTGCAAAAAAAAAAAAAAACATAAGGAGAAAACTTTCTACACGACATCCAGTCTAAAAAAAAACCTGGGCATACAAAAATATACATGATAATGAGGTTCAGTCCCACTCCTGATAGTAACAACAGCAACACCGTCTATGACGACTTACTATAAAACCCACAGAAAGTCTGTGAGGTCGTTGCAAGGCTTGAAGCACAGTCAAAATATGGCAAAAAGAAAAAGTTGCATGTAGCAAAGTTTTCCGTTCAGAAGAAATACTACAGAAACAATACAACAAAACGCAAAGGAAAAGGGAAGACAAATCATGCGTTTGCAGTGTTACCCTTCATCAGGAAAAAAAATATATCAGGAAGGAAAATTGAACAAATAATAAAATTATGTAGAATGTTCAGTTGTTTTATTAATTGATTTATGTATCATTTTCCTGTGCGTTTTATTGTATCATTGCTGTATCACCTCTCATGCCATGCTTTGCTGACTACAACTTTTTGTTTTTGCCATATTTTGACATCCATAACAAATGCAGTGCTTTCACATTCGCAGGTAGGAATTGGAAAATCTTCTTAATCTTTTCACATCACCCCACACCTTTTGGATGTGGGCCATTTATTTTACAATCCATCAATACACAGGTTGCCCGCGAGGTGCGGCCACTCGCACACTTGTTTGAGGCACCCCGCATCACCTGAGATAACATGTGGCTTCATAGTACATACTGTTTTTGTTTTTTTGTCTTTGAAAACCTAATGACTGTCATTATAAATTCATTTCTGAATACGCTTTCTAATGATACGAAATATAAATCTTAACTTTATCTGAAGATTTTATACAAATTTTCAAAACCACCCCCAAAATAGTGCGTACACAGGTAATGGCCACTGTAAAGAAGGAACATACAGTGTGCATGCGAGAACCATGATCTCCACGATGCAAATAGATTAAGACTGTAAATGGGCTGAAACCAGTCACAGGCCTGAGCCTAGCTGTAAATTTGCATATTTCATATTTTTATGAAGTACATTATGTGAGAGTAAAAGGGCTGAGTGAGATAAGCCCCGAGGAGGACAATTCCCACTTATGTCACTAACTAGCCCAATCACATTATCAAAGAGCAAAACACATTATAAAAAAAATATATTAAAAAATTGGCTCATTTGCTGGCCCTCTTCGCCAACAAATGGATGAAGTGAAGTTAGGGCAGGAACGATGAATGATATACATGTATATATATATAATGCTATGGAATGATATACATGTACCTGAGAATATTTCCTTTAAGACAGAAATAAAAAAAGAATAAAAGTATAAGAAAACATACAGGATTAATTTCACCATTGCGTTTTCACTGGTTTACACCAATAAACTAAAGCTTTCATCTTTATCAATTCCACTGATAAAGGCTTTGATTTGACATTTACAGTTGCTTATCAAATGTGATGACTATTTTTATTTTTATCATAATTCATCCTTTGATCTTGGAGATCTTGTCAAATATTGTTTTGAAAAAAAATAAAAATATAATGAAAGTGAGGCAGAGAGCACCTAACATGCATTAATTCATACTGATAGTTGTTACCATCATTGTTAAATAGGTCAAAGGAAAAATGTTTCCTTTGGCCCAGAGTAATCAGACAATGGCACATGCTTCAAAGAGATTAACTCTTTGTGTGCCATGAATTTTTCCACTTTTGCCGATACAGGAAGAAAACAGTGGGGGAGACGAATAAAGACTAATTACAAACACATTTATGAATAGGAAGTCGATTTTCTTTCTTCCTGAACAAAATAACCTAGCATTCTTGTGCACTGATTGGCACAAATGTGATCAGCGGAAGAACCGATTCACAGGTGATTGGCACACAAAAAGTTAAGGATCAATTTATGTTATTCCATCAGCTTTGGTCTGTACTGTTAAATAATTGCAGTAGTCCTGTCAAACTTGAACTGGGCAAGGAATGGAAACCAGTTTTATAAGATGCTCCAAAAATCATCAAAATCCAGATGTAAATGAAAAATATGAAAGTAATAAATGTAAATAAGGCACACAAAAAGATTCCATAATGTAAGTATATATATATAGACCCCCTTATCATGAATTTCATAAAAAATTGTATTCATAAACACTATTAAATGACTTCAGGTTTCAGCACCTAGGCAGTTGATTATCTCAATAATTTCATAATGTGCATAAAACAGAGCTAATCTTTGTACTTTTAATACTATTTGGCAGTGAAGAACAACTTCGTCAGACAACCATGTCTTTGTCCCAATACCCCATTGATAACGAAATAAGAACATGTCTCAGTCTATTTAGAGGAAAACAACATTTGTGTTTGGTGATACCTGATTAAGGAGAATATGCCTAATTTGCTGATGCAAAAAAAAGCAAACAAAAGAAAAATGTCTAAACTAAGCACAGCTTACTAACTATCTCTCATGAAACTTTGTAAATGTATATAATATCTGCTATCTGGCCGACTATGTTTACATGATATATGCTCATGTTTTTACAAAGCAAAGGCAGGTAGACTTTCCCTACAATCTAAAGCTCACAGAATTGATTATTACCTAAGTTTGCAGCTACATGGCTACCGTCAGACAACAGTGACACTAAAGTGCATACCCTTGTGTACAGTGATATGAGCAAGTCTCACCTCTTCCAATCTCAATTTACCCTGAGAAATATGGGAATTTACTAGCTTTCCTCAATATCTCACTAACTGGTCTCATCACATTTTCTGATACATAAGTGCAATTGGAAACATACATACGTCCTGAGTGTTGTACATAATTATTATAATATAATAATATGTGTACCTTATATACATGTGCTCTTAAACGCTCTGTGGAAATGAATTTTCCTCATGGGATAACAAAGTGATTTATATCTGATCATAATCATTCATATGCCATTGTGTGCGATCTTAAACTGAAGTAAGTGTGATCAATACAGGCATATTAAAGCAAAACAATGATAACTGTATCGCTAGTCAGCCAAGCTCTACACATGTAAATGGGTATAAAAATTTCAGCTGGTCTTGACCAACACTTGATGGAATGTAGTAAACATTGCTTTGTTGAGCGTAAAATTGAGCAAATTATTTAATGGAGAAATCTGCACCTCTGAAAAAAAATATTTAGATCTTTGTTTGCACAGTTGTTTTTTTTTGCACTCATGGATTTTTTGCACAGAATATTATCCAACATAAAATGGAGAACAAATAAAGCACATCGTGAACAGTATAACTGGAACATGCATTTTCTCTATTCCTATCACAATAAATATTCAGAACAAAACATAGCACTTACAGTATAATGCAAATACAATTCTATACTATTCTCTTGGATAAACTCAATTGAATATGTTGTGATTTAGGATAGACAAACAATGTTTTTCTATTACTTCCTTGCATAATCATAGGGAGCATGTACAAACTGCAAATAACAGCCGTTGAGTATAGTCTACTGACAGGAACACATAATAATTAAAGCAGGGAAGTGTAGAACATCAACAGGCCAAGGGTCGTACATACATATTCAATTATAGTGCTAGCACTGTTGTAAAACATCCAACACTGAATTATATGTTAACAGACAATATCTTTCTAGTACGGTATTTGTTTATTCTATGCACGGTCTGTTCTGTTTGCGAAAAATTTTTCATATTCACCAGTAAAAGACACATCACACCGTTGACTCCATGCCGTATGCAGCATCAGCATGGTTACTGTATAAAGATGGTTGAGATGAATACAAACTATCCCTTTCTTTCCCAGCTTTTGGAGCACCTCCTGGTGATGCTGCAGCTCCTTCTTCCTCCTCAGCATCATTCTCTTCATCAGCAATCAGTTTTGGATCAGTTACCAGTTTATCGAAGTAATGACGTATCACATAATTGTGATCTGAGGTTGTCAAAGAGGTCCTATCACAATCGATAAAAGGTGGAATTTTTGAATCTTCGTCTATAACATGGGAACTCTCTGCTTCTGAAGGTACACATACTCTTTTCAAGCCACGCAGAGTTTTGCCTCTCCACCACATAAATATGGTTATAATCAGCAGAATGACAGCAAACCCCAAACAGGAGGCCACTATAGCTCCTTGTGTGCTGGCTGGCAAAGACGATGACTTCTCATGTTCACACTCTTCAAGTTCTGAATCTTCGACAAGTGATAGCTGCTTGTTCTGCAAACCTGAAGGTAAACTGCAACGCATGGCTAAACAAGATTTACTGACCTTGTGATAGGGTGGACAACGGATTTTGGATGTGCTGCTTGCCAACTTCAGCCAGTCTCTCAGAGGCTTTATTTGACAATCACATGTCCAAGAATTTTCATGCATAGCCACAATATCTAGTCTATCAAATATCTCCAGTACTGGCTGAGACACTGATTGCAGGCTGTTATGAGAAATATCCAGCCTGTGCAGGACCGGCAAATCTTTGAGCAAATCAGGCTGCAAAGTTTCTAAAGAGCATGAAGACAAATTTAATGTCTCAAGTAGATGCAGGTCTGAAAAAACATCTGATTCTAACTGCTGAAGAGGGTTTCCAGCCAAGTTAAGGTTAGTCATATGGTTAGCTAAAGGCTTTAAAACTGCTCTGTTTAATGATATGATTGAATTGAATGAAAGATCCACCTCTCGCATACTGGCTTCCTTAAACACAAGAGCATCCATTTTATTAATTCTATTGTAGGATAAGTCCATTGACTGCAGGTGAATATTAGTAAATACGTTTTCTCCTAATACTTTGATTTCATTATTATCCAGGTACACCATTCTGAGAAGAAGGAGCTTTGACAGAACATCAGCAGCTGGAACATTTGTCAGTCTATTGTGTCCTAGATCAATCACAACCAAAGCGGGCATTTGTGAGAAGACACCACTTTCTATCTGAACGAGTTTACAGTCTCTTGCTCGGAATTCCCTGACTTTGCTCAGTCCTGTAAATGATGTCTTGCGCAGGTTCTCTAATGGGTTGCCATCCAGTTTCAATGAAGTCAGTAAAGGCTGTGAGCTAAATGCACCCTCAGGTATGTCCTGCAACAGGATTGGGAAAACAAACAACATAGAAATCAACAGAATCAAAGACATCCATAAAAAGAAATTAGACTAATGGAAACAAAGATGTTCTCTATGTCCTACCAAAACTTCAACCAATGCAACGGTTTCTGGGCAGAAGATGACATAAAAGACAATACTAGATATATCCTGACAAAAATTCATAGATATATAGGGCCTATATTATACTGCAAGCTACTCAGCTTAATCAGGAGCATGATGAAAATTTCCCTTTCACAAATGTTTAGTAGCTCACTCATTGTGGAAACTGAGATTTCTAGCAATGCGCTTTTTTTTCCTCATAGCTATTATTTTGCCTGTCTGCTACGTTATAAATTTTCTAAATGGCAGGTTTCAAATCATTTGAATGTACTGCCATCCACTGCAAAAGGAATCTGCATGCAGAGCAAAAAGTGACTTTGTTTAGGGAAATGTAATGATTTACATTGATTCCACAACAGAAACAGGGACAAGAACAAGGACTGCATCTATAAAATGTTCATAAATATATATCTGCCTGAGATGTCCACAAAACTGCAAATCAACAAATTATGTCCCGTTTCAACTATATGTACATCCCTGCTTGGGACTTTTAAAGCAAATGTTCAGCCTGATGATGCTCATTTACTTTCTTGAGTTTTTCTGCAGTGAAACATGAACAAATTTCCCGCTTCATCCTTAATAATTTACCTTTTAGACTCTAACATGACCTGTGGTCCATCTTCAACTTACGTACAAGCACTTCTGTCTCATATTTCACGTACAGTAACTAAAAATCTCATTCTATATGTCTATATCAGCAAAGAAGCCTCCTTGCAGAAAAAAATAATAAAATATTTTTATCCCGGTAGCAACTGATTCTCAGATATATAGCAATTAATTATTACCAATACTAAGGCATCTATTTTTCACAAAATACTTTGTTTTATTCATCCTCGCATGGTGTCCGCTTACAGCTTTTACTCCATTTTCACGTACCTTTAAGAAATTAGCACTGATGTCAACTGTCACCAGGTTTGGCAAAGAAGCCAAAGCTTGACCCAGGCTAGTCAGTCTGTTGTGAGATATGTTGAGTGACTTCAGTTCTTTCAATCCATCAAAGGTGTGCTCATCAACCATCATGATGTCATTAACACTCAAATCTAGCTCTTCCAATGACGACAGCCTGTCAAAGGCATTATCCTCAACATCCTGTAGAAACATAGTTAACTTACTATTTAAAATTGCCAACATTTGTAGTAGACTTAACACTGAACACTGAGGACACCGATGAGAATGTCAATTGTTATGGGCCAGTTTAAACATTCTTAAAGACTTTCACTACCACCATGGATACAAGATGAATCTGACTTGTGTGTTCACATGAAAACTTTAATGTTTCTGAAACTTTTAGATTCTCCTGAAAAATATATGAAAACTTGTGGAGGACATGAAAAACTCATTTTCCCACACATTTGAGGGGTTGAAAATCAAAATATTCTCAGTAATGATCATGAGACCTATTTAGCAATGTGTGGCCTTTCCAAAGGGTTGGTTACTTGGAATCAAACTCACAAATGGTGAAATACTACCATCTGCTACAAAAGGTAAAAACTGAAGTTCCCAAATTTTATAAAAATACGGATGAAAGTAACTTAGTGTAACTTACTTTTTAAAAGTAACCTCCAGGGGCAAACAGCTTCATTTTGCTTAAAAGTGGACTTTACACTTAGAAAGTTTTCATTTTCAAATCCTTAAGTAAATACATGCTCAGGTGCAGAATTCTGACAATTGACCTACCTTGACTGAACTAGCTGTTATCTTTAATTTAACTATTTTTGAAGCCTTCAAATCATGCATGCGAGCTTGCTTCAAATTCCTCATGTCATAGACGTTATCCAGCGTCAACCTGTAGGTGTCTGGGTCCAGCTGTGTGAAGATATTCAGCAACTGGCCATCCTTGCAGGACACCTCCACAGTAGATTTGTTGATACATTCGCATGACGGCGGACATGCCTTGACAGGTCGTAGAAGAGTGGTAAACAGCAGTAAGGACAAAGCAAACACTTTGACTGTTGTGATGAGGTGAATGTTGCTGGTGGAGAGCACTGCGCCTGAGAAAGTGGATATGAATGTGGTCACAAGTTTGCCCAACATCTGTGACCAATTATAAGGCAATACCTTCCTTCTCAAACGTGGCTAAAATTGACAGGATTCATAAAATCTTGCTGATGGCCAACCTAAAGATGGAAAAAGAAGATTAAAAAATGAATGACAAGTACAGGCTAAAACAAAAACAACCCCCAAGAAAGTAATGAGTAATCATGCATGTTCAAACATACTCTGAAACCTGTGCCATTATTATAATGAAGAATAAAGTTCAGGATTATTTTAACAACATGATACTGACCCAGTAAGAAAAAAAAAAAACATCAACATATATCATATTCAGAATCATGCACAAAAAATACAATGTTGCCATGACCAACTTGCCCACAGGAAGACTAAAAAAAGATTCTATAAAGCTGCTAAGCCCTGAAAGAGCCATTCACACCAGTCCTAACTGAACTGTTTTGAAGAAAGAAGAATGGCTGTATAACATCGCAAACCAGTGTCAATCACTGCTAACTCCATAAACGCTACACCCTGACCACTGAACACAAAACCAACAATTAGCGAGCATACACCAAACGCATGAGAATTTCTGCCGCCCAAAGGAAAAAACGACCTAACTGACCACATGGCCTTTTTCTACTTTATTCAAATTTATTGTCAGGATGAACTTGTCTCAGACATAATTCTTTTATGTCAGGGGCAGATAATATATTATATTTATAATACATATCATCTCCAACTGTAATTAGTGAAATAGTAGTTTTTAGTATGCCAAACCAACATAAGTAACTGTTTGTGATCTACATTTATTGTAGACGAGTTTTTGCTTTCAAACAGAAGCCACCCAGTATGAATTTCATTCACTGCTGACTTTATAACACCTATAACACACAAATACTTTTCTCATGATGAATACAAAGCTGGAATTTTATCTTAGACATAAAGGTGATCTACTTGAAACAGCCTCTTGTCTGCCCTCCAGCCACTTGTGCAAATAACAAACATGTCTGGTTAGCAGCACTGGGGTGGATACAAGCAGTCCTCGACAGAATTATCAATGCAAAGAGATGAACCTTAATAATACACATGAGACTTTCTTTCTCGCTAGGTAAGTGGCATACTCTGGATGAAACCTGTCCTTGACATTAAATTTGTCAATACAAGGAGAAGAAAACAAAATGTGACTCTTCCCTTTTCACTGCTAGTGTTAAAGTCACTGACACTGCAGATGTTACAGTTTTCCAAGTCTGTACAAACTTTCCTCTCCCATCATGTCACAAAGTCAGTACTTAGTTTTACAATGTTAATGACTTGAATACATTACAAAAAGCAATTATAAAATTTTTTCACTGCCATGAAGACTCATTCCCTTCGGTAACTTTTGTGGGTGTGGACGGGAACTCTCAACACTATCCAGTTTCAAATTTAGACTTAGTTCAAAGATGTTTTTTCTTTCACCCAGTATAAACACAAGACAATAAATTAAAGGAAAATCAGTGAACCAGGATGGGAATTGAGATCCAGTATTTTGCGAAGTTGGCTTAGATTATAATTAGTGTTAGACAATTGGTGTCCACTTGAGCCAAATATTCAGCTTACCATAGTAAGTGAATGAGTTAAAATAGTGCATTGATTCATATAATATCAAAATATCTTTATACTAGCTGAGGTCCCCGGCCCTGCCCAGGATAAATCGGTTTGAATATTAGTTTCAGTTCTGGGTGGTTATTATGCACCTGCTTCATCTTGCCTGTTCCTATTTGTTTATTTTATTTTTGTTTGTTTGTTTTTAATTAAGTCTTACTGCTCTGCCTTTGTGAGTTGACACCCTGTACAATAGCATGATTTGCGCACGGGTTAGTGTGTTTGATAGTGAACACATAGCAGGAAGTGATAATGAAACCTTAAAATGGCGAACCATGACTCGAAATAGATCTAAATGATGCCGAAACAATGAAAAATGATACGTAGAAGCCTGAACATTTCATAATTTCTAATATAGCCCATGTTAATTTCGCATTGATAATATGCTGTTGTGCAAAGTTTGAAGCCTGAGTGTGATGCGGTTCCTGAGCCTTAAGTGACCAAAGTTTTGAGTTACCAAAATATCTTACTACATTCGGCCCTGTCTGAGCTGTAAAAATGACGAATCGGAAAACCTCAAACGGCCCATTTTGTATTATATTTTTCTAAATTTTTAAGGTTGTTGCATCCTTAATAAATATGAATTGATACAAACCTTGCTCAGTCTTTGAACTACTTTCATAATTTTTTCATGGCTCTACGTTCAGTAGTTTTTTCAGCTATAGAGTACAACCGTCCAATTTTTATCCAATTATATAGATTACATAGTTGGTGGTAATAAATCTAAAGGCACTGCAAGCACACATCAAAACTTTGGCCCAATCCGATTAAAAATTTCTGTCCCTGATTAGTGATCCATTTGTTTGCAATCCAATAAAGTGCCATTCAGATATCACTGCAAATAAGTTCATGGGACATTTTTAATACCACTACAATAGTCTTGGTCTGTGAGAAACATGTTATGAGGAAAATCTATTTTTTTTTAAATTAAAAAATTAAAAACCTTTGCAGCACCAGACACAAAGTTAATTACTCATTACTGACATATTAATGGACTTGATAGATGCTTCAACTCAAATGTTTTGCTTCTAGTTCTACTAGTACAGTAGGCCTACATGTACTTGACAGACTTTGTTCATCTTTCAAACTGCGGAAATATAAAAATTAATAATTTATAAAGAATCTAGTAGTTTGTTAGCCAAGACATAGTATGTCTGTGTCTTGAGTAATAGGGGAGGTAATGGGCCAGGCAAATTTTATGCACTGTAATTCTTTCTGCGTTAGTAAAATTAAAAACACTTTACAATTGGAAGCACTGGAAAGATCTGAACATAAATTACATTTATAACAGGAGTCATGCTGCTCAGGACTTGAAAGAAGTAACTGCAGTCTTATCTACCTGTAACAGTGCAACTGTAAATCCAATAAATTAGTGTTAGGCCTACAACCGAAAGATTTATTGCTCTTTTCACCCCCTAGATTTGTCAGGTTAAAGGTCAACCTAAGGCGGCTATGGATAACTAGTGGTGTATCATGTGTAAGTACCAGGTTAGCATTATATAACATTTCAAATTGCCCTGATTAATCATTCCATGTACCGCATTCCCCTTTTACAGTTTTATGTGTGCACTAATATGACACTTTAAAAACTTTATTAAATGCTATCACAAACATCCTCTTCCTAACAACAGCTTCACTCAAGTAATACTGATTCCCTGCATCAATGTCATCTAAAAGAACATAATACATTGCAGTCATTCGAAAGTACAACACAATATTGAAATGGGTGGCTTTGCATGTGAAATGGGTGGCTTCACATGATTTTTTAAATCGCATGAATTTTGGTGGCACGTCTTCAATTAAAGAATGTTTGATAAAATGATTGTAAAATACAGTTGTTTTTTTTTCTTGTGCCACATTTTAACTTTGTGCCAAGCCCTCTACAACCCCACAGATTTAATGGGTTTTTAAAAATACAATTTATAACAAGCTGTACAACTGTATTTACAACTATATTTTTTTTAACCAGCTGTTGGGATCTATTGCATTTCAGCCGACTTATTGTCATACACTAAACAAGAGTCTTACACTTCAGTTTACAGATTCATTTTTTACACGATGATGTCAAAATAACATATTTTCCTAGAGATGGCACCAAGGGAAATCCAAGGCAACTATTATAAATCAATTGCTATGTGTTTCACTGTAGTACTTTATACTTTATGCAATGAAAAATTCAACTTACACCAATGTCGCAAATAAATTAAAAGATTCTAACTACCATCCAATGAATAAAAGAGGACTAATTAGTACACTTAAATGTTGAGAAAAATATCCAAACTGAAAAGCCGACCACATATGAATGGGAAATAGCCCTCATTTAGAAAGTATGTATAGGCCTACTAAGTACTATCATGCCCTACAGGCTTAGGCTACTTATTACATCCCACCTTTCACATCCGCAGTTCATGCCATTCATTAAAGCTGGTACCAACAAGTGAACCTTTTAAGTTATTTAAACCCTATCTTTTTCTGGTTTTTGTTACCATCACACCAGTTTCATCCAGAACTGAGATCAGATCTAGATCTAAATCTAGATACTATCTAATTTAGCCTAGATTCCAGTTAAATATAATAATGCCAATGGACTGAATGGTGTAATGATATTTATCTCACTCTACCCTCGCCACCCAGCCAGCAATCCTGGATCTGAATCGTCTAGATCTAGATCTAGATCTATCTATTTATGAAAATCCGTGTAGGATTGACGTCAATTTTGCACATAGGAATGACATCGTTCTTACGCAGATCTGCTGGTTATGAAATCACGCCAATGTAAGTTTGATGTTGGGAACCTGCCCCTATGATATTCCTACTAATCCTATGGAAATCTATCTAGATCTAGACCTAGCACTGACGACAGTGACGTAGAACTGCTGGATGTGTAACTTAAAATGTTCAAATGAACCTCACACAAAATATGAAAGTTTTATGCTCATGTCAATGAGCAAAGTTTTTTTTTTTTTTTTTAAACTTTCCAAAAGAATCAACCGTCAGCAACTTATCACAGATCTAGACTCTAGATCTAGATTGTAGATCCACAATGCTGCCTGGCAGTCCCAGAACCCCGAGATCTCAAAAAAACAAAAAACGGCATCGGCAGCCTACCTTGACGACTGCACTTCTGAAGACAACTTTCAATTTCCCATGAAAAGAAACACAGTTTCTGAATTAAGAATTGATAACTACAGATCAAAATGCCGCATTTTAGCAGCTAGCATCACCAAAACATGAATGCTCAAGACTGAATCCTGGAATGGAATAACTTCAAGCACAAACCACCTATTTACGGAAGCCAGTAACAACTGCCATTTCTGGTTCAGTGAACACAATCTATGGTCAACACGGCCACCGCTGAGACATTTGTGGTCGCCAAAATAATACCGATTTTTCTGAAAATGAAAAGAAGATTTACATTATCAATTCGATGTCCTTCTTCTTCAAAATAATGGACTACAAATACTGAAAACACAATAAACCCTGTACCACCGGAACAGATTTATAATGCAACTGTTGCAGTCTGACGAATAAATAATATCAACAAAAATGTTGGTAAAGCCAACTGGCATATTTTTCATGACCAGCAGTACATTGTAATCCAACCATCTAATGCCAGAGAGTGCAAATTAATGTTTTATGAAATAAGAAAACGATACGTTCGTTTTTCATTGATGGTTGACACAGACGATGAAATCATTTTAATTTTACGACGCAGAGGAAAATAGTGGATTAAGTCGTCATTGTCAGAACTTGTTCCAGCAGCGACAAAAAGAAAAAAGCGAGAGAGAGAGAGCACTGTAGCGGGAGGCAAGGCTGGGACTCACAAAAGTCTATGACCATAGTCTAATGAAATATTACATGGACAAGACAAAAAATAAAATCTCTTTGTCATGCTATGATATTACATATGCACAGATTGTGCAATTAATTAAACTTTTTAACAATGGTGGCTTTGACCTTACAAGCTATATTTAAATATTGCAGGGATCTAGATTTTCAGACAGGGTGGCTGTACAATTTTATTAGTATACGACACAAAAAGTCAGCTTCGTATCAATACAGTACTATCGGAGCTGTCTGGTGTTAAACGCACATTCGTTTCTTTTTTTTTTTTCCAGACAGAAAGAGAGTGGGTCTAGCTACTGGTGTGGATCTGTCCCAGAATTTCCCATTTTCTTTAGGGGTTCTGTAGAAGAAGAAGAAAAACGCTGGAATTACTAAAAACTACAAGAAAACAGTATGGGTGGTTTCAAAGACTCTACGACAGATGGAATTTGAGGCCAGGCTTTATGGGTCAAGCTTCACCTCGATAACAGTTCACTGATGAGATCTAGTCATTTGAGTGGTCTTGATTAATTTACACCTAGACCAAGGCCGGATTAAGACCAACCGATGCCCTAAACACGGCCCAACCTTGGTGCCTCTTGGGGCGTCCAGTGACAAGATATTGTTAAAACTGATAAGAGGCGTCGACTTAATACAGGTGTTCAATATGAAACATTAGAATCAAAATTCAGTTTTCTTCCAGGCCAGACCATAAAACTTTTTTAAATGTAAGCTTTTTTTATCTTTTCGATTTATGTACGCTATATGTAGCAGAAAGTACAATGGAGAAAATGCAAATTGTCAACTCTTTATTTATTTTGTAAATGTTATAGGGGAAAAATTACAAATAAAAAAGAAATGTTGTCATAATTCTCTCAGATAGACATCGATGCTGATGGTCAATTTTGGAATAGAAAACGGGCTGCGGTCTTTCGACAAATGCCTGGTTTTCATTTATAATTACATGCTTTACATGTATTATGAGGCCCACTGCCAATAAGTTGCTTGATCAAGATGTGCAGTCTTGCAGCCTTGACAAATACTTTGATTATCACGAGGCCCACGGAAATGAGCTATTTTATCAACAAATTGCAGCCCATGTCGATAAATGTTTAGTTTTCATTTATAAAAGTATCAGAATTATACCGTTAATGAGCTGATGAGCCCCCGCCCCCCCCCCCCCCCGGTAAAAGTGTCTTTCAGGTGGATGTTTTTATAGTAAATGCAGGGGTCGGCGATTAACACTCATAACATGAAATATGCACCGGCTAAAGTTGTGTGACATGTGGTACTCCTTCCCGTTTAAGGTGTTGTTTCTAATCTTGCATCCCTGTGACAGGCTGTTGATTATCTTTGTGGAGGCCCTCCATACATTGACAAGTCTGGACTCGCAGCTAAATACTCTTATTGGTTTACATGCATTTTTTTCCTCGTTCAATTATTTTATCGGTCCAAATTTTCCACATTGTTACATTTTTCCCCTGATAAAGATATACATACCGAAACCTTGAAGTGTTTTCCCCTTTCCTTTGCGTTTTATTGTATCGTTTCTATGTTAATGTGAGATTTTGCTACATACAACTCTTTATTCTTTTTGTGGAAGGAGCACCATAGTTACACAACTTTAGCCAGGCGCATATTTCCTGTTCTGAGTGTTAATTGCCGAGCTGCGTATTAACTATGAAAACATCTGCGATCCTCCACTTATGGACGCTCCTAAAGTCGCGACCTTGTAATATCCTTAATATAGTGTAACTCATATGGAACTCCTCCCCCTTTTGCCACATTTTGCCAAAGCTAAAGGGATGCAGATTTCCTAGAGTTACCTGGATTGATTCTGCATCATCCGATGAGATCCCCTTAGTGCCGTGGATCTTGTCCTGGCTGCGGTGTTCTTGCGTCCCATCTGCATGAGGAAGGCGCTGCTGTTAAGTTGGGTGTTGGGGTAAGTACTGTAATTATGGGTTATTACACAACATTGGTGTGGCATCTATTTTATGGTCAGTGTGTTAATCGTCGAGCCCGGCATTTACAATATTCTATAGGCCTACAAGGGATTCACTTGTCGGGGTACGGACGCTACTTGTAATAATATCCTTATTGTGTGACTCAAATGAAGTCCTTCTTTCGGGTGTGTTTCCTGGATTGGTTCTACGTCATTAACTGGGATGTTCTCAATGCAGTGGATCTTGTCCAGGTGTAGCAGGCCAGATTATACCCCCGCCAGACTATACCCGGGGTTAAACTGGCCTAGCCCAGAATATCCCCCGGGGTATATTCTGGGCTAGGCCAGTTTATACCCCGGGGTTTACTTTGGGCTAGGCCAGACTATACCCCCTCAGTCCAGATTATACCCCCTACTTTTTTAAAAAAACAAGTCAAGACAGTAGTTTATTTCAACTTTAGTTTGAATTGTTCATTATCACTGTCATCAGGTATCATATTGAAGCATACATTTTTGACTCTTGTAAATTATGATACATTTAAAAGGACATAAACATGCTTAAAAAGCATTGATTTACAAAAGGATTGAAAATCCATTGAAACTGATATGATTAAACTTTAACACTAATTTTACTTGTGTCCGTTGGTATTATTATTGTTCTGGTTTTTTTATAATTAGTTGACCATGAGTTAAACATGTATTGTATTTTTTTTGTTTGGTAACACTAACATATACTTAGTGGCAAGGTATGAACTAATTATAAGACTCATAAGTGTAAAGTTATCTGAATCTTATTTTAATTTTTGAAAATAAGAAATGTGCTTGATATATCGGAACAATTAGATCTATATACAAAGTTACACTGATGCAGAGAGAAAGGCCAGAAAAGAATACATAGAGAAAAAAACAACAACAACATTTTAACAGCTGAACTGGCAGATGGTGCAATTCCATCATCCAGCAAACATTAAATACTTCACACAAAACTAAATACATACTAAAATTGTTTCACATAATGAATTTAACCTGTCCAGATCCACTTGAAACGTTACAGAAAGCTAACCAGTAATATACAATAATAACAATAAGAAAACCAAATCATCTTATTTACTCTTGAAAATAAAGAGAATATAATCAATATCAGAATCACCACCATCTTGGAATAATACAAAGATAAGAGGGAATATAAAAATGACCTACACATCATTCTAGAATCTATAAGCAGCAATAATATATGTAATATATGTGCAAGTACATGTAAAAAATAATGTGTTAAATCTTTTCAACTATTCAAGTAGAACTGGACTGAAAGCTTTAGCGAAGTAGCTTTGATAGTCATGTAAAATGACAGATTAAATCCACTGGGACAACAGTGCATTGCAGAAAGTAATTATAGTGTTGGATGAACTACGAGTGGGTAATGTGGTTACTGCGTGGGTTCAATAGTAACTCCCTTAAGGATACACAGGATTAACAAACACAGGGTTCTGCTGGCAATCTTATTTATTCAAAAGCCTAACAAAGGTATCGCTACCAACAAAAAAAGCCCAAAAAAAGAAACCCAGAAAAAGAAGAAGCCCAAAAAAAAGAAGCCCAACCAGCCATAAGCCAAAGTTTCTCCGGGTCCTGTGCTACCGCTACATGCCTTATGGGGCGGGGTGGCGATGGCAAGCGTCGGCAAGCCTCTGAGCTGCTACGGGCCCGGGTTGCTGGGCGGGGTTCACTGTGCTGTCGGCTCTTGTCTCCTGCGTCTATGATGGAGTGTGTTGACCACTCGAACCGCATCTTATTTATGAGCCCGCGCGGACGTCCGAGAGAGCTATTACGTAGCCCGTGTTGCACAAGTGAAAGGCTCGGACATGGAGTCCAGCCCGACAACATAACCGGTTAGGGTCCTAACACAATCGAATTTACAGTACGGTTAAAAGGGTGCACACAAAAGTCAATTAGGTATCCCAGTAAACTGCAGAAATTACTCTAACGACCCCTCCAGCAATAATTGAATAAATTTGACCCAGGTTGGATTTATCGGGGATAACATGCGTCTAACTCGTGGTTTACTTTAAATCCGAGATCCTCTTATTAATTATTTCAATAGGATATGTGCATCAAAG
The DNA here is from genome assembly GCA_963931925.1 of Onchidella celtica. NCBI lineage: Eukaryota > Metazoa > Mollusca > Gastropoda > Systellommatophora > Onchidiidae > Onchidella > Onchidella celtica. The sequence continues at coordinate 37,859,041 of OZ007574.1, read as the reverse complement.
TACAACAAAATTGGTACCATTATAAAGTAGAAACTTGCTGCTAAAATTCTAACTGACTACTTATACCAGAAACCCGGTAATAGTTTTAATATAAATTTTTAAAGTGTCAGGACTAACAACATTCGACAATTTTGTGCGGGATACTTTCGTCCATTAATACGACGTATCTCCATTGATAACAAACGTTATCATGAGTACCTATTTTGTACCGATAGGGTATTGTCTACTCTCAAAAATGAATTCGGGTTCCCGTCTTTCTGTCGGTGAATAACAACGAAGGAGCGAGTTGTAAGAAACTCAAAGCCATGATATAAGAGTTGGAAGCCCGGTACATTTCCAACTGACCAATCAAAATGCGCGCTTTTCACCGTGATGTGAATAACGGGTCCCGCGCTAGTATTACAAGGGAAATAATCCAATTAATGGTACTCGGCCAAGTGTCCATAAACTACTATGAGTGGCCGTCCCTCACTCACGCACTAGAGCTACCATGAAAGCACATTAAAAATAGAAAGTCGTTCATCCTCTCACATTCTCCCCTGCTAAGTCACGTAGTCCCTTACGTGACACATACATCAATTCAAAGGTTTACAAAAGACCACTGAAGGTATAATCAAACTCTAAGGGGCTATGATACCATCACTTAGAGTAGAACAATCGCAAATTACACACAGTGAACCGAAGTACAACAATGGTCCATCCTCTTTATAACTACTAACAGGTGGCGTGAACCGGCTAAGTTACTACTGGCATCCTGAAGATGTACACAACAGTCTCAGCTCTGGCTGTAGTAAGTTACATCATATGGACAAAACAACAGGTCCCAGACCTGCAACGGTGGTCCCAGACCACTATCAGGGTTAACGTAGGATCGAACAGTACAAAAAAATACAATATGCTATAAGGGCACTAGGGCAATGAAAAAGGTAAGGTCAACATAGGCATAAAAGTAATTGTAATTAAGCTGTGGAGAAAGCTAACACGGGCATACTCTCTAACTTAAAATCTTGAGGCGGAGCTCCCTTGGATTCGGTGGTCTATCATCTGGCCTGATGGAAACTCGGGGGGGGGGGGTCTTGATGGGTGTGCTCCCCTGCTCTTTCTGCACTCACAGTCAATGTCTAATGTTAATCACTAATAAGAGTCAGAGGTCCAATCTCTGGGGTTGTCTGTGTGGGCGGCTGGACCGTCGCACAGGAGGTAGGCGCTGGGAAGTTGTCATCCCAGGTTGAGGGTCCGGTCGGGCTGCAGGTGGCTGGCAAGGGTGGTGAGCCGGGAAGTACCAGACATCGGTCGACGCAGGCAGTGGAGGCGGGTGCTGTGGACGTGTGTTGACCACTGGGGGGTGAAATAACCGCAAGAGGTCTCCGTTGACCGCAGTGGCATCTCCATCTGGGTTTCTGATGGTAAAGTAACCACCATGAGGCGGGGGAACAGACAGGACGGTGTGCACAGGACCGGGGTACGGGTCCTGGATCTTGTGTCGACCAGGATAGTGGTGCTTGACAAGGACATGGTCGCCCGGCTGAAGATGGGCGGCGTTGTGGGGGGTCGTCCTTCGTGCGTCCTGCAGAAGGTGCGTGGACTCCACCTTCCTCGCTACCTTCGCCCTCAGTTCGTTAAGCCGTTGTATATGCCGCTGGACGTAGTCGCCTGCCGAAGTGGAGGCTGGTGTCTTGTCGCCCAGATAGACATCCAATGGCAGACGTGGTTTCCTGCCAAACAAGAGCTCGTAAGGGGACACTCCAGTGGAAGAATGGGGGGTGGCATTGTAACAGAAAGTTAGTTCCGGCAGGTATTCTCGCCATCTTAACTTCTGTTCTGGGAGTAAGGTGGACAGCAGACTGAACATAGTGCGGTTGAACCGTTCGCACTGGCCGTTGCCTTGTGGATGATAAGCGGTGGTGCGGGACTTGGTGATGCCATAGTGGCTGCAGAGCTGGCGTACCACTTCAGCCTCGAACTGCCGTCCCTGGTCGGAATGTAGCCTCTCTGGAACCCCATAGTGGACAATCCACGAGTGAATGAGGTGGCGAACAACTGTCGCTGCCGTCTGGTCCTTGGTTGGCACTGCTACTGTCCACTTGGTGAAAACATCTGTCATGACCAGTATGTTCTCGTAGCCATCAGTAGTGGGCTCAATTTTTGCGAAGTCCATGGCCACAATTTGCAAGGGGTGAGTGGCCACAAGATGACCAGTGGGTTTGGCGACACGGACAGGGGGATGCTTAGACCGCTGGCACCGCTCGCACTGTTGGCAATACTGTTGAACCATACTGGTTTGGTCTGGCCAATAGGTCCGTTGTCGTATATGGGCGAGTGTTCGCTCGGGGCCTTGATGTCCGGTGCCGTCGTGTGCAAACCTAATAGCAGTTTCACGATATTTGGATGGTAAAACTACCTGTTTTACTTCTCCGTGGACTGGGTCGAGAATCTTCCGCACTAGTATGCTGTCGTGGATGGAAAGCTTGTGCCACTGTTTCAGTATGGCGAGGGTGTCACTAGTTAGGTCTTTGCGCTCTATGGCTGTGGGTTTTTGTTGCGCCCTTACTGCTCGGTAGACAACTTGGATGGCTACATCATCTTCTTGGGCAGCGGCTAGGTCTTCGTTATTGAGGGAGGGAATAAGGGCTTTGGCAGGAGACATGTGCAGATGGTTCACAAACACCTCTTCTCCAACCGTGGTGGCAACTTCCAATGGGAGGTGTGTGGTAGACTGCAGGCAGGCGGAAGCAATAGTTACCAATTCATCAGCGTCCTCGTCGGGTGGTGCCGGAAGGGGGTGTCGGGACAGAGCATCAGCATTCGCATTTTCCTTCCCCGAGCGGTACTTGATATCAAAGTTGAACATTGCGAGCTCAGCTATCCAGCGTTGTTCCACTGCACTGCGTTTGGAAGACAGAATATGACTTAGGGGGTTGTTATCGGTGTATACGGTGAAGCAGTTGCCCAGCAAATATCCCCGGTATTTCTCGGTTATGGCCCACTTCATTGCTAGTAGTTCCAGCTTGTATGAACTGTATCCACGCATCTTCCTCTCGTTGGGCCTCAATCCTCTGCTTGCGTAAGAGATTACACGTCGTCGTCCGTCCTTCTCCTGGCTGAGGACAGCACCTAGACCTTCATGGCTAGCATCTACTTCCAAGACGAAAGGCTTGTCGAAATCAGGGTAGGCCAACATTACTGCGTCGCTGTAGAGGGCATCTCGCAGTTCCAGGAAGGCTTGTCGGCATTCAGTCGTCCATAGCTCATCCAGTTCTTGGTGCTTCTTGTAGCTGCCTTGGTTCTGCTGGTTTGCCTTGCTGATGACTTCATGGAGGGGGCGGGCTATTCTGGCGAAATGCTTTATGAAACGACGGTAATAGCCCACCATCCCCAGAAAAGTCCTTAGGTCTCTCATGGTCTTCGGCATAGGATATTCCGTTATGGCGCGGACCTTGTCTTCATCAGTAGAGATCCCCTCATTCGAGATAGTGTGTCCTAGGAAGGGTACTGAAGAGCGGGCAAATGAGCACTTGTTGGGATTTAACCTGACGCCAATGGTGCGAAGTCGAGTGAAGACAGACTCCAGTCTCTCCAGATGTTCGGTAAGGGTTGGCGAAAAGACTAACAGGTCGTCCAGGTAGACCAGCAGTATCTTGAATATGAAGTCACTCATTGTGGACTGCATCAATCGCTGGAAGGTGGCCGGGGCGTTGCACAGACCAAAGGGCATCCTATTGTATTCGTACAGGCCAAAGGGGCAGATGAAAGCAGTCTTCTCTCGAGATTCTTCCGACATAGCAACTTGATGGTAACCACTGGCGAGGTCTAGGGTTGAGAAGAATTTTGAGCCACCTAGTATGTCTAAACACTCGTCAATCCTGGGAAGTGGGAATGCGTCCTTCCTGGTTATGTTGTTCAGCTGGCGGTAGTCGACACAGAGTCTCAGCTCGCCTGACTTCTTGCGGCAAACAACAATGGGTGAGGCATAGGGGCTACTACTTGGTTGGATCACGCCACGACGCAAGAGGTCCTCAATATGTTCTTGCACTTCCTTCAACTGAGATGGCGGGATCCTTCGGTATGGTTGGGAGACTGGCGTGTCATCCGTCACTACTATATTATGTTGCACTCTATCCGTATATCCCAGTTCAGCGTCCGTCCAGGCAAAGACATCTTGGTGTGTGACCAGTAAGTCCCTTAGCGTGGTTTGCTCGTGCTTGTTTAGGGTTGGGATTGAAACCATCTCGGTAAGCTTTTGTAGAGCCTCAGGTGTGGGGCCTTGTCTTGGTGGGTGATTAACGGGGGACCTCGGCGACTCGCAGTTGACGTGGTTGACATGTACAGCAGGACTGGCAGGGTATATCTTTCCCAGAGGGGCACGGGCTGGCAAAACAACATCTTCATCCGTCTCATTCACGACCAGAACCTTCAGCTTCCCATCTATTGGAGTCACATAGGTTGTCAGAACAGCCAAGCCTCGGCGTGGACCATCTACTATCGCTTCTAAAATTACCGTCTCTTGGTTTCGGGTATTGCCTCCTGTTGCTACTACTGTCTTGACGGTGCGAGCTGGTATCACCGTGGCTTGCTTGGGGGCTCTAGCGTAGGGGTGCTGCTGTTGTGAGGAGTTTGGTGAGGGCAAGGTTACATCCAGATGGTTTAGGACATTCATCCCTATCAGGCACGAATTCAGGGCAGGACCGTCCCCACTCAGGACGAAGACTATTCGATCTTGGGCTGTCTGTCCATCCACTGTCACATCAGCAACCATGTACCCCTCATATGGAATGCTGAGTCCATTCGCCGCGGTCAGTTGGTAGTGTTGAGTGGGCCTCTGCAATTTTCCCTTGAAGTGCCGCTGGTAGATCGCCGAGGTGACAGTCGTGACTTGTGATCCGGTATCGATGGTCCCAGTGACCGGTATTCCATTCAACTGTACCGTCCTGACAGGGAGCTCCCCAACCGCTCGTCGTGTGAATGAGTCCTCACTTGACCCATCTGTAGCCGGACTCTGGTCTACAGGGGTCGCCCTTCCCCCTGTGGCTTGCGTTGATAGCGGCGGCAGTCCTTTGCGAAGTGTCCCTGTCGTCCACACTGGAAACAGGCTCCTGGTCCCCTCTCAGTTCGTTGCCCCCTCGTCCTTCTTCTCCGGTGGCTGAGTGGCTCCTCCTCAGCCAACCGAGACAGGAGAGCTTCCATTTTCTCCAGCCTGCCGTTGAGATCAGCGATGGCCCGGTCGCTGGTGTTAGCAGTGGCGGCGGCGGAGTGTTGGGGTGGCCTGTTGTCAGCCCTGGTCGCAATGGCTTGGATGTGGCTGTCGGGGTGTCCCCTGTCGTCATACCAGCGGATGGCAGTGTTCCGGATGTCCAGGAAGGTGGCATCTGGATGCTGGAACCTGTATTCACGGAGCTGGGCCGTGAGCGATTCGCTTGAGAGGGCCCCCATGAAGATGTCCCTCAGGATGCTCTCTTCATATATGGGCTCCCTCAGGGCAGACTGGCGCTTGGTAAGGGCGTCGAACATATCCCTCAGCCGATGGGAGAAACCCCTCACCGTCTCCCCTGGTCGTTGGCGGCACTGGCTCAGGGCTATGAACAGGTCGCTGGGTGACCGGTGTTCTCCGAAAGCCTCCAGTATACACTGGAGAGCTCTCTCAGGATCTCGCTGCACCTCCCGGGGGTGGCACTTGAGTTCCGCCCTCACCTCGGGGCCGACGCTGTTTAGAAGGATGGTGAGGCGGCGGTCCTCGGAGAGTTCTGGCCTGCTGGACCAACAGGCCCGGAGCTGTCCCTCAAACCTCTCTGCACCTCCTCTCCCCATGTCGCCGTAGAATGTGTCGATCCTCGGCTGCTCTGCTGCCATTATAACGTAGGGCTGTGTTGGCATCGGCGGTGGTGCTGGGGGTTGTTCCTCATCTGAACTTCGGCTTCCTGTTGTTCGTGGCATGGTTGGGCTTTCTAGACTTACAAACTAACCCTTCTGTGTATCCCACTTCTGACACCAGAAAATGTTGGATGAACTACGAGTGGGTAATGTGGTTACTGCGTGGGTTCAATAGTAACTCCCTTAAGGATACACAGGATTAACAAACACAGGGTTCTGCTGGCAATCTTATTTATTCAAAAGCCTAACAAAGGTATCGCTACCAACAAAAAAAGCCCAAAAAAAGAAACCCAGAAAAAGAAGAAGCCCAAAAAAAAGAAGCCCAACCAGCCATAAGCCAAAGTTTCTCCGGGTCCTGTGCTACCGCTACATGCCTTATGGGGCGGGGTGGCGATGGCAAGCGTCGGCAAGCCTCTGAGCTGCTACGGGCCCGGGTTGCTGGGCGGGGTTCACTGTGCTGTCGGCTCTTGTCTCCTGCGTCTATGATGGAGTGTGTTGACCACTCGAACCGCATCTTATTTATGAGCCCGCGCGGACGTCCGAGAGAGCTATTACGTAGCCCGTGTTGCACAAGTGAAAGGCTCGGACATGGAGTCCAGCCCGACAACATAACCGGTTAGGGTCCTAACACAATCGAATTTACAGTACGGTTAAAAGGGTGCACACAAAAGTCAATTAGGTATCCCAGTAAACTGCAGAAATTACTCTAACGACCCCTCCAGCAATAATTGAATAAATTTGACCCAGGTTGGATTTATCGGGGATAACATGCGTCTAACTCGTGGTTTACTTTAAATCCGAGATCCTCTTATTAATTATTTCAATAGGATATGTGCATCAAAGTACAACAAAATTGGTACCATTATAAAGTAGAAACTTGCTGCTAAAATTCTAACTGACTACTTATACCAGAAACCCGGTAATAGTTTTAATATAAATTTTTAAAGTGTCAGGACTAACAACATTCGACAATTTTGTGCGGGATACTTTCGTCCATTAATACGACGTATCTCCATTGATAACAAACGTTATCATGAGTACCTATTTTGTACCGATAGGGTATTGTCTACTCTCAAAAATGAATTCGGGTTCCCGTCTTTCTGTCGGTGGATAACAACGAAGGAGCGAGTTGTAAGAAACTCAAAGCCATGATATAAGAGTTGGAAGCCCGGTACATTTCCAACTGACCAATCAAAATGCGCGCTTTTCACCGTGATGTGAATAACGGGTCCCGCGCTAGTATTACAAGGGAAATAATCCAATTAATGGTACTCGGCCAAGTGTCCATAAACTACTATGAGTGGCCGTCCCTCACTCACGCACTAGAGCTACCATGAAAGCACATTAAAAATAGAAAGTCGTTCATCCTCTCACAATAGTATGTTATGGCAAAAATTCGATGGATCATGTTGCATGAACATGTCTTGTTAGTAAATTCTTTGATAGCGTATTTGTAGAAATGTATAGGGGCCTACATTTTATGTAGCTCATGGTTTAAGGCACTGGATTAGTGTCACTCACGTTCGTTGGCATGTTGTAGTTGTTTTTGTAGTTGGTTGCCATTGAGTAAAATTTGCACGGTACTGTTTGTTTGGCACTGACATACACATCCCAATGGATGAAATAATTAACGGACTCATAAAAATGAAGTCATTTTAAATATTTTTTTGTGTACAAATACACAGTTGTTAAATCCCTTGGCAAGGGACGTGTTAAGCTTAGGATGGTAAAGACGGACAAGGTCTTTTCTTTTTTTCTTTTTATTTCATTTCACTCGCGAGTGACATTCCCTTACTCACTATAAGTTATAACACATAAGTTCAATCTTTCAAATACCTTGCAAACTAATCCAGTGTCTTAAACCGTAATGTACATGAAATGTATATCTTTCTACAAATAACCTATCAAAGAATGATACTCACTGACAAGAAATACTGTTAATGTAACACGTTTTTTATATATAGTTGATACACATACATTGCTGCTTATAAATTCTAGAATGATTTGTAGGCATACGCTGCCATTTTTACACTCCCTCTCATATCTTTGCAATTTCCAAGATGATGATGATGATTGTGATATTGATATTTCTCTATATTTTCAAGAGTAAATAACATGATTTCGTGTTCTTATTGTTATCATTATTACTGGTTAGCATTCTGTAACGTTTCAAGTGGATCTGGACAGGTGGAGTTCATCAGTCGCAAACATTAAGTGCCTATTTAGTTTTATATCTGCTGGATGATGGAATTGCACTATCTGTCAGTTGGATTATCATTATTATTTTTTTCCGTGTGTTCTTTTCTGGCCTTTTCTCCCTACATCATTGTAACAAAAAATACAATGCATGTTTTACTCATGGCCAACTAACTATCAAAATAATAATAATAATAATAATATCATCAACACTCACGAGTGAAATTAATGCTGAAGTCTAATCATGTCAGTTTGAATGGATACTCAACTCTTTTGTATATCAATGCATTTTAATGCATGTTTGTTCCTTCTAAAATGTATAATGATTTACAGGAGTCGAGAATGTAGGCCTATGTATGTACACCAAAGTAAACTAAGGCTGAAATAAACTGTTATTATTATTTTCTCTAAATTGCATTATGACTTGTTGGTGTCAAGAATGTGTTCGTGTATGTCTTAATATGATATCTGATGACAGTGATGAAGAACAGGCTGAAATAAACTGTGGTCTTGACTTGTTTTTAAAGAAAAAGCAGGAGGTATAATCTGGACTGGGGGGGTATAGTCTGGCCTAGCCCAAAGTAACCCCGGGGTATAAACTGGCCTAGCCCAGAATATACCCCGGGGGATATTCTGGGCTAGGCCAGTTTAACCCCGGGTATATTCTGGGCGGGGGGTATATTTTGGCCTGTTACACCGGCTACGGTGGTCCTGACGGTCTTATCTGGTTTAGTAGAGCGCTGCTAGTGCTATTGGGTTGGCGCAACTCGTTTTCGTCCTGTTCTATGGATATTCATTCCTAGCTGTGTGGAGAACTTCCTGCCACATACACATGAAAAGTGCATTCGTTGGCCTGAAATTGTAGCCTTTTTTGGCCAGGCATGGTTGACACTGGAATGTTTTCAGTGGATTCATCCCCCCCCCCCCCCACCTCCACCCCAAATTTGATCGATGAATCTTGAGGACATTTTGTTGTTATTTTGGCAACAGCGCATTTTTTTTTCACTGGGTCCAGCCGGTCTTTCCCAAGTTCCCCTTTCTTTCCAGGTGTCCATCAGTCTTGTCCTGGTCATCGTTCACTCTATTCTCGAACGGCAGTGGACAAACCAGGGGTCTCGAAGAAAGTCTCGGGAGAGCAAAACTATAAGTATCATCAGACATCGAACACCGTGCACTAGAGGGTTAATGGTGAACGCTTTAGAACCTACTTAAATTTAAATGGCTCCTCAGCTTTCTTACGTGTCTTATAAAAGAGCTTTGCAAATACATGTAATTATAAACAAATTAAGGGTTACCATATGAGGTACACCGCCATATGGCTGCAGTCGGGCACCTATTTTCATATTCTTAGTACTGGTACTAATCGTCGCATGGTGTGTAGCCTAAAAAGTAAAAAAAAAGAACACTTTGAGGCCTAACTCGCCCGGGGGGGGGGGGAGTGTGGAGAAGAGAGAAACTCTGAACGTTATATGGATGTGGGAGTTGTAATACCGGTAGTTAGCAGTTGCTGTTTTCAGTAATACCAATGTATTCAGTTTAAAGGAGATCGGGTTGTGAGTCATTAAATTTTCACCAATGGGAAGCTTTTACGTTCTACAATGTCCGACAATCATTTTGAACGCTTCACGGAAATTTAGTTGTGTATTATATCAATAGGAAGCTTTTTCAACCATTGATATAAACCACAGCCTGGCCTCCAACGAAATTGTAGAGTGTTTTGTGTTTTGTTCTATCCATACTTTATTAACTTTCAGTTTCATTGTTTCCAACTTGATGGCATTTGAAATGGTTTGCAGGACCAAAAATAATATGTTTCATGAAATAATTATTAAATCATAGACAGAAAAGGGACGCATAGACGCTGAGAATTCTTTCCTTTGTGTGGCGTTGGAAAATATGGCGGAAATTAAGACGAAAAATCGATCGTCACCAAAAATGTGAAGTTATTGTCTTGAGAGCAACTAGTCGTGCTGTTACGAGGGGTGTAACTTGGGCTGATGACCCTCAGGGCATGTAACAATAATAATATAGATAATAACAAAATAGTGCATTTGAAAATTAATTGAATTCAATGATTAAAAATCTGGCTGAATACTTACACAATTAGCACACAAAACTGGTTGCACTTTTAACTCTTTGTAATACGGTAGTAAAAATGAAAAACGTAACAAAAAGGGTAAAATACACTTTCATTGTTAAAGAAAGGAAACCTAATGGATAACAGCACTAAACCACATACATTGTGCTTGCTTCTCACTGAAACAAACCAGATTTTAAAAAAACACAAAAAACATGGACATATAAAGGGGGGGGGGGGGGTACGAGGGTTATGAAATGAAATGTCAGGATTCCCACAGGTTCCTCAAAAAAAAAAAAAACATTATTAAGGACATTAAGGATTTCTTTGGACAAATATTGAAGAATTCTCAAGGATCTTTAAATACTCTTCCTCAACAAATTTACGAATGTTCTGGGATCCTAGCGTGTTTAAGTATCTGCAATAACACAATCAATCCTTACATACTTCGTTTAGTACTGTCAGAGCCTATTGTCAATCGAACCGAAAATCGACAAAGGCGAGCCTTTAGATTACACCCCCCCCCCCCCTTTTCCAAAAAAAAATAAAATATATATATAAAAATCGGGAAACTTTTTTTGTCTGTACCACAATAAAACAAAGAAAATTACGGCAATCTGGTATTTTAGGAACTTTTTGAGGAACTTTGGATAATTTTGAATACCAGTATTAAAAGGGCTTTTGAAAGAGTTAAATTTAACATTAAGAAAAACAACAACTTCAAAGACTTTTTAAGTCATCCGACTAAGCCGGCAATTAATTTTTGACGATACCCCAAGTATTTTCCAGTTTCAATAGATGAGGAAGTTTCATTATTTGGCACATCGGTTAGACAAGAAAATAATTTCGCCCTGTCTTTGAACGCCTCTCCATTCCTGCCTATCTGAGTTCCTAGTTTGTCAAAAATCAGGTAAAAAGTGGTACTGCGAAATTAATTATCCCGTGCCACTGAAAATAAGTTTCTGGTACCCCTTTTCCCCAACCCGTGGTGCCCCATATCCCCTTGATGCCCCAAGACAGGTGCTTAAATTGCTTAATGGTTAATCCGGGCCTGACCTAGACCCACGATTAATACATGGAGGCCTACTTAAATGCTGATAAAAATAATATAATGCTGACTGAAAAACAGACTAGTCATGAATAGGAAATGTATTTATTTCATGGCAGGTCTAGCACTTTATAGAGCATTACACTTGCCATGTCCTAAAAAATATCCTTAGCCCAGGTCTGCTTTTTACATCCTTCTTTGCACACAATTAATTTATAAAGAGGGAATATGGCCCATGCCAGGGTCCTAAAACAAAAACAATGAATGAAAGCTACATTTTTATAACAGCTCCTACTGTAGGTCCAGTTAGTATCACACTGCACTGAAGATACTCTAACGAAGTCAACCGTGAAAATGATTTAATCACTTATGTTATTTCAAAGATTATGTCAAGTTTCATCAAGAAGGAGCCCCAACCCACCGACTTGAATATCAAACTCTATGGTGCTCTGCCAGAGCTGCAGAAAACCGTAGATTTTCTTAGAAGAACAAATCTGCAGATTTAGATTGGTGAACGAAAGAAGAAGAAGAAGAATCAAGAAGGAAGGTATGTTCGAACATCATGATATGGAAACGCTTATTCCAGTCGGGTGAGTTCTAAAATTTTCGTGTCCAATAGGCCTATTATTTGTTTTCATTCTCTCACAGTTGTGTAGATTTTAATCTTCCCCATAAAGATGATCACAACTTTGTACTGTCTGTGTATTTGTCATGGTTGAGTAGTCATGGTCTCGGCTGATCGTGCTCAAGTTTGCGGAAGTTCCATCATTTAGAGATCTTTTTGGAGGTTTCTGAACTTACTTTCAGCTCCCATCCACTTGTCTCTTTTCTCTCTCCATTTATTGTTTGAGTACCTGTCTTCCTGTGTTTGGCATATTATTGATTTTTGCTGCCCTTCATAACCCGTGAGATAGATCCAGCTAGATCAGATCTAGGCGTAAATATGACATTATGATATTATGGAAATACTAACAGTAGGCTTACTTCAAGACAGAGGTAACCTATCGTATTCATGTTCCTGTACAATGTGAACGTTTAATATGGGATGACAATGCCGCAGATATTTATTTCATATGGTCCAAGACATCTAGTTTTCAATTAGCAGTCAAGTTCATGCCCTGTGACTCCGACTTTACTCCGAGCAGTAAAAATCAGATAGGCCTAGGCCTAATAGCTTTTTTTGATGAGTAGCAGAATGCGGGAAATAATATATTGTGGCTTTCAACAAAATAGGAATCAACAGTGGATGTGATAAAACTCTGAAATTTTATCAGGCTTTTTTGCAATAATATTTCTTTCTACTTGTATCTCTCATAGACACACAATGGCTTCACGTGTTGAGTCGTCTACTACGTCATCTGAAAACTTGGCCCATAGCCCACGAGTGATTTATGGGGGTCAGAAGTCTTGGTCATTTGACAGTGACATAGATTATGCAGGACCTTTTGAGCCACTTGTCATTTTAGAGTTCAATCCTAAGTCATCACCAGCAGCGCAAGAATGGTTGACAGCCAAGCTACAGGCACCCAGGATTGATGGGGGAGCAGACCTACTCATTCGTTCAAACTACATGGAACATACCAAGGTGGGGTATTCTTTCAGACTGACTTCACAGCATCTCTGGGCAGGTCTGCACATCCGCTATGTTGCAACAATTGAAAGATGTGTTTCAAAACGTAATTTGCACAATATTTGAAAATAATTTGGAGAAGAGCTCTAAATGTATTCCCACAACTGTTTTTTACCCCATATTGTCACCTTATGAAGGTTAAGAATTTGCAATCTTTTACTCCAGTGAATTAATGACCAGGTTCTACGACAAGGTGCCTTTCTCCAAGCTGTCCTTTCCATGCTCTTTGTTATTCTTCAGCACGAAATATCAAATTTGTTTTCATCATTTCTCTCAGGAGACTGTTCTATACGTAGGGGCCAGCCTTGACAGATTACTGATTGGCGCTGAGGAATTAAAGTTGCCAAAGCTGCACAAGGATGGCACTCTGCGGGATATGTCCCTGACCGATCTTGCCAACTTTAAGGGTGCAGGTCAGTAATAGAATTGCACTGATGTGGAATCCTCTCGGAAGAAGAATGATTAATAGGTAACCTTTTCACAGCAATTAGACCTTGGTATGCTCAGTTACTAAGGCATGTATGGACAGACGGAGGCAGTTCCCAATAAATTTGCTGTTATGTACTATTTTCTCCAGAAACATTTAAATAAAAAAACCTGTCAATTGTGTGAAACAAAAACAACAGAAGCATTTAGGTAAAAGTAATGTCACCATAGCAACAAACTTAACTGGACCAACAGTGTAATAACAAATGTGCACATGCACAGACAATTCAAAGAACATCATCAAACATGTGCCTGTCACATTATGCTTCTAATCTTCATTATCCCAGTTTGCTACAATCCAGACCTTTTTGATTTGCAGGAATATTTTGTTAGTTGCTGTAATTTTTCTCTTTTTGTTTTTATGCATTTTTTTTTCATCCGCCAGAACTAATTTCACATTTTTGCCTCATTTCTGTAGACGTTCAACAACACTCAATGAATTTGTCTTAGCCCTTTCAGTACCGACACAGAAATTGTTATAAAATCTTTATTGTTCTATCAGTTTTAAAGTATGGCTCTCCATTTGTAGCTTGGAATTACCAGGTAACTTCATAATTTAGATTAACATTTTTACCTTCTGAAGTATCTAAAAGAATTACATTTAGATGTAAACTAGATTTCAGAAAATCCAGCATTCAAGGCTTCAACTGTCAATGGGTTAAATATGACAGTGTGTTTTCTTTCAATGTAGATGGTGATCTCAGCTGCTTTCTGACGACTGCTGAAAAACAGAGAGTTATTCTGAAGGCTATGGAAAGTGTACGTGCAACGGAAGAAGAAACTTCAATTCCTGGTCACCCTAGGTGTCATTTGTACCCAGGGAAGAGCATTAGTAAGTTATTACATCATGAAATGATTGTTATGGCCGGACCAGGCAATTTTTGAGTTGTCACTATTATCAGATTTCTTTCATATTATAAGTTTATCATTATTTCTTTGGCAAAGGACAGTGGTAATGACATGAACATTTTTTAAAAATTTAAATATTTTTAAGGGTAGGGATGATAGTCAGCTTTCTCCATCAGAAATATCGATAGGGGTCATTCGTGAAGCACATTTATGTTCAATTTTAGCTCTTTTTTTTTGCCCCACCCCCTATGTCTGCTTTTCATATGTTTGGCCTCTGTCCCCACGCCCCTCATGTTCGAGCGTACAGCCAGGAAAACAATGAATGTTCATGATAAAACCCTCATGTTTTAATACTTTAAATGGTATTTTCGCATGGACCATTGACTTATTTTTTTTGTACATAAATTAAAGCATGACCTGTGTTCTTTATTTTCACACAGTAAAGAAATATCTGAGCCGCCACATTGTGACCAATCTCTTCCCCCTCCACGAAGAAGAAGCACTGAAACGCCTGGGGCATGACTGGTACACCCTCAAGAATTACTTCAGACCTCAGCCCATCCGTAAGAGAAAACTGTGGTCCTCTCTGTTATTCTGCTTCTTTCTGTTTGCTGATGTTATACGCAAAGTTTTTTCCGTTAGACGTCCAGCTTAATATTTATAGTGTCGGAGAACTTCACCTATCTTGGCAGTACACTGTCTTCCGCGGCTCGTGTTGATACTGAAATTCTCTCAAGAATCAGCAAAGCCAGCTCTGCATTTGGCAGGCTTCGAAAGAGAGTATGGGATGTCGCCGGCATTCGCACAGACACTAAGCTGAAAGTGTACAATGCTGTGGTCCTTCCCACCCTACTCTATGGGGCTGAAACCTGGACAGTGTACCAATCGCATTCCAGAAAGCTAAATCACTTTCATCTGGCCTGCCTTAGAAAGATCCTAAGGATCAAATGGCAGGATAAAATTCCAGACACTGAGGTCCTCAATCGTCCCTTCAGAAGACTGTCATGGACTTTGATATTTGGGGTCACAGGATACTTGTCGTCTGGAGTAGGCTGATGGAGCACTTCCGTCTTCTTTGTGCTTATTGTGAGGCCAAAGTTGTCACAGGCACTAGAGAACTTATCAACACAGTTTTGCATGCTATCCTCATCGTGTGCCAGAAGTGCACAATCATCAGCAAATAGTAGGTCACAGACTTGAGTACTTTTGGTTTTGGTTTTTGCCTGAAGTCTCCTGAGGTTGAATAGACTGCCATCAGTTCGGTACTTGATGCTTACCCCTTGAGGAGGAGAGCTAAAGGCTTCTTGTAGCATTGCAGAGAACATGATGCTGAACAGAGTTGGGGCTAAGACACAACCCTGTTTTACCCCATTTGTGACAGCAAAGGGCTCTGAAACACTGCCGTTGCTTTTGACTGCAGCTTGCATGCCATCATGAAACTGGCGCACTATTGTGATGAATTCGGGTGGACACCCAAACTTCGCCAAGATTTTCCAGAGGCCTTCACGACACACTGTGTCAAATGCTTTTGTGAGGTCAACAAATGTGATATACAGCGCTTTATTTTGTTCCATGCATTTTTCCTGAATCTGTCTGGCAGCAAAAATCATATCCGCCGTTCCCCTCTCTTTACGAAAGCCACATTGGCTCTCGTCAAGCAAGTCATTTGACGAGAGGTGATCAAGAAGGCGATTCAGAAGCATTCTTGCCAATATTTTGCCAGCAATTGAAAGTAGAGAGATTCCCCGATGGTTGTCACAGACTTGGCTGTCCCCTTTGTTTTTGTACAGATGGATGATTGAAGCATCTTTGAAGTCCTGTGGCAGCTTCCCTGCTTTCAACATATGATTGAACAACTCGGTCAACCTTTCAATAAGCTTTTCTCCACCGAAGGCATACACCTCAGCAGGAATTGAATCCACGCCTGGTGATTTGTTAAAGGACATCTGATTTGTGGCAGTCCGGGTCTCATTTGCTGTGAATGGCTTGGCAAGAGCTGCATTAATAGGAGTCTGAGGGAGGCGGTCAATGGACTCAGTATTTATATTTGATGGCCGATTTAGCACACCTCCGAAATGTTCTGCCCAACGCTGAATTATGGCATTCAATTCAACAATGCGTGTTGAACCATCTGACGCAAGAAGTGGCGTAGTGCCAGAGCGGGATGGTCCAAACACAGCTCGGAGGCTCTCAAAGAACTTTCTAGTGTTGTTTGTGTTGGCATATTTCTGAGTTTCTCATACTCGCTCTTCAAGCCAGTCATTTTTCATTTTCCTCAGCTTCTTCTGGAGTACACCCTTACATGCACGCAGTGCATCAGCTTTTGCTGTGGAAGAGGGGTCACTGCAGTGAGCTTGGATGAGACTATTTTTTTCTTTGATGAGCACTTTGATTTCATTATCATTATCATTGAACCAATGCTGGTGCTTGCGGACAGGAAAACCAACTGTGCTGCTGGCGCAAGAGTGTACCGTCGTATTTAGGTCAGTCCAGCTCTGTTCAATGTTCTCAGGGTCAAAAGTCACGCAATCCAATTTTGAGGAGAGTTCTGATGAGAGCTCGCTCTGTTTCTCAGCTGAGCAGAGTTTTGAAACATTTAGGCGTTTAGGTGGCGCTTTCCCTTGAGGGCGTCTATTGCGCCTCAATGTTAGTCTGAGCTTGCAAACGAGTCTGTGGTCAGTTCCACACTCGGCACCACACATCGCCTTTGTTACAAGGACATCCTTTCTGTCAGTCTTCCTCACAATGACATAGTCTATGAGATGCCAATGCTTTGAGCGGGGATGCATCCATGACGTTCTGTTTCTCACGGGGAGACTAAAATTTGTGTTGGTAATGAACAGGCCAAATTCAGCGCACAAAGTAAGTAAGCGCAACCCATTGTTATTGCATGAAGCAACTCCATGAGGGCCCAAAACATTTGGCCACGCTGAGATTTCGGAGCCAACCCTAGCATTGAAGTCCCCCAAGAGAATCAGCTTATCAGCTGCCGGGACAGAGCATATGACAGATTCTAGATCAGAATAGAACTTGTCTTTGGCTTCATCTGGGTTTGTCATGGTGGGCGCATATGCGCTAATGAGGGTGGCTGACTGGCTTTTCCCAACTGGGATCCTGAGTGTCATTAGCCTGTCATTTATTTCAATTGGCATGGACTGCAAGTTTCTGACAAGGTCATTTTTAATTGCAAACCCAACACCATGCTGTCTCGGTTCGACTGCACCCTTGCCTTTCCAGAAGAAGGTGTATCCACCACTGAGCTCTTTGAGTTGGCCACTATCAGGGAGTCTGGTCTCACTGAGTGCCACTATGTCCAGGTTGTACCTGCTGAGCTCAATGGCAATAAGTGCAGTGCGTCTTTCCGGGTTGTTTGAGTTGTCCTGTAGTGTGCGTATATTCCAGGCTCCTAGCCTGAGTAAGCTGAATTTCTTTTTGTTTCGACCGCAAAAAGGGATCCCCACTGGTCGCGGTATACCAGTCAGGGTGATGTGAAGTGGGCTTTCTTTAGGGCACCTTTTCTAGCCCCTTCCTCAGTTGAGGTGAGCAGTGCTATCCTTAAATAAGGCTGCTCAGCTACTGTGGGTGCTGCCTCCCCACGCCTCCACTTCAATCGACAATGAAGCGACCATAGCCCACAGCCACCAACGTGTAGGTCTGTGCTAACAGCTTCCAGTCTATCCAAACCTGCTCCCATCGCCGTTGGAATTTTGAGAGGAAAGAAGACGAGACAAAGATGAAAGAAGACGAGGTGAGTGTTAAGACTGGCGCAAAGAATTTGTTTTTAGTGAGAAAGAGCTGCGCAAACATCAGACTCACTCTCTCGCCTGGACACAACTTATCCAAGTGGCAAGACAGGGTCAAGACGACTGGAAATGTATCCAGGTGCAGGAGGATGCCAGAGGGACAGTCATATTGCCTGACCGGCTGCCTGTAGGCTACTCCACAGCCTCGCAGTCCCAACTGACTAGGGTGAAAGACCCAAACCAAAGAACACCAATACTGGTGGATGCTCTGTGTCACGATATCCAGGCCAGAGTGACGGTATATTGCCATCTGCCCTATCAATCAACCACTGGCCTGCTGCCGCCAGCTTCGAAGCTGCGTCCGGGAAGTTTGCTCAATTCTTCGTCTGTGATTTAGGCAAACAAGCCTATGGCCACACCGCTACGGGGGGCCAATATGAAGGACTCAAGTACTGAGGGTCACATTGTGCCCTAGCATGTGGCCGTTGGGTTAGATGAAACCTCCTCCGCCCTGGCCGTTTGCACCGACAGGTGCACGCCCACTGATACCATGCTAGCGTACCAGTTCATGAAACAGGTTGTACTGGATTACATGTTACCAGTAGCAGATTTTTCTGACTGTAAATAAAACTTACTGTTAAATACATGTTTGCTTATGGGTCTTGACTATTGGGACACCTTGAATAGTATTTCTTCCATATATTTCCTTTAAGGCGGTCCACAGTATTTGAGAGAAAGCTTTTCTTTCCTCTATGGAAAGGGTTTGCTCAGTTTGACCCAGTTCAAACTTATTCTCTGTTTTTCCTTTCACCAGGTTCCTTAAATGTATGGCTGTTGTTATAAGTATGTATGCACCCCAGGTGTTTTGCTTTATGCACTTATCCCTAAGGACATCCCTATCCTCAGCCCTAACTCTTATCAAATCCCTGCTCCTGCCCCCTACCCTTTCAACCAAAAAACAGGAGGAAAACAGAAAGAAAATCTGAAAGAGTAATTAATTAAGGCTGTTCTTAGGAGTAATTTGGGAGGAGCTCTCTAGCTCTGGGATCGCAAAAAGCTTTAAAATGGGTCCCCCTACACAAAAAACTGGGGGGACATACATACTTTTAACAGCATTCTAAATGTAAATGTTTTACTTCTCTTCTTGATCTACAGAGAAAATTCAAGAGTACTTTGGGGTGAAAATTGCCATTTACTTCTCTTTCCTGGGTGTTTACACCATTTCTCTGATCCCACCGGCCCTGATTGGCATCATTTACTTCTTCTACCCCTGGTACAGTATGTACAGGGAAGCAACCTTTGGTATCTTCAACCTTATCTGGTCGACTGTCTTCCTGGAGGGATGGAAAAGATACTGTAATTCCCTGTGTTTCAAATGGGGAACCATTGACGGGTCGATGAATTTTGCCAAAAGGTGACACAAGAACGTTTTTGATATTTTCACGTTTATCAGGGGAAACCTATCATGGAATCTCACAATTGCGAACGACTTAATTTTTTTCTAAGACAGAAAAGTTATCTTTTGCTTGAAACAGGGTTCATAGCGGACCTTGAGAACCTGGAAAAACCTTCAAAACGAAAATTGTTTTTCAAGGTCTTGAAAAGCCTGGAAAACAGAGCACAACCTTGAATAACCTTGAAAAACAAAAAACGCAATCGAATTGAAAAAACAAAAAAATTGGGCCTAGGCCTATCGGAAACGGAGGCGGCCGTGTAGTCGCACAGGTTTTTACGGGCATAAGCAATTCACGGACATGCGTAGTTTTTGTCGCGGTGTTTTGTGGCCTTGAAAATGAAAAAGTTGACCTTGAAAAACCTTGAAAAAAACTTGAATTTTCTCATCAAAGTCTGCTATGAACCCTGTAATGAAATGTATTCCTTATCTTAATTACACTTTTAGATATGAATAAACATTTTGCCAGTGGGCAGTTGGAACGTTTTTGAAACTAGTCTTTGAAGCTGTTGTTAGGGGAGCGTAGCATTTTACATAGAAAGCTACAACTGAGCAGTGAACACAACTCAGTATTTTCTCTAGTTGGTTTTATAATTGGGGGACGAGGTGGTCTTAGAGCAGGTATATCAAACTGAAAGTTCCTGAAGGGCCACATGGGTCACATTATGTCATCATGGGGGCCACACACGGCAAATATTTGCACACAGTACAACTAATTGAAGTCATGAATAAAATTTACTGCAGGATATTTTGTTGCTTGGTATGCACATACACTATGTATACGAATGTTTTAGCAGCATTCATGAATACAAACTAATAGAATAGTTTGATCAAAAAAATTAAGGACATAGTATTTTCGTATTTTGCAACAGCAACAAAAACATAGTTAAAAGAACACAATAGTATAAAACTGAAACATTTATTTGCTACTATTCGAAAGGTTTTAGTGTTTTGTCCTGAGGTTTGACACCTTTTTTGGCTGACAATTTTTGGTATGTCCGGCTGAAGTGTCTGTGTAGTTCCGACTTTGATCAAAGATGTCAATGCTAACTAGTCAGCCTTGTTCTCTGAGAGGTTTTTGTTGATTTCATGAAAGAAAATAGCTGTTCACACACATAGGTAGAACCAAACATTGCCATTTATATTACGAAAAAATATGATAAAATATATAAAATTCATATTACGAAGATAAAATGTGCTCGCACTGTAGAAACCATTACGAGGGCCGCAACTTTGCTTTTAAAGGGCCGCATGTTTGACATGCCTGGTCTAGAGGCAAGGTAGCTTGCCTCTCATGCCAAGGGTCCCGGGTTCAAAACCTGGCTGGTGCAGGCATGTTGGAAGTTTGGGATTTTTTGCATATTTTCGTGTCCCTGATCTTAGGTGGGTAGGATTGAGTACCTAGTCAGCAGATAGTTAATGTGTTATTTCTTCATGTTCATCTTATGTAGCTTTGAAGAGCCAAGGGCAGACTACTATGGTAAGCTGGGCAAGAATCCAGTGACAGGAAACCCAGAACCTGTGTACCCTAAATGGAAAAGAGTCCTAAAATTCTACCTGGTCACTGTGCCAATTATCACCTTCTGCTTGACCATGGCATTTTTTGTCATGCTGACCTACTTCTGGGCGGAGCAGTGGATGAAGAAACACTCTCCCAAAGATCGTGGCATTTTTTCGACAATCAATAGTTTCCTCCCTACAGTGGGCTATGCGGTGGCTATTGGAGTTCTCAACAGCATCTACAGAATTGTTGCTGTCAAACTCAATAAATATGGTAAGTTGATCTTTACTGAAATTCATTCTGTCTGTTTGTACCCTCAAATACGCAGCCATTTTTGTACCGACATGAATGAAACTTTTTATGCAGTTGCTTTGGTCTGAAGGGATGCCTTTTGTGAACCTTTGCCACACATCGCTAAAAACAGTGCACGGTGTACATTGTGGTGTCTAATCAACATCACACTCCTAGAGAACAGTTTATTGGGATATCCTCTTAAAAGTATGGTGTCTGTCAGACCCCAGTGAGTACATAACTATAACAATAAAATCCTTTTAGGATATTATATACGGCTAAGGGGATAACAATAAAATCCTACTCTAAAATCTTCTTTAAAAGTTGGAGACTCCAGGACATACAGATAAGATAAGAATCACTTTATTGTCCCATGAGGGAAATTCTCTTTCACAGAGTGTTTATGAGCACATACATGGTACACATATGTGAGCGAGCCTCACTAACCTCAACTGAAGTCGCATTTTTTCACTTTTGAGTTATGAATATCACCATAAAGTATAAAATCTCATCTTGAATTTGCTGTAAAAATTATTGCAATGCTCCTTTTCATCGCAAAGTTATGGCTTTTTAATGACATCTGCCCCCCCCCCGGTCAAAACGGAAGCAAACTTCCGAGAAAATTGCCATTAAAGATGGAAGAGCGATTTTCGCTTTTTTACTATCTCCATAGCATCAGGTACTTGTAATTAACCTAGGGCTTTGAAACTTTGCATGTCTAGGTCTATATAAATGATACATGCCGTGTGAAAATTGTGTGACAATAGGTTTATTAATTTTGAAGTTATCTGGAGTTCGATGAATCCCATTTCTGAAGTGATATTGGATGTCAAAGGCAAAATTAAAGGCATTAAAAGCAATATTTAGAGGCTGATTTGAGACATAATATTTTCACAGAATGCAGAAAAATAGTTGAACTTCAAGTATCGTCCAAAATATAAAAATCATCAAAAAATCAGATATTTGTGTTTCATCATGATTTTCTCCGTTTGGTCCAGTGCGACTTCCGTTGAGGTTAGTGGGGCTCGCTCACATATCTTATATCTCATTACATAAACATATCACAGCTCTATAAACTCGGTAACAGGCATACATGAAGTGACATGGTAAAAAACCTCAGTGAAATGTGGCACACATGTAAATAAAATGTCTTGTGGTGAATTGCAGAGGTCAAAAGCGATCTTTTTTATTTTGCAGGCAAGCTTGGTAAAGATGCATGTGGGCTGGTGAGGACACACATGCATATTTGAAAATTTTAAGGCTATGGGAAGATGGGCAGTGGTATCATTGAGAAATATCTGGAATTTCCAGAAAAACTTCCCAGAAATAAGATAATTACAAATAATCTTAATTGCTGCTGGCTCCATTAGGCCCAGGAAGTACGGCGAAGGTTAACAATGGGTGCAACTGGCCCACTTTTTACTTATCTTTGGAACAAGTGAGAAAGCCAAGTTAATAAGATGAAGGCATAAAACAGAAGTGCTCATAGCTGCAGTTATAAAGTTCCATCATATATTGTATGTCCGTGTAGCTAATTTCCCACTGTATGGACTAAAAAGGGATTAAGATCATTTGTGTTACTGACACAGAAACAATTTTGTTCATTTCTCTACAGAGAATCATCGCCTTCAGTCATCATATGAAAACCACCTGATACTGAAACTAGTACTGGTGAGTCAAAATACTCAGTCAGAGTGAGGTGGTGTTTTATTTCCTATTGTCAGTCCTATCTGGTATAGTAGAGTAGGAGAGTGGGATGTTTGATCAAGTTTTCTCCAGTCATGTCACACGAAGATATTCTGCCTTGCCAAAGTGAATGACTTGTCTGTTAATCACCACTCACTGAAATGACAGTAGAGCAGTGTTCATGTGGGAAAATTTGGGAAAATCCATTTGTAAGCCTCATAGATGTTGTCCCTTATCAGTCAGTGACCTGAATGTTTGACCAACTGGACATGTTTCCCTTTCTCTCTCCCTCTCTGTCTTCCACCCACCCTCGTCCATTTCCCCCTTTCTCTCTTTCTCATCCCCACTCTCTCCCTTTTTCTCTCTCGCCCTCTCCCTTTCTCTCTCCTTCCTGCTGTCTCCATCTCTCCCCTCCTTCTTTCTCTCCCCACTTCCTCTTTATCTCCCCCCCCTCATTCCACCCCTGTCTTCCCTCTCTTTCCTTCTTTCTCTCTTTGTTTATGAAACAATTCTACACATCCTAGATAAAAGAGGCAGTTAGTGGTTCATTTTACTGTACGAATTTACAAAGGCATTCCCTGTACATGGAAGGAGTGAAAAGATTTGGACCTCTTGATAAAATCTCATTCCTCAGGGCTAGTCTGTAATAACACTCCAAAGTCACATCAATAAAAAGTAATATTACTTTCATTTTTTCTACATATGAAGTGATTTTGAATTGTTGACTCCATTGAAGGATGTAAAAAGATAGATTACATATGAAGTGAGTTTGCATTGTTTGATTTCATTGAATGCTATGAAAAGATGTATTGGTTATTGTTTCTGAGTTTGAATCGCTTGACTGCATTGAATGCTATGAAAAGACAGATTTTGTTATGAAAATTAAAGTCATAGTTATGACTCCCAACAATTTATCTGAACTGTTACAGGTTGAGTAAATTTATGTAATTTTTTTTGTTGTTATTAATAATTATTATTGTTTTGTCTCCCCCCAGTTTGAATTTGTGAACTGTTTCATCTGCCTGTTTTATGTGGCATTCTACCTGCAAGACAGAGACCTCTTGAAAACAGTAAGTGTAGAGATTTACTGATTACTTCTTAGAATTTGGGTTTCAGAGTGTGGTAAATTACTGCAGCTCTTAGATAAAATATCCAAATCAATAGAGCCCACCCCGAGAAGGCTGTTTAACCCTTTCGTGTTTCTATTCTGGCTCTTGTGAAGCGCTCTAATGGCCGACTTCCTGGCTACGCGGCCGCCCTGATTTGTTTACATTTTTCAGCCCCATGGCCGCCGCTGCTGCGTGCCTTTACTAAATTGGAAATTATAGCCCCCATGTCGCATCTATGATAATGAAAGTTGGCATACTTATTGAGAAATGAATGAACTAAAAGATAAACCTATTTACATCGGAATGCTGAAATCTGCTTGTTGTTTTTGTGAATGTGAAATGCTGAACGTGGATGTATGACACTATCTCTGAGACAGACGGACAATACACTTATTACACACTATCGCATGCCAGCCCGTTTGTTATCCAAGCATACAACACTACCCATACAAAGGCACCACGCTAGTACATGCATGTACTATGTACTACAAGCGTGTGCCGATCAATACATGATGTAGGCTTACAGGGATGAACAGGCCTGTCGGATGACCATGTGTAATACAATACATTACTCGTAGGCCTAACCTACGCTTTACGGTTCAAACTGGGTCAGTGGGCATCTGAAGATTACCTGGTGATATCATTCACCATTTATAGCTATTCATGCACTGTTCTTCCTCTCAAAATTGTATGCAAAACGGGGGTACACTGGCCGGCCGGATACGGCCGGGTTGAACACGTGGCGGCGTTATAGACAAAGCTGGGTTTGGCCGGGTTGAACAAATCGTGGGCCATATTTAACGGCCAGTTTGGCCGGGTTAAACACGAAAGGGTTAAAGTACTGGTAAAGAATATACATGAAGTTGTATCAGCTATCACATGCCAGGGAAGCTTTGTGAGGCAGAGGATAAGGTTAAACACAAAAAGTGGGAACCTGAGATGGTAAAAATTGTTGGATACAATGTTTTAAAAATTAATTAAAATGTCAGATAATGTATAAAATTGTTGAAACTTTCCTGGAAATTATGGCCACATCTGAATAATAACAAATTTGGGCAAATGATTGTTTATAACATAAGTCTATCATAGAATTTGTTTATTTCCCTAAGAACTGAAGTGAGAGATTTTCTTCACTATTGAAACTAGTTGATGGAATTATGAGATACAAAATTTCTGCCTTTCAGTTCTTGGGCACTTTGCTGGTCACTCAACAAATCGTGGGACAGGTGCAAGAGGCCATGATCCCATTTTTCTTTATGCAACGTAGACAGAACCAAGTCGACAAAGCTCTCAAGAAAGCCGAAACAGCTGCCATGTCAAAGGAGACGGGCAGCAGCAGGGCCTCTGATATGGATGACACGTACAAAAAACAAGCAGCTTTGGAAGGCCTGATGGACAAATGGCTTGTATGTGATGGCAGAAACCCAGCCAGTGTTCCTATGTCAATCTGACTTAGATTTGTATGGGGTTTCCAAGGGGGTTGACAGGGCAGATTGCCTACATTTACATGAAACCAACCCCTGCACAGTGTTGTAGCCGGCGGATGTATGTCAGAACAAAATTATTCCTGAGTGCAAATATGAAGTCAATCAATACAGTTTGCTGGCTGGGAAATTTCTCTGTCTTTTAACTGATTTCTGTCTTCAGCAGCTGCTAGGAAATTTTTGGGGTTTTCGGTCAGATTTGATCAAATGAACTCATTTGTCTTAAGAACAGAGAAGGCATCATTTTGCTTTGGTGGCTTTTGTTTGGGCGTATGACATCTCAGGTTTGTGATAACATTTTGTTTGTTGTTTTTATTTTCTTTAAATTTGATGATTCAGTCTTTTTCACATTCCATAGGATTTCATATTTCTGTTTTCAGACATATTTGTCCTGGAAAATTAGCTGATCATTATTGTAATATGTGAGTGTGCATGAGAAAACCCACAATAAGTCGGCAACATGACATTTTGAGTTCTGTACATATAATAAATGTCAAGACATTTCTGATTAATTGAAGTCAGTGACCCCCCTAAACCAAGATTTTGAGAAAACGGCATTTAATCCTATAGATTGCAATAACAAATAGATCAAGTAATATTGGAGTGATTGTTGTTAGGAGACCGAAGTCTAATAACTAAGCCGTTATAGAGATCATATTGAGTAGTATTCACTGCTCATCTACAGTTTACCCTGTAACATGCCACAGTCCCCTAGAAACAGCCAAGTCGGAAGTTTTTGGATCTTGTTAAGAGACCGTAGACTAATTACAAAGCCGTTATAGAGATCATAGTAAGTAGTGTTCACTGCTCATCTACAGTTTACCTGTAACATGCCATGGTCCCCTAAACAACAGCCAAGTTGGAAGTTTGTGTCGGACCCATATTTTCACTTCAAAGCCGTTTTTCTCAAAATCAGTTCTGCCGACTTGTAGGTTTTCTCATGCACACTCACATATTGCTAAAATTGAGCATACATATTTTATGGATGGCTCAATGAAAATATACTTGTGTTCTGTGCCACAGGGATCCAACGATGAGTACTTGGAACTGTATATTCAGTTTGGATATGTCTACCTGTTCTCCTCTGCTTTCCCACTTGCTGCCTTGTGGGCGTTGGTCAACAACTTCATAGAAATTCGTTCTGATTCCTTCAAGTTCTGCAGAGTGTTCCAGCGGCCTTTCACAGAATATGCCAGTAATATTGGAGCTTGGCAGGTAGGAGATCTGTACCTTTGACACTTAACATTCATGTTATCAACTGTTCTCATGCTTTCAACTCGATTACATCGATATAGTGATGCATCAGGGACCATGATGTATATGTTTTGAATGACAAATTGTGCCAAAAGGAAAAAGTTGTATGTAGCAAAGCTTGCATAAGAAATAATACAGAAACGTTACAACAAATGCAAAGGAAAAGGAAAAACAACTTCCTTTGCGTTTGATTGTATTGTTTTTATATTATTTCTCACATGAGGCTTTGCTACATACAACTTTTTTGGTTTTGCCACATTTTGGCTTTGCTCAAGCTTTGCTGTGACCCCACAGATTTTCTGTGCTGTTTTATATTTTGTCAATTTTTTTCAGGCACCTCTTGAGAAATTATACATTTATATCTACCATTTTAAGAATGGAAAACTTTCTTGTTTAGTTTTTATAATTATTACTGTGCAAGCTGGGTAAAAACAGTTACAAATTTCAACACAAGATGGCACTTGCCTCTCTGTGAATCACATCTTTTCAGAATGGGATAACGAATTGTCATCAATTATACATTATTGTTTCATTTTAGCAGTATGAAATGTGTGAACATGAATAAAATTTGGAGGCAGAGGTTTGAGAAACCCTTAGAAACGAACATGTGTTTTGGCTTGTTTTTATCATATTGAATTCAAGTGTTTTTATGCAGAGAGTGGAGAAAATAATTACTCGTGGCAGGTCTTTACAAGAATTTCAAGCAGATTTGGCTGTCTCGGTGGTTAAGGGTTTACTAGACAGGTCAGTGTGGTGTTCTCAGCCCACTTCGGAGTGCAGAGTACAATTTTGAATTAAGTAAAAGGCATAACATTTCTTTCTTTAGCTAATGAAAATCTCTCTCTCTCTCTCTTTCAAAGTGATGAGTTTCACCCGTTGTTTGATGTATATTTCTTTGTTTACATAGCCTGCCTTTGAGGTTGTGGGCCTTGTTTCAGTGATCACCAACTGTGCCCTGATAGGTATGGATCCAGAGGTGCAAAAACTTCTGCCTTCCAACCTGTCCCCGGTCAATATGGTGCTACTGTTTGTGGCTGCTGAGGTAAATTTGCTTGTTGTTGTTGTTTTCCTTGTATATTATTTTTTAGAGTGAATCACTATGGTCTTTTGAATTGTTTTTGGGTGGGGGGGGGGGGGGTGGGTATAAGATGTTTGGGCTGAAGATACCCCGTGTATATAAGGAAGTGTTTTCCATACTTTAATGAGTGCATAGGAACATATCATGGCCCATAATATGTATTCCACTTCATTTGATCCAAAAATCTTGAGATTGTCAAATTTGGACGTATGACAGGTGTACTTGCAAAAGGCGATTAGAAGTAGATTTTGTCGACAATTCAAAATGCTTGTTTTAACAGTTGTAAAATCTATATTAATGTCAGTACATGTGCAAAGGCATTTATAATTTTTCTGAAGATTTTTTTTGTCCTGAATTACCTTAAATTATCTTGGCTCAATGATGAGTTTTATACTGCTTGATCTGATTAAGTGAAGACGTTTTATGGTAACTCAAGGCATTAATGCCTGTCCCCCAACTTCAGATACCTCTACATGCCTGTATTGGTTACTTCTGCTGTTCAAAGACTGAGCGACATATGTGCTCATATCATAGTTTTGAGAAAAACACAAAAAACATGTGGCATAGCCAATCTACATTATAGATGCTTTTATTTATGAGTTTTGCCACACTAGGAACTGCTGTTTCAGTTTCTATCAGTCTTTGACATAAAAGGAAAAGGTCATGCTGTCAGTTACATCACTCTGCCTTTGCAGGGCAGGCTTGTGTGCTGTCTTCAGTATATATAACATGTGATGACCAAATGCGGCTCTTTGTCCTTCAATGTGCGGCGCATGGAAATATGTTGGCTGGGCTTTTTTTATTATTTTTGAAAACATTTGGTACATATTATGTGTCCTTTGTGATTACTGAAATTAATACAAATTAAAAGTTTAAAAAACTGCACACATGGGTAAATATTGTTGCATGCACGTATGTCTTAATATTTATATAAACCATTTGTAACAGAATGTGTACGTAACAATGAAAATATGTGTGTAAATTTTGTTGATATCTTGTGGCTCTCCAAAATCTGAAGTTTAACGTGTGTGGCTCTTACATTAGGCAAGTTTGGCCACCCCTGATATATAAAATTGCCTTGCCAATGCCATTGCGAACAATGTTTCCCCAGCATGTGGTGTTTGCAATCAAAGCCAGTGTTGCATTGCTGATCCCGGATGTTCCAAAGTGGGTGACACTACAGATGGCCAGACAAGAGTACTCTGCCAAAATGGCATTGAGAAGACAGGTGAGTGTGTGTCGTTGAACTTAAATCTAATAGCATGGACAGTACTTGATAGTTGATGTTGTGTTTGATTATTGCTGTGGAGTCATGAAAACTTGGTGTTCTGTGTTCAAAAAACAATTAGCGAGATAGTTTTTGGTATTTAACACCTTCACATCCTGGCCCAGTGGCCTAACATTTCTAGGGCCAACTGCCGTAGTAAACCATTGAGAAACAAAGATCTTTTTGCCCGAAATTTGCATGTCAAATTTGTATTTCTATTGCCCACAGCCCTTTCAGTCTCTGAGTTTATGAAAAGGTCAGCTCCTACACAATGGTGATCTTGACAAGACTTGGAAGTAATTATTATACCAATAGCAGAAAGAGCAGTCTTTGAAGAGTCTCTATGATAAATTTCTTGACCTTGCTCTCTTAAAAAAACAAGGTATTGAAGAGTTACTGGAATCAACCACAAAACGCTGTTCTTGTTTTTACTGTCCTTATAATAATAATAATAATGTATAGCATTTATATAGCGCATATCCATTTAAAATGCTCTATGCGCTTTACAGAAACAACATGTCAACCACAGAGCAGAATGGAGCTGCCTGCGAAGCGCTCAACACACTGCACTGCTTCTTTCTCTCTCCCTGTCTCGCTCACTCTCTCTCTCTATCTCAGAGCAAATTGTAACGCAGCCTGTTCGGCGCAGTTCACAACTCACAACAGTTCACAACTCACAGCAGTTCACAACAACTCACATCAGTTCACACAACATACAACTCAAATAATATTTGAATATTTATTAATAACAATATATATTTAATAATGAATAATAAATTTTGTTGTTGCTGGTGGGAGAGGGGGGGGGGGGGGGGGGGCGATATGGATAAATTTTAATCTGTTAATTTCAATTTTCAATTTTGCCCGGGCAGCGGCCTTTCGGCCTGCTCTTTACGATTTCCAACTGCCAAGGTATCTTTAACGTGCGCAACGTGCACACGGGCCCTCCGAATTTTTTCGTCCTTATCCGAGAAGACTAGGTACTCGATCCTACCCCCCAATAGGACCAGGGACTTGAAAATATGAGAAAAATCCAATTTCCAACATGCCTGCACTGCCCGGGTTTAGAACCCGGGACCCTTGGCATGAGAGGCGAGCACCTTGCCTCTAGACCACCTTGTCCCCTTTTAGATTTTCTTCTAGTGGCAGTGAAGGAGTTAAGTGCAGTATTTTTTTCTGATGAAATTTATGAATGATGCTTAGCTCATTCAGTGCCCTGGGGATTTCCACTTTTGTGCCAAGGCATTCTCAGAATACTGTATAATTTTCTGGGGTGCTATTGAAAAATGACTAATACTTTCATGATATTTTACTGTTTCATAGAGAAGCTAAGAAAAGTTTGACCAACAGAACCTGAGCAACAAGACAATGATATTGCCTATTTATTTACAACCACCACAGCCCTGACACCCACATCTATATAATGGATGATTGGCACTGAATGAGTTAATAAAAATTGAATGTTGTATGGAATTAGACATGTGGATAATAGACTCTTGGTGTGCTGTTGGAACCTTGTTAAAACTAAACTCAAAAGCCATTGGTAGGGGACTGTTTTACATAGAAAGCTATAGCTGAGCAATGAACTCGAACTCAGTATTTTTATATTTTGTATACTTCTTTAATCCCATTTTTGGGAAATTTTGCCTATGTGTCTTAGCAGCCCAGTTACAACTGGAGCAGGCATGTTGTCGCCACAGTGCAGTGCCGGTGGGTGAGGTTTGGGGGGGGGGAAGTGGTAGGGATGAATTCTGTTTAATTTTGCCTGGGCAGTGGCCTGTTCAGCCTGCTCTTTTCGATTTCTAACTGCCAAGGTATCTTTAACGTACGCAAAGTGCACATGGGCCCTCCGAATTTTTCGTCCTTATCCGGGAAGACTAGGTGCTCAGTCCCAGTTCCCATAGGATCAGGGACAGGATAATACGAGAAAAATCCCAAAATTCCAACACGCCTGCACCAACCGGGATTTGAACCCAGTACCTTCGGCATGAGAGGTGACCACCTTATCTCTAGACCACAGTGTCCCTGTTGTTTTGTAATTTAGTCTGAATTAGTCTGAAGTCCCTAACAACAGCTTTTGACTTTAAGTTTTAACGAGGTTCCAACAGCCGACCAGCAGTATGTTTTGAGAAGCTAAACTCTGATTTTTATGTTATTGGCCTCAAGCCATCATCATTTTGAATAACCTTTCCAGTAGATCTCTTGTCCATGTACTCTGACATGAGAGAACTTTTTAAGTATTTGCATAATATATATGAACATTTTGTAGGCTAGTTGAGATAGATGAGTTTTCACCCTTGTTGTTATCCTTTGAGAATATGCTACATGTCATATTGGCACTCAGATCTTTGATGTTTGTGATTTGTAATCCATTGAGTGTTTGTAGTTACAATTTTTTCCCCTTATTAAAAAAAAAAACCAAACGAATACACTGTGACAGTTATAACTAAGAGATACATTGGTTTTTTGAGAAGACAGGTAAGGCATATAGTCAGGACATGTTGAAGTTGTTGTTTCTTGTTGATTTTTATTCACGTTACATTTGGAGCAGCTGGGGAAATATATTAATCCGACTTTTCGTTGAGAAACTTTGCATTTGAGAGCATACTATCTCTGTAAGCACAGAGCAGGTGGTTTGTGGGCGCGTCTGATAGGGTCTCCTCTTGTGCTATCGTTCTGTTATATTCTGTGTATTGTCTTGCCTTTTCCCTACACAATGTGACCGTTATCGCGTGGACATGCTTTTTCCGAACTCAAATTCAAAGCACAGACTTTCACAACCTGAACAAAAAAAGTAAAAATATAGCACCCTCTTTTAGCTGTGAACCCTCTTGGCAGTGTCATTTCCTTAATAGCATCTTTCCTTGCATTTCATATCTGCTTGTAATATGAGAGACCAACTGATCTGTGAACTATCAGCTCACATATTTACTTGCAGTAATTTAAAGTAATCTCACGTCTTTTTTTGCGTTGTTATTTGCTACAGTGTAGCTCTAGCAGTAGAATGCGCTTTTCAAAAAATGGGCTACTGAAATAAATGTTTTAACTTGCTGGATATTAATTTTGCTGTATGTGAGGGAGAATCACATGTTATGAAACTTTTAAGCTGGGTATAGAATTTATGTGTTGTCGTAATGCTCTTTGTGAGTCGCAGTAATTCCTATCCTTAACAACTTACATTGTTTACTGTTTAAAACATGGAATAGTTGGGTAACATGCTTTATTTATTATAGGCCTGGCACGCAAGCGCCAATTTCGATCAGCCGAAATAATTGGATCGGGACATTATGACATTGGGTTTCAAAGAGATCAAACCGATTGGCTGGTGGGCGAGGTCTCAGTGTCAGGACATCACCATCGAACCAGTCGCTCAATCAAAATGGGCCAGTGCGTGCAGGGCTTTAAGATAATTGCTGCCTGGTCCTTTTTTCAGCCCCCTTTTATTTCTTGTTATAGATGATAGGCAGTCTTAACTATCATTTGCTGGGTTAGTGTTTTTTGTTTTTTCTTATCTGATGATTAAATATTAATACTTGGCTTCGTACTTGCTACCCCCTTTTATTTCGCAGATGGCAGAAGAATCTAGTTTGCCCAAGAAACCAAAGTTGTTTTATGTCAGTTGCCCTTTCTGTATATTTAATATTATGCTTCTCTCACTGTGCACTTTTCCCTCAGCTTTACAATTATAAATAGCTATTTATATATGCTATTGCAGGGCTTGTTTTTTTGTTTTCCTATGTGAATAATTTTCTGAACAAAATAATGTAGATGTTTGTAGTGATGAAACAACTTAGGTGCATTTTTGATGCACATTGCATGAAAACTGGTTTGTGGCTTGATTTTTTTAAATTTACATTTTAATACATTCAGCACACATGGTTTTTGCTTGGTTTTGTTAGTCACACGTGCACTGTAGAAAAAAACATTCCAAATTTTGTGTTTGTCACTTAGATTGATGCTGACTTCAATCATTAAATGTTTGCTTTGCTTTGACTAATGACATGATAACATCATTTTATCAAGGGAACTTGAATCACTAATATTGCTGTTAATGTGTTTAGTTCATACTAAAGTTGCCTTCAAGATTTAACTCTTTGGGATGGGGAACACAGTAGAGACATGCATAAATTCTTCTAGCAAGTTTGAAAGTAATGATTTTTGTTAACTCTGTAAATATCGCTAATGAGATGCATTTGTGAAATAACTTACAAAAGCATTTTGTAACTTGTAGATCTAGATGCATAAATCCTGTATCAACAGATTATTTTTGTTTGCCTCTCCAATCCGTGCTTTTATACATGTAGTGATAAGCCTAATAAGATGGTGATTTACATCCAGTGCCGTAGGTGTAAATGCTTAGACAGTGATCCTCCTAACACAAAGGCCTCAAGCCAGTCCTGAATCTTTGCTAGTTTTGACCCTTTCCACCATTAGCACTCCCTTTTTTCTATTGGTATGGATTGCGCACATTGGCAAATTCTTCACCATGGCCAAAAGGGGTAGGGTTTTTTGACATTACATTTTTTTCATCACAACACTAGAGATTTCACCAAATTATGCACAACCCTTCACAACATATCACATGAGTATTTAGTAGCCAGTAAAACCTATCGTATTTCACCCAAATCATAATGCTAAAATGGGGCATAGAAAAGAAAACGTTTGTAAGTTGCAAACCCACCATATTAGAAAAAAAACAACAGCAGAGAAATCATACAGTATATTACAGAAAAAAAAGACATGAAGGGGAAAAAATAACATGACTTTAGCCTTCAAAGACCTCAATCAGGTTACTGGAAAAAAAACAACAACAGCTTTTCTAATTGGTGCATTATTTGAAAGAAAAAAAAAGAAATCAAAATATAGTCACTTAGCTGTTGTTTTGAAAACCCACAAAAATATCTGTACTCGATACCATGCTGCAGTTTTGCATACCACAGTCGTGCAACAGTTCTGGAGGGAGCATGTTAGTTAGATTCTCATGAATCGTGTACTTTCGTTTGTTCTGGGTGTACTTGTATTCTGAAGATTTGAAAAAAAAAAAAAAGCTTATTTTTCATCGTTATGTCACATAAGAGCGGTTCACAGTTAATGGCAGAGTCTAGATAAAGGTTAAGTTTTGGATGCGCTTTTGGTAGTGATAAATGGGATGATGAAGGAGACAGTGTGGACAGAAAAGATTGTGAGCTTGATGATGAAAATGGCAGGAGTTGATATGGCTTAGAGATGTTTTTGGAATAGCATGTGCGCTTGCTTTTCGGATTTTTGCTGTTGTTCAGTGCATTTTAGGTATCTTTGTTATTGTATTTTGAAAGGACACCGTTTTAGCATTTAAAAAAATTATTTTTTTTATCAGCACAAGCACAGGGCACTTTTCGAAAAACACCCAAGCAAGTTCATTTGTTGATTCTCCGTACTCGTTCAAAAAGAGTATGAGAAAATGACTAGTTCACAAGGAACTTAAAGTGCTTTCTGCCCTGTATACCGTAGCAATTGAGCATGCAGAACAGACTGATGCAATAAGGGTAACAGTACAGGGAATAAGAGCTCAGACAAAGGAAAAAATCAAGTGGAAATCTAAGTCAGATGACTTCGAAAACTCAAACCCTTTTTTTTTTCAGGATGACCCTAAATGATAGATCTAACCCAATGTTTCTCAACTTTTTTTGTCCCACACCCCACTCGGTTTTACACAAAAACATGCACCCCACCATAATTGGACCAAGAAAACATTATAACGTGCATCTATTAAGTTCAGTGTTTTAATCTGAAATCACTAACATGACTTAAATAAGCAACATTTTCTCTATACAGTTAAGTTAAAATAGTCTATGAAATTAAGATTTTTATGAAATTTCCCTTTATTCTGAAATTCTATGCCTCACCAAAATATTGCAATGCCCCACCGAGAAACACGGATCTAACCCAAATCTTTTTTGCATGAAGTATTTTATTGGTTTTTTTCTTCATGTCTCAGGTTTGGATAGTCAGAGCATGACATTTCAGAATAAAACATTTAGATTTGTTGCCTTGCATTATCAGGATATTTCTTATATTTCCATACACCAAAGTATTGACATGTCAGGGTTGCAGGAAAGATACCAGTAACCTTAAGCCAGTGGTTCTCAAGTGTTTCAGGCAATTGCCCCCTTAGGCTCCAACTTTTCTGTCAACACCTCTTCCCACACCAAATCCCTACTCAAACCTGACAGATACATTTCACAAGAAGACAGACTACATACAAATTATGATGTTCAGTTTTTCAAAGCCTCAATAATGACAATAGGCATGTTGATGATTCATTGCAAAACAGAAAGCATTCTTGATCAAAGGCACTAAAAAAAAAATTGGTCTTTTCTGTTCATAAACCCATTTATTATACTTGCTGTTGAACAATTCAATAGCTGCCCTGTAGCTGGTCCCAAATCATTCTCATGTTTTTGCCCATCTTCCTTGTCACCCGTTTGATTCGTTTTTGCCCCCCTGGAAATCAAAATGGCCCCCTGGAGGCAATATCACCCATGTTGAGAACCACTGCCTTAAACAAACTGTGTAAAATTTTGAACAGACAGGAAAGAAATCCACGCAAAACTATTGGAAGTCTTTAGTATAGACGTTTTACGTTGTTTTTGAAATCTTGAATGATGAGATTCGGAGCAAGTTTGCTTGAAGCTAGAATTTCTTCTTCTTCTTCTTTTATAGTTGGTTCGTCTATAAGACGATTCCCCAACTGCACTATAGTATATGCGACTCAACGTCGCTCCTCTGAGGCTAAAAGCAGGGTAAAACCTTACATAGATGTTAAGACCATTTAAAAATATATTAGTTGTATAAAGTCTTTTGTATATATAACTCTGGTATAAATATCTCTTGGTTTCCAGATTGTGCACAGAAATACAACCCGCACTTTAGTTACAATGGTAGCTGCAACGGATAATAATGTTCTTAAATTCATTGTCGAAAGTCGTTGCAGACGATAGTGTTTGGACTTCTGCCGGGAGGTTGTTCCACATCCTGATGACATTAGGGTAAAAAGAATAAAGATGGCTGTTAACCCGTGAGCTTGGGATGTTATATTTTATATTATTCCTTCTGTTGCCTCTGGTATTAATGGTGAGGTGGTTCAGTGGGATATGGATATTTCCTTCCCTGCCTTTATAAAATATTTTTACTTTGTTTTTTGCTCTCCTCTCTTCTAATGGTGTCCACTCGAGGTCTCTCATCATTTTATTTACACTACTACTTCTAGTATAGTCATTTGTCACAAAGCGGGCAGCTCTCCTCTGGACCCTTTCCAGTTGGTCTATGTTTATTCGACAGTGGGGGTCCCAGACACTGCAGCCATACTCTAGGGAGGGCCTCACAAAGGTGTTATAGCATTTTTCTTTTACTTTCCTATCGCAGTTAGAGGTGTTCCTTTTTAGAAATGCTAGTATACCGTTTGCTTTGTTGCATGTGTTATTAATGTGTTGGTTCCATGTAAGTTTTCTGTCCAATGTAACTCCCAAATATTTAACCTCATGTGTTTCGCTCAATTTTTCGTCGTGTATAAAGTAGTCTGAGGTGATGTTGTGTTTTTTATTTGAAATTCTCAGGACTTGGCCTTTATTGGGGTGGAATTCCATACGCCAGTCCCTCTCCCATTTTTGTAGACTGTCTAGATCTTTCTGTAAAATTTCCGTATCTTCTTTTGAGTTTATTGTTCTATAGAGGAGGCTATCATCAGCAAACAGTCGTAATTTAGTGCCTGGAGAGATCTTACTTGGCATATCGTTAATATAAACTAGGAATAGTAAGGGGCCCATTACAGTACCCTGGGGTACTCCCGAGAGAACAGCTGCAGGATTGGATGACTTTCCATCAACGACGACTATCTGTGTTCTATTTTCTAAGAAAGACTTAATCCACTTCAAAGTACTGTTTCTAACTCCATAATGGTTTAGTTTAGACAAGAGACTAGCATGGTGCACTTTATCGAAGGCTTTACTGAAATCTAATAAGATGGTATCAGTCTGCCTGTTGTTATTCAAGTTATTAACAAAATCATTGCAAGTTGTGACCAGCTGGGACTCACACGACCTGTGTCTTCTAAAACCTTGCTGTACATGTGTCAAAACCGAGTGTTTCTCGAGATGCTTCATGATGCTGGTATGCAAGATATGCTCTAAAAGTTTACAAGATATTGATGTCAGGGAGACTGGTCTATAATTTTCAGGACTAGCTCTATTTCCTTTCTTAAAAATGGGTACTACATTTGCTTTTTTCCAGTCTTCCGGTATTTTTCCTTGTTCAATTGAAGCTCTAAATAACAAAGTGTAAACAGGGGCAATTTCCTTGGCACAGAGTTTCAGTAATTTGGCGGGAATTCCATCAGGCCCTGTAGCTTTATTTTCGTTAAGGTTTTCCAAATGTTTCAGTACTCCATTTTCTGTGACAAATATTTCATCCATATCCGGCAGTTTGGCATCACTCAGCTCTCCCGAGAAGACTCCCCCTGGGTCGGAAAAGACCTTACAAAATTGAGTATTTAAGATATTGGCTCTTTTTTGGGCATCTTGCTGTGGGTGCCCTCTCTCATCGTTCAGTGCGGCTACTCCTAAGTTTTCTTTATTTTTACTTTTCACATATCTCCAAAGTTTTTTACTGTTATCAGATGAATCACTTATCATCTCATGGATATAATTATTATGAGCTTTCCGGCATTCTTTCTGTGTCAATCTTTTAATTTCTAGATATTTGTTTTTCACTCGTTTTCCTCTGACAAGCCCAGATACAGGAGCCCAGGAAGACTGGCAACTCCGGGCCCAAAGAGTTGGCATAAACTATTTCTGGCTCCTCATTCCTCTCATATTTCTTTATATAAAAGCTTGCAATTGTTTTCACAATGATGTGGTGCCCCCTTCCCCAGCCACAGGTGACAGTCTCTTCCAATTTTCAGGTAAATCGGTTGGCTTTTGTACTAATGCAGATTTGATCAGGTGGGAGTGGAAGTGTACTACTCTAAAATTCACAGGATTAAATCAGATCTCAGGCTTGCAGTGTAAAATATTAATCAATTCATTCTCTAGAAATCTCAAAATCTCAGTGGTGACTGTATACATATACTAAACTCAAGTTCTTAATGAACTTATTTCAAAATAAGTGTAATTTTAGGCATGGTATTTTTAAACTCATTTCCTACGGTAACTTTTGTGGGTGAGGACTGGATGTCTCAACACTATCCAGTTTGAAATTCAGGGGTGGTCAAAGATGTTTTTTTCTTTCACTCAGTATGAACACAAGACATTAACGTATACATCAGAATATAGGAAAATCAGTAATCCAGGACAGGATTCGATATTTTGAAAAGTTGAATTAGATATTAATGTTAGAAAATCAGTGTCCACTCCTAGCAAAGCGAAGACCCGTAAGCTGAATAGTAGGCTTATGGTTGCGAATGAGTTAATATTTTGATCTGCTCTCTTTCAATCTGCTTTTTAAATCTGTATCAAAACAATTTTTTGCCCTGGCCATTGATTTTAAGCAGAGAGGATTTTTAAATGCATAATGTTTTCATTTTAATATTAAAGATTGGAAATATTATTTTCAGGATGTGATGCATTTGTAACAGAGATATATTAAAATTATTTTTCCCCTGCATTAATATTTCATGACAGTGTACCATGAGGTTGGCATTTTTTCATTAGCAGATGATTAAGCATCGAACAATTTAACTTAGCAACCATGTTATATTGGCAATTGCCTAGTTAGAAAAGAAAAAATTGAATAATGTGCTTATATAGAAGTAGCCACACTGTAACTTGCCCACTGTTTGCCAGTAGTATCAGTAGTGCTAGAAGGGTTCTGTAGAGAAATTCAGTTTATATTTTCTTAAATGAACTACACATAAAATCCAATAAGGCCTGACACTTCACACATGTAGTTAGTTATTTTGATAGACCACATTATATTAGTTAAACATGGTATGGAGATATTTGAGAGGATCTGGTGAAATCGGGCTTCGTAAGGTGAAAGACCGAATTCTTGAGAAAACCCCTCCAAAGATGGAACGGTTTTCTCTGGAAATTGAGATTTGCCTATGATATGAGAGATTGGCCATTTTTCTGCATTCAGTTAAAATACTGAGCTTGAAAATGTCTTGGAAATATTTTGTTTTGATTTTTAAAAGAGGTATAAGAATTTCACCGCTAGCCTGATTTCCCCAGATCCACTCACATGTGATCAATTTTCCTCTAGCAGTAGGTCAAGAGCCTCTGGAATTTTGTGAATAAATGACCATTCTGTGTTGCGTTTACTTTGTGAATTTCATAGATAAAAGATTTGTTTAACACAGTATAAGTATGTATAATTCTTTTTCTACCACAATACAGTGAAAGGGTTTTTGAGAGTTCTTGCTTAATTTGGATCTTTTTTTGAGTGTGAAATAATTTTGTAACTGTTTGCCTAAATTTGCACTTTATGCCATTGAAATTATAGCCTGTGGAGATTTCATGCAAGCTGTGACTTTCTGTTTACAAAGACATGGTATCCTTTCCATATAATTATCATGTTCTGTGATTGCTTAAAAGCGTTTGATGATTGGCTTTCTGCAGCCTGCAGAATGGTTTTCATAATGTCTGATATAAAGGTACATGCATATTAGTTGTAAGTAATAACCTGATATGTATTTAACGTACAATCTTAATTAAAAAATTTCAGAAATCCCCTATCCTCCGAGGTAGTTTACTCAGTGCTCATGCTCTAATACTCTGTCCTTTGGTCACGCCCGCCCCCACCCTCGCCCCAATTTTAAGACTTTTCACATCTTCTGAATAGCTTTCATATAATTTAGTATGGTAGCAGACATTTTAGATTTAACACGCAGCTCTATATTTGAAAATTTAGAACACAAATTGGAAGGTTTGTCAAGCTTGGTGGGCATGAAGATCAATGGAGAAAATTTAATTATTTGAATACCATTATTTTACTATATAACCATTCCTCACACATGCTTCTTAATGCATTGGCGTGGTACATTGCTTTAAATAGTTGATTTTTGTAATTATTTACAATTTCAGATACCCCAGGCATTTATACTGGCAGCTGCTTCTTAGTTCATAACAATCGTATATGAGGTTTAAAAAAGGAGAAGAAGAAGAAGAAGAAGAAAAAAAAACAAGACTGTAAAAGTTATTGAGGCCATTGGGCCAACATAAAACAAGGCTGTCGTGGCAAATTAGCTAAACCTAATTCTAATCTTAACCCTAGCACTAACTCTAATACTAAAAGCCAAATGTATGAAAGGTGTGCAGGGGGAAAGGGAGGGCAGGGGGTTGTCATCCATATCTTGTCATTGTTATCACATCAAATCAGTTTTATAGTTAATTTTTCCTGTTATTAATAACAACCATTTGCTGTGTGTGTACCTTCTCAGCAAGAACAACCTACAAACAAAGCAAAATATTTTTAGGGTCGCTCACTAAACATCTGTTGATCAACATAGTTCCTCTATAATTTACAGCCTACATAAATGTCA
Source organism: Onchidella celtica (assembly GCA_963931925.1). Classification (NCBI taxonomy): domain Eukaryota; kingdom Metazoa; phylum Mollusca; class Gastropoda; order Systellommatophora; family Onchidiidae; genus Onchidella; species Onchidella celtica. The sequence continues at coordinate 37,818,506 of OZ007574.1, read as the reverse complement.
CAGAATTTTCAGATTTGCTGACTGAACAAACGTTTTCAAAATAGTTGATCTACAGCATGAACATAAAGTACAGCATGATTTTTCAGTTGGCTCATAAAACAGTTATTTATCAAATTGTAATTGTGTACATAAGTATAACATACTCTTTCAGTTTGTTCAGTCAACAGTAAATGACATGGTGAGAGCAAAAGGAGCTATAATTTTTCAGTTAGCTGACTAAACAGTCATTAATCGAAATAATTTATTGATTTATTATTGTTATTTTGTAAGCATGAAAGTTAGACAGTGTACAGCAGAATGTTTGAAATATGGAATGAGGATTATTAAAATATTCATAAATGGTAAACCATAAATTTGCTTAATTAAATACTGCACAATTAATGCATTTTCTTAGGCCAAAAGCATCCTTATTGACCGGATAGAAATAAAATTAGATGTGTCAACTGCCTTTCTTTTTTTTTTTTTTTTTTTTTTGCGCATCCATTAAATGACTTAAGATTTGTCAATCAGTTCTCTTAATTTGATGGTGTTTGACAGTGTAATCAAACTGAAGGCGCAAAAATAGCTCTTTTAGCAGAAGGCATTTCATATTTTCATTCCCATGTATTGGTGCATGAAGTTTACTCCTATGGTTCTTCATATGCAAGCATTTCTCTATGGTCATGGATTTAGTAGAATTCTCATATTCTCTCTCATTTGTTTGATAAAGTATTATTATGCTGCTTAGTGTTTGAGGCACTCTTTCATTCTTTCCATTTCTGATTTTCTTTCTTTCTTTCCATCCCCAGAGAATGATGGAAGCTGCCCAAAAGAAGAAAGCTCTGAAGGAAGTGTTCAGGAAATCCCTGGCAAGAGCAGCAGAAGATAGTTAGCCATGGAGGCATTGATGCCCTACCTGACACTTTCATACTTTAACAGCAGTGTTCGTGGAAACATGATGTGCAGGCTTTACCTGCAGAAAGCAATATATTAAATTTTTTTAAAATTTAGCGTGTGAAATTTTCTGATGTAGAAGTACTAAGAAATTTACAGGTGTGCAGTGATTTTTTTTCGTATCTTGTAAATGACGTATAGAAAATTTTTTAATTAAATGCCATCATATTTATTATACGTATGGCACATGATTGTTGAAATGCACAATAATTCATTCAGTGCCTGTAGAATTTTGTTCATGTTATTGGTATCCAGCTGATTTAAGTTTTAGGAATTGTAGCCCCATTTATGAAATTTAGTTTTGACTACTTCATATTCTTTTGAGATGAATATTTTATGGGCTCGTTTGTACAATAGTAACAAAACTGGCTTTACGAACTTTTGGATCGTAACTGTGTTATCACAGACCCTCTAATAATGGAAATTTAGTTTGAAAAGAGAAAGTGAAAAACTCCCAATTTTCAAGCTTACAGAAGCAATAAATCCAGTTTGATCATGATCAACAGGACACTTATCTTGTGTTGTTTACACAAGAAACAGCTGGGTGCTAATAAATTCAATGTCTGTGTCCATTTTCGCAAACTGAAAAAGAGAAAACATTTAAGATTTGAAAGACTACAATTTTAGCTGCAATATGAAATTAGTGAAATGTTTACACAGGAGCAAAAAGGATTTGATTGAGGTGAAGATGACCAGAGTAATGATAGTGCTAATTGTGTCATCATGATAATTAAAGAATGGCTCTGAAAATACAGCCTTCGAGGGAAATTAACAGCTCTCATGAAAAGCCTACATTTTAGAAGCTGTATCATGCTGGCTTAGAGATAATGAACCAGAACACTGCAGAGTAGAAATATTTAAATTAGAAAATGAACAGTGAGTTTTTTTGAGGAGAGGAGAGCTCACTCATGACATATCAGTTTTATTTTATGTCACAGACAAGTCTGTATGATCTGTAACCTTTACATGCAGCAGCGACCAACTCTTGTTGGCCCTCCCACCCCACCACTTTGCACTGTGATGATCACACACTGCCCTTTCCTTTGTTTTACCTTTCACTACATGGAGGGCATCCCATGTTTTCCCTGTAGGAGCAGGTGATGTAGCTGAAAGTGTATCCCCAATGCATACTAGTGTTAACGGGGCAGAAAGTCCAGTCTGTTCGTTTCATTGGTGCAATATATTTTTAAAAGTCTTGAATCTATCAAAAGTTTGGTTGCTTTTTTTTTGTTTTAAATTACTGCTAAATGGCACGTATGCAGTGAATGCTGTGGCCTCCTGCCTCTTATAATAACCTGATACGAATTAAAGTGTAATCGAAGCAGCAAGACTGAAAAGATTAATAACTTTCAGAACACTGCATGCATTGTTGTAAACAACAGAATTTCTTAATTCAAAATTTCAGAGATCTTGTATCTTCTGAGGTAGATTAGTCTAGGCTCCTATTCTAATATGCTCTCACCCTCTCCTTTGTGAACTGCTTTATGCTGCGCAGTGCGTGAAGGTTAATCTCAGACTGTTTTTGATCTCTGCTAATTTTACCCAAAGAATTTTGATGTGTCACATGTGTATTTATTATTGACTGTTTTTTTGCCACTGTCTTCTTTGTCAGAATAGTCCAGATATAAATCAGGTGTGAAAGTCATTAAATACTTCAGCATGGCACCAAGTGTAAAGGTTAATCTCAGATTGTTTTAGATCTCTGCTAGTGTTTATGCTAAGAATTTTGGTATATATTTCACATGTGCATACATTGTTGACTGATTTTTGCCACTGTCTTCATTGTTACAGACAGTCCTGATGTAAATCAGATTGTGAGAGTCATGACAGCCCATCAGGCTGCTGAAAAGCAGTGTCTGACAATCACAAAATACAGTGCCTTGATTTGGTCAAAACCATGTCCATCACTTAGTTATAAAACCTTACTGAAGTATCCATTTTTGCTTAGGATAAATTTTCCTCGGGCCTTCCATTATTTAGTTATAAAACCTCATCAGGGACCTACTTTTGCTCAGGATAAATCTTCCTTGGTACTTCCATTACATAGTTATAAAATCTCATGGGAGGGGCTCCTTTTTGCTCAGGATAAATCTTCATTGGGATTTCCATTACTTAGTTATGAAACCTTGCTGAAGAACCCCCTTTTGCTCAGAATAAATCTTTCTTGGGACTTCTCCCTTTTCCTGGCTGCTGATACAGATCTGCTCAAATTTGTCCATGTCTTTAGTGACAAAGTACACGTTGTTGCCATTGTCCAAAAGCAATTCATTGATTTTTTTAAATTACTGTTAAACACCTTTTTTAATAGCCCAACTCTTTACTTGATGTGACAGATGATATTGGGACAGCTGTGGGATTAATAGATCGGAATCTGGAACTGTGCCAAACCAGCATGCGTCAAATGTTGTCTTGTTGCAGATTCCATGTGCTTTAGTGCCTTACACACTCCTTCGTCCATTCTGCTGCCTTGAGCTCAGATGTCGATGATGATTTGATGCACTGCATATTTCTGCAGAAAATGTTAATTCCTTAGGGTACACGACCCTGTCAAGCTGACCTTACGCCTAATTTGGGTCTCACTACTCAACATCAGTTCAATGACCTGGGAAATATGTCTGCAAAGTTTGGTTCATGTCAGCCCGAAGGTTTCCCAATTGAACTAGGCACAGCCAGACACTACCACTCACTGCTGTTACATTCTTGAAGTAAATGCACCATTTACAATGTTTAGTTGTCTTTCATAACATCTTTTTTGCATAAAATCTCTTTCATATCAGCGTGTGACAGGTATTTTGAAGTGATTATGAAATGCTGCACAAAGACTTTTTCTTTCAGTGCGAAATGCGCTTTTAAAAAAAAAATTTTTGTTCATAAATGTTCACTAACACAGTTATTAAGGTTTGAGGTTTTTCTGTCTAGTGATCATATCATCTCACCTTCACGATAAATGTGTGAAGTCATTTGTTTTAGCAAGTTGAACTGATATTGGTACCTGTAGTTCTAGTACTTCTATATTTGTGTATATCTGTGTATCTATGTACATCTTTATATAGGTAACTCTGTAACAAGGACAAGGATTCAGAAAGAAAAACTGAAAGTATTGTTTCATATTCCCAAATGAAACTGCGTTTTCATGTTTACACAAAAGCTATGATAAATGACTCACGCATTTATTGTACGAACATTATGATGTGTCACTCAAGCAGGAAATGATTTCTAATCAATCATGGCTGTCCAAACTTTCAGTGAAAGAAGGTGGCTGATATTCTCAATTTCCAGAATAGATTCATGTCATTAACTCTTCCGCTGCAGTTTCATTGATGACATGGAATATTCATAATTCCGAATAATTAAAAAGTGTAAATGTGCTGTTTCTGATATTTCTGATGCCATGGTTTTGTCCGGACTTTTCTGTATGGGAAGACGCGTATTTTATTAAATACAATCTTAGTAGGTTATTGATATATCTTTGCTCATTTTGTATTACACTTTGTATTCTACTAATACTCATAAAACTATTTCGTTATTAGCAATCTTTCATTTATTTGTACTGTAGTACATCTGTATGTAAGTCTTAGTTTTGCTCAGTGTAGACTGTAGAGGGTATATCTCCTTTTCCTAGGAGCATTAAGTTATAGGCTTTGCACTTGTTTATGCACTCTTGAGAATTTTCATATCACCACTGCTCTATGATAATGGTATACGTCAGATTTATGCCAAAAGGCAACTGACAGTTCATTGTATTCTTGAGCATTAGGGCTATTAGGAAAAGGTAGTAATCCAATTGAATGATGCGCCGCATATCAGGAAAAGAAACGGTTTTTTCTTGATATCTCAGAAGTGTCAAAAATGTCTTATGTCATTGGCCTAGAGCAGTGAGGATGTGCATGTTGTTAATAATGGTATTGCATCATACCGCCTTGAAAGCGTGGCAGTTGTGAACTAATTTTCTCATTCTGTTTTTACTGCAAGAAACGGCAGCTGAAAATGAATCCTCAGGTCAAGATGCTGAAAACCAAATGTTAATATGAAAACAGCTGTGACTGTGATTAATGTGGCTGAGAACATCGCAAGTGCTGATAGCACAGCTCTAATGGATAAAACAGCAACTTTTCCAAAATGAGATCACTTTTTCATTGATTTTATCATTATTCATAACACCCATATACTTTACTTTACCCTCTCAGAAGTCATATTATTATAACCGACACAAAAGAATGTAAAATATTTGGACTGTTCTTTTATTAAGATACAAAAGTTTGCGATGTAATTTTATCAAGATTTCAAAGTTCATCAGAATAGGGAAAGCTCAATATCAACAAAGTTGATTTTGCCGTCCAGCAACCAAGCTGCCTTTATATTCCTATGGTGAAGGGCCATAATTATATTTATGACCAGTGGTCAGGATTTCATGATGTTTTTTGGTCTTTAATTATTAAAAGTTCCATAATGGTCGGTGAAATTAAAAAAAATCTTACATAAATTATGATTATATTATTATATTTCTCACCCGCCTTCTTTGTATCAAAATATTCATTATCATTGTGACACCCCAGCTGCTGCTGCAGTAAATGAAAATGAGGTTGTTCTCCCTAACTTTCAAGATGCTTTTGTGCAATCAACTCTGTCCGAGGGTACTGAAATGGATTACATCAGAAGTAAATTCAGCATATAGGTCATGAAAATATTTAAGTATTGTTTTCAGATTTACTGCGCTATGAGAATGAAACAGGAAATCCAAAGCTGAATCAAACCTTTTGACCCATGACCTCCTGATTTTCTGATTTCCCCTGAACCGTATCCCGGGCCTCTTGAGGGCTCTCCACACTAGTCCACCAGTGAATAGGGATGTAGACGGCAGTTCGTCACCAGTACATATGTTGTGAAGAGGGTTCATCACGTGATTTATTGGAATGGCTGTCGTTCAGGGTGTGTCACAGAAAATTGACTTACAAGTTCTGGGTTTCCAGAGCAGGCAAGTGTAACTCCTTTGTAAATGGACATGTATCACAGTAGCAGACCTCATGTAGGACATATATACCCAGAACGGTATGCCTGTGAAAAGGGTTCATCAGGTTAAAAAAAGTCATTGGAATGGCCATCCTTCATGGTGTATCACAGAAAATTGGCCTATATGTTCTGATTTTCCACAGTACATGGGCGAAAACCCTTTTTAAATGAACATGTATCACAACAGTGTCCTCATATAGGAAATATACCTTGAAAATTATGAGAAAACAAAACCTCTGATGTTCTTGGCTATGTTTATGCTACTTATGTAGTTATGTAGTTACCTATGTAGGTAAAGAGCATTTTTGCCTTTTACTAATCGACCATCATGCATCATTTCATTTTACTTGTTGACTTGTACTCACAAAAAGCAAAGAAAAAAACCTCCATATGATCAAATGAAAATGGGATCTGTTTATCTATATCTGTGTGGTTGTGATAATTTCTTATGATGAGTAATCTGTTCATTTGTCACTTGGTTCAGTTTGTTTCTGATCAATATTGATGTTGAAATTTTCTTGTGTGATAATTTTCTCTATGCTTAGTGAAACTATGAAGTTTTATCATTTGATACAATTGGTATTTGATTCAGCACAAGTTCAATTTTATCAGATGGGCAGGGTTATCGATCAATTTATGTTCATGCTTTGTTGTTCTTAGCTTAAGCTTTTTTTTAAAAGTTACATGCATTTTCTTTGTCTTCCAGGATAACCTTTTTTTCAGATCTTATCTTACATTTTCTGCAGTTTTGGAACTGCTGACTTTACTTCCTTGTTATTTTTAAGTTTTTAGTTCTACAGGTTACTAAGCTTGTACATGTTCCTTTTTTCCCTTTCCTTTAGTTTTCTTGCATTTATTATTTTTTTTCAGTCAATGCATATGAGCTAAGTTCAAAGCTACCCCCACAGTTTAATATATAAACAGTTTTAATGGACATTTTGACGGAACAGTCACATGTAAAAACATCTTTGGGTATAGTAGTAAACATAGGATCTATGACTAAGACGGAAAGCATCACATCAAGCCACCTACACATATGCTGAAATCTATAGAGTAAAATGCTTTGATGTATTTGTAGGATTTGTTATTAGTGCATCTCATAACTATAAAAAGCCTTAAAGTGTGTTGTTGTTTTTTTTACTTGGAAGTGCATTGATTTTAAATTAAGTTTAGTGTATTATCAATATTTTTCCTCCCTCCCGCACTGCTTGGTTAAAGATCTTACAAAATTCTTTTACTGTTGGATAAAACCTAGGACACCAGGAAAAGCATACTTTACGCCGCTATGCTGCAAGACTCCCATAACAAACACTTTTGGCCAAAATCACTTTTTTCGTTCTTTGGGCCTGAAAATCAATGGCGCAACCTTGTGTCAAAAGCTCATGGCTCAATTCCTATAAATAATGATATTGCATGAATCAAGTCCATTGTCTTTAGAATTTGCTGGCGGCAATAAGCCAAAAAAGAAAAAAAAGTTTGTTGGCTCTCCTGTAAAATTTTCAAAATGCTAATTATGGAAGTCTTGCAGCACAGCGACGAACTGTTCTCCGTCAAAAGCCTTCATTAACAGGATATGTTGATTTTTCCTTTGTAATTTCATACAAAAATTTCAGAAAATTACATAAGATTTGTATTTAAGAATATTTCCAGAAATCATAATTAAAAATGATTTTAGAAGTGTTAAAAATAATTTCTAAATAAAATATTGATAAAATAAAATATTCACTTGAATTTTGAGAGTATATAAAGTGCTATTGGACAGAGATTGATATCTCAAAACTTCTGGTATGGCAGCCTTCAGTGGTGATTATCATAACAGCAACAACTTACATAATCACTTGAAAATGAGTCAGTTTTGATATTTCAATGCCAATTTCAGATGTAGGAAATGAATTTCAAAAATACTCTTTTATTTTTGGCTTCAGACCTTGACTCCCATTATTCTTCCCTAGAGTGCATAGCCATGGTTAAAGTTGGCTAGGAAATCGTAATGCACACCCATAATTTGTTTCATGTGCCAGTTCCTGAATGTAAACAGCATGCACAGATCTGGAGTTGCCTTTGTAGCTCTTTCACAAAATTCTTTTTTTCTTTTTTTTTGTTTTTTCACTTAATTTGTGCAGGGCCTTCAGAGTAATGAATCTTGAAAATTGTACTGTAAACTTGTGGATACAAAAGAGAGAGGAAAGGGCTGTCAATACTAGTTAATCAACATTAATTGCAAAAGACACTCTGCATTTATACGTTTCTTTCAAGGAGTGCCTTACTTGCTTTCATAACTAATTTACAGTGCATAAACATCCATCAAAGTCCAGTACATTAATGTATTTCTGTTTTTTTAACCTGAGGTATTGTTACCATTATTATTGCACTACTTAATTTTTATGGGAAAATCCAGAAGCAGTGTAATCTTGGATTGAGAGATTTCAAACATTGACATATTATTAAGCTCCAAGGCAGAGTCATCCAAATGGCTAATTGAAGTCATGTGAACCCCTACATGTATCATTCAGAAGCACTTTCTTCTATTATGAAAGACTAAAGGACTGAGTTCATCAATCTAGGGTATGTAGGCAGTGGAGTAATTTAAAGAGGAAAATGTAATAATCCAATGGGATCATAATGGCAAACATTACCCAATGACAGGAGGAAAAACATTATTTTCTGAATATCTCAAAAGTCATCAAGCAGTGATATTATTGTGATGCTAATACAAACAGAGTGTTTGTGTTCTCTTATCTGTGAAAATTATAACTAGCTGACAATAACAGTTTGTTTACCTTTGTAAGACATGAGTTCGTGTGTTCCTGGAGGTGTCCCTATTGAAGTGGGCATTTGTTTATCTCTCAGAGTAGCAGATAGGAACACAGAAATCAAAACCAACTGCAGTTTATTCACTGCTTCTCATCAAAATTCTGTTCATTTACCTGTTGGATAACTTGGTCTACTACAATTTCATGTGCAATGACTTGATATCATATCGTTATTCAAAATTCACTGGGATCTCCTGGTGAAATTTCTAGAGATTTTTTGGTTTGTTTTTGTTTTGTTTTTTTAAAGTTGTTCTCTTATTCTTACATACCAGAATTCTGGCTTACTTGTATTTCTTTCTACTATCTTTTTTTTTTCTCTTCTTTATATTTCCTCACCATCTTGCACAAGTGAAAACATTTGAATTATTATTAATACAGTTTTTTGTCATTTTAAATTTCTTTGTTTAGATATGGAGTTTTTCAAGGTTTCAGGTAGATTCTTTCATGTTTTGTGATTGAACACTTTTCAGAGGAAATGCAAAGATCAAATTTGCACTGCACAATTTACTGTGGGCATGGCACTCTTTTAATGCTCTTGTTTATCATTCAGTTTTTCTTTGAAATGGGAAACCATTTTATCTAGAGCTTGCTTATTTGAACATTTTTCTTCAGCGTTATTTTAGTGATCATAACAATCAAATATTCCTATTGTAGAGGTAATTAATTTTTAATCTTTTTTTTATTGTTTTAAGTTGTTTTCTTTGCTGATTACAGGAGAAGGTTGTCTTGCATTACAGCTGCTCGTGAAATGTAAATTTATGTCTTTAGTTTTGGTTCTTTTGCTACATTTTGCTTATGTTTTGTTATTTTTCCTCTGTTCAGACCAGAATTTTTACGCTTCGCAACCACATGATCTCTGAATTTCGTCAATGCTTTTTGAGTTTCGTATTTTTTTTTATTTTAATGACCAAATTGACCAATGACTTTCTACTGTCAGTAATGGTGAGAAAACAGAATGTAATAGATTTTGATTGTTTTGCAATAATCTTATGTCTTTTTTTAAAAACTGTTTTGGCTTGAGTTGAATAATTTGCCATGTGAAGGAAATTCTGTTTTTAGATGACTTTCATCTGTTTTTTATGCAGTTAGTTTTCCAAAGATTATGTTGGGTTTTTTTCTCTGTCCATCCTGCTATCTAAGAGTTTTATATAGAGGACCACCAACACCACCTGCATATTATAAGACTATATTCATCATCTGAGCTTAAGAGAGAAACAAGAACACTTGTACTGTTTTGCATGTTTTTCCGTTGTTTACTCATCTGGTGAAATCGGGCTTAAGGTGAAAGACCAAATTCCTGAGGAAGCTCTTTCCAAAGGGAGCAAAATTTTCTATGAAAATTGAAATTTGCCTATAAAATATGTGAGTGTGCATGGGAAAACCCGGCATAAGTCGGCAACGTGACATTTTGAGTCCTGTACATATAATGAAAGACAAGACATTTCTGATAAATTGAAGTCAGTGACCCCCTAAAACAAGATTTTGAGAAAACGGCATTTAATCCTATAAGTGGCAATAGCTAATTCACCAAGTAATATTGGAGTAATTGCTGTTAGGAGACCGTAGTTTAATAACTAAGCAGTTATAGAGATCATACTGAGTAGTGTTCACTGCTTGTCTACAGTTTACCCTGTAACATGCCACGGTCCCCTAAACAACAGCCAAGTTGGAAGTTTGTGTCGGACCCATTATTTTCACTTCAAAGCCGTTTTTCTCAAAATCAGCTCCTCCGACTTATGTGGGTTTTCTTATGCACACTCACATATAAGGTTAGTCATTTTTCTGCATTTAGTGAAAATATTTTGCTTGAAAGCATCTTAGAAGTATTTTGTTTTGATTTCTTAAAGAAGTATAAAAATTCCACTTTAAGCCTGAGTTTACCAGATCCACTCACATTAATTTTTTGTGTTTGGATTGATATGTTACTTGCAATGTTTATTTAATGCTCTTCTTCCTTAGGTATAATTTGTAACTTATTTAGAGTTGTGAATGTACTGTATAGTTATATTATTCACCTTAGGTTGCTGAGACCAGTGTCTACTTTTCTTGCTGTTGTTTTAGAATAATTATATATTATTATAAATACATGTACAAGGTGGGCCAAAAGTAGATATTCTGTTTCAAATAATTTATTTTTTTTTAGTTTATGATTATTATTTAGCACTGTTTAGTCTCTAAGGTACTCAAAATGCCTGCCCCCCCCCCCCCCCCCCCCCCCAAGATTGCAACATTCCCCAAATCTGACCCTGACAGTACTGACACAGTGACACACAGAAACACACAAATTCCGGTTACCATTCATGTCCATAAATGTCAGTTCATCCACTCTCAATAACCATCTCCTTTATTAACCCCCCCCCCCCCCCAACCCCACCCCAATAATGTTGCAACATTCCTCAAACCTGACCTTGACATGGTGACGCACGGTAACACACAAATTCCGGTTCGCATCAGTGTTGACAAATGTTTTCGGTGAGATGAACTCTTTCAATTCGTCATCTCTCAAAGACCATCTCCTTTACTGTAACACCCCTTCCCCCCCTCAAGGGAATAGAGAAATCCATAAGTGACAAGTAAGGTGAACATGCCAGCCACTGAACTACGAGACCAAATTACCTCTCAAATAAGAAAAACAATAATAAATAAATCGATTAGTTAATTAAATACTTTATACCTACTTTTGGCCCTCTCTGTATTTGTCTTCTCTTCTCTGTTGACTGTTTTATTATGCATAGACCGCACATGTATTTGCTTTTTCCATTTTAGACTAAAACTATGCATGTTAGTCGACTGTGTTATTTGTTTCTTACATTGACCAGTTATTCATGTTTTTGTTGTTATCAAACTAACTGTTGTACCTAGAGAATCGGTTGCTGAGTAGCATTATTATTTTCGTACCATATATCTTCATATCTGTGTTACTGTGAATATACACTTTTTTGTCTCTAACCTGTATATTAGCCAGTAATTGAGTATTTATTTTCAGTAAAATTTTACAATTTCTTTTTCATTTTATAAAACTAAAAATTAATGTAAAGCTGATAAACAGACACCACAAATGGTTTTTAAAAATTAAAAAGAGTGATATTTTGAGAGAGGAGCCAGCAAAAATCTGGAGTCATTAAGTACTGACTATGTTTCAAGTTTGCCCAAGAACACTTTTTTATTTTCAGTTTTTGTATCTGTTTTTTCTGTTCATTGATACCGGTAATTTCAGGGTAAGTAAACATGTCTTTCAATATGATAAAGCCTTCCATGTTAAGGAAAAAGGCTGTATTTGCAAAAAGTCAAAGTTTGCAGAAGACACACCACACAAAAAGAAAAAGACACTTGTTACACCAACTTTATTGTTTATTCAGTTACAATTTTTGTGCGGACAAAAAGAAACTGTAATTGGGTATGCAAGATTGTAACTCGGACAGAAAGGAAGAAGATTTGTTTGCGACACGCTTTATTCTTTGTTCAGTTTATGAGGATGAAAAGAAACTATTGTATGTGTAGGTACATACAAAACTGTAAGCCAGGTATCAAGACAGAGCCCATGCCATTCCATTAAAAAAATGAATTTGACCTAGGTTGGCTTTTGTGGTCTTTTGCCATAATAAGGCAGAGCAAATTGACAATGACCTGCATGTATGATATTGGGCAGTATCTTCTTTAATATTAAATTCAAGGTAGATCTGCCACATAGGGAAGTTAAGTTGACGTCACCATTTACCAAAGAATCTGTGGATATCAATGAAATAACATCCATACTTGAATTTGAATTTTGCTTATTGAAGGCTTTATTGTCTTAGCTAATTCAGGACTCATTGTGTTCTGGCATTGCGCAATGCTTGAGTTCACAACGCATTCATGGAAGCAATGGAAACCAGGATGTTTTTCACAGACATAAGTGGCAGTGATAGAATATAAATAAATGAATGCCTTCAATCAGCCATTTTTCTCTTGAATAAACTTTTGCAACCATATATCAAAATATCTTTTGTAAACTCAATAATGGAATTAGAGAATTTTTGAAAAGTGGTGAAAATCGTGCGCATTGAAGGTAAAAGGGTAATCATTAGCTTGCATACTCAGTGAGTTATGAGAAATATTTTTATTAACGAGAGGTGTTTTTTTTCCTCTTGAGCAAATGTGGCTTTTAGTTCATAAGATAAAATGTTATTGATGGAAATGCCGACTTGTTTTTCTATCTAATGTTTGCTAAAAATCCAAAACTCCTAGCGTTGTATTTAGTGATTTCCTCCAAAATTGTCACTGAAGGCAATTAAGCTTTTAAGGGCAAACTTATGCCATAGTTTAGAGACTTCACTTGAGGAACAGCAGGGCCACAGATATACTCTAATATAATAATTTTATTATGATTTTGATTATGTGGTTCAATTTCATGTTATGGTTCTTGACAGCGCAAGCACAGACAAAATCATCAGGATCGCATTCCAACCTTTCAGTATTGATAATTGAAACATTTTTAAAAAAAAATTATCGTTCACTACTTAACAACATGGATTTATAAATAAAATAGCATTAATGACGTAGGACTAGTTGAGTTTGTAGCACATCAGGTTTTCAACAGACTCTCATTTATGATGTCCAAGGTTGCAGTAGATTTAAATTTGTGATTTAGCGTGTATTAAAATTTTACACAACAAAACCCTGGAGGTTTGTGTTGTCACATTCCCTGAAACTGTAGTAATCTGTTGTGGCTACTTTTTAGGAGAAGCAAGAAACTTTTCTTTATTTTAGCGTAACTGGTCTAGCCATTCGATTATTTTTTAGCTTACAAATCCAAAACCAAGATTATTTGATGCGGCTTCGAATGTAGTTGAATCAATATAAAAATCATTTTTGGAATTTCTGAGTTGCTATAGTCTTAGGGAATCGTGGCTATATGATCCATTCTCTGAAGATTTTTTAACATCACCAGACTCCATAACACATAGAATTACAAGGGTATGTGAAATGATATTGTGAAAGTATGGCGTCTTAAGAATGGTCACAATGCGGATACCTATGAAGTACCATTTATGATATGCACCGGAATAAAAATTATTTTGAATTGATTGTTTTGTTCACATTTCAGTACAATTCATTGTAATCAAATGAGCTTTTGTGAGCTTAAAGACAGTGATACATAGTTGTGATTTAGTCATTGATAACATCTGGCAGTGATCAGTTGATGGTTCACTGAACAGAATTACGAAACAACATGCGGAATGGTTTTAGCAAGAATAGTTGATGTTGCCTCAAGACATTGTCAGCTATAGACTGATGTTTATATTTTATAGTCAATGTATACATATTATTCTGCACGTCTGCCTAGTCACTATAAAAATTAATTTTGAAATCTATTTATATTGATAAATACAAAAATATATTATATCTAAGACGTTGTTCCTTTCTAGTTCCTCTAGTGAGTTCAGATAAAAAAAGAAATGTGTTTGAAATTTTAGAAAATGGTGGAAGAAAGACCTGCATATTTGTTCTATAGCATAAAATACAGTTTTAAAAAGCATCAAGATCTCTTTATTTTTTATTCAACTTCAACAAGTGCTCATTTTCATTATTGTAAAATCTCTGTTCGATTTATTTCATTTTGACATTTGAAAAATTCATTTTACGTTGAAGTATCTCAAAAATTTGTTTAATTTTGTTGTTATTTATTTATTCATTTATTTTTATTTTCTTTTAATTTGAAAACCACATGACTTTAATTCCTGCGCCAAGACTTTTTTTGTTTTGTATTCTGACTCATGATTAATTGTATTTTATGCTTGATTTTCAGGGTATATAAATTAGCAACTGTTTTGAGTATGCAGTGTTATGGCATGTATGTAACTTTATGATTACATATGACATATTGGTTTCCAACATGATAACAATAATTTTACATTTAATCATTAAATAGCCGACAATTTAATCCAATTGCATGTATATTAATGCAGCTAAATTTATAGAATCTATAATTGATGTTTGAGTGAGCACATGAGAATGTGTCATTTAAGAAAAAATGAAATGTGCCCCCCCAAAGGAAAATTTTTTTTTTACAAAGTCCTACTTTTGGCAACAGTAAAAACAAAAAAAAAACAACACACACTATAAATCTTAAAAGAAAAATAAATTATAAATGAATACAAGTCAAACCAATCTTCTTATCACTAATGATTGAATCTTTTTAAAAGAATTTGATATACGGTTTGTTTGGAGACTTCACAGCTGCCTTTGGTCAGAAAATTCTACATTTGATCTTGGAGAGAAGCCATAGCATAATTGAGGTTGTCTCAACTCTCATAATAACTAAGCAGCATAAGTATGGAAACCCATCATCTCACTTTATTTAATACATTACATTGTTTTGATTTTAACTTTTTGCATTTTCAAGCAAATGGAAGGGAAAAATGGAACAGGTTTAACTGGAGCCTGTAGGGGCAGCTCTTATGAGCATAATAAATTGTTTGCTAGTGCTATGGTTGTGTGGAGCACTGTTATGTTTTGATTGCTATGTTTACCAAAGCGTGCAATTTAGAATTAATCTACCTATGTATAGATCATTATTAGGTGATATTATCAGCTAGAATATTAAATCAAATTATACTTGTGTCATTATAGACTTTGTATACATACAGCATTGTTAGATTGTGAAAATATTTACTGCCAGTTATTCATAGATACTTGATGAGAAGGGTTTTTGAAGGTATTTTGTTTTCTTCAAATTTTGGTTAAATATTTTTTATCACTATTTGAGTGACAGTTTTTCGTCTGGCATAGAAGGTGCTCATGGAAAGCTTTAATGTCAATACTAAAACTGTGGAGCTTGCAAGATTTTTTTCTAATGCAGAGTGTAATCATTAATGTCCTATATTTTAAGGTCCACACAGACCATGACTTTGACCATATAAAATGGCTCTTTCCTTAAGAAGAAAAGTATTACACCTTCACATAAGGAGCCAAAATAAAAAAATCAAAAGACTGTACAAGATCTTTCTTTCAAATTTTACTACCATGTGAATAAATTTATGAAACTTTGAGTAGTCATAGTTGTATGATGCAGGCATATAATATAAGGCTGAAGTTTCAAAGTAGCCAGGTTTTCTGTGAGCAGCAATAGGTGGTAAAAATTTACCTAGGATATTATTATATATTTAAAAATACATGTACGGATGTTTGTCATAGGTTATTTCAATTACGTTCCCCAGATGTTTTCATGTAGCACAGTATTTAGTACTTCAGGAGTTTAGAGTTGATACTGAAATTGTGGTTGATAGGCTCATTTTCTACAGTGATTTACATTGCACCTGCATAACATAAGCATTTAGTATACAACTGTACTGGAATCTACAGATTCGAAGCTAGGACTAATTTTGTACCTTTGCCAGTTAAGTCAGGAATATCCATGCACTTGGCTTTATCCCGTGAATTAAAGGAATTTTACTATTCAAATAATAGTGGTTTGTGTGACTTTTTTTTTTTTACTTGTGCTGATTGTTGTTTTCGTTTGTTACACTGTCATCAATGTCCGTGACGGTATTCAGTGATTGTGTGTCATGTCATGTCGTCAGTAATTTTATATGATGTGTAAATTCCGTGATTGCATGTCATGGATTCAGTGATTGTATGTCATGTCATGTAGTCAGTAATTTTATGTGATGTATTCAGTGAATGTATGTCATGCATGCAGTGATTGTGTGTCATGTCATGTAGTCAGTAATTTTATGTGATGTATTCAGTGAATGTATGTCATGTATGCAGTGATTGTATTTTAGAGATTCCACAAACCACAGCTTGATCAACACATGACGAGAAAATCTTTTCTCGAGTCTCACCACGACAGTTTTATTACAGAGCTCACCATGTGAGCATTTCTTGGTTTTACATAATTATTAAAATTGGGCAAAAAGAAAGAGTTGTATGTTGCGAAACCCTGCATGAGAAATAAAACCCAAACGATACAAAGCAAACTAAAGAGAAGACAGAAAATGTTCGAATTTTCGGCTTTCGCCTTTACTTTTGTGCTGCTCCAAGCAAGAACTCGCAGCTAAGTGCCGTAACATATTCTGTTTCGCTTCGATTCTACACATTTCCTGTTGAAACCTTTTATTGTTCAATTGTTTTGTCTGTTCCATTTTTTTTTCTTGATAAAGGCGAAAGCCGAAAAATTCGAACATTTTCTGTCTTCTCTTTAGTTTGCTTTGTATCGTTTGGGTTTTATTTCTCACTTAGGATTTCGCAACATACAACTCTTTCTTTTTGCCCGATTTTAACATTGCTTATAGTCCTGCTGCGACCCCACAGTTTTTCTGTGGTTTTTATAATATTTCGTCAATTGGTTTTACATAATATCGGTGATCTATCCTGAAAAACCTTGACAAGAAAATAGATGGCATTTCTGCCTACCATATCCTTCGATCACTTAATATTCATTAATACTATTCAGGCCACGGCCCTAAACCGTGATTATAGGTCATGTCATGTAGTCAGTAATTTTATGTGATTGTTCTGTGATTGTATGTCATTTATTCAGTGACTGTGTGCAATGTCTTGTAGTAGTTGTAGTCAGTAATTTTATATGACGTGTTCTATGACTGTAGGTCCAAATATTTAATTCAGTGCTCATGTGTATACACTGTATTCAGCTATTGTGTGTGACATCTACGTTTTTTCCTGCTCTTTCACTTCTCGGGTACGGTATCTCGGGGTTTTTGTTTATTTTTTCTCACCCAGTTCAGAACAAATACAACTACCAGGCCAGTTTTCCTATTTTCCGAACTACTTTGTCAGTGGTGATATGACAGCCATCACATCATCAGTATCCATCTTTCTCCAACTCCTCGGTTTATCACAGTCTCACATTCTCTTCTCTCCTTTTTACTTGTTTTTCTTTTTTTGTCCACAATCTTTGTTTTCATTTTGTTTTTGTTTCCCTTTCGTCACGTTTTCCCTTTACGGTTTATGTGGAGGCCGTAAAGGGAGGAGACAAAGTGTAATCCAAAAAAAAATTAAAAAATGTCGGGCATTTTTCATATGGCTGTGTGTGCATTTTTGCCTTTTCTAGAAAATGAGGATCGAAAGTGTGAAGAGTTGTATAAGATCAGGGCCAAAACGCCTACAACATTACATCACCAACACATAAGATTATGTGGACAATTTTTTAACCCATCGGAATGGCACGTATACATAACAAAATTATGAGATGTGAGAGAATCACTGACCAAACCTCAAAATTGGCAAAATGTCACAAACAACCATATGGCAAAAAGCCCCATGAAAATAAAATAAAATAACAGACCTCCGAAAAGGAAGCCAAATGTTTGTTTATTTCTCTGGGGTCAACATGAGGTAGGGAAAGACTGTTTTGAAAACTTTGTGTAGAATTGTCGTTCATATAGTCATGGGTTACAACACAGATAGGCCTATATTTTAACATCACATTTTTGTAAGTTTTGTGATATAATAATTAGAGTATAGGATACATTTTCTAAAGTGTACATTTATCTATTACAGCTATTTAACCTTCTAAGTGTACAATTACGTGTTACAGCTATTTAACTTTCTAAAGTGTGCAGTTATCTATTACAACTACTTAAACCTCCAATGCACCGACATGATTTGTCCGATGGGCCGTCTTAAGTTTGTACGCTCGGAAATTGGAAAGGGAGGTGGGTGAACCCGGCATATGAAAAAGTGTATCGTTACACAGGGTAACACGGTGGTTCTTGGAAACTTAAAGGTAATATGGGGGTTCTTGAAGTCAGGCTTATAAAAATCGTACATCTGGGGGGGGGGGGGGAGGGGGGGGGGGAATTGGCAACATGGAGCCGAGTGTGAGCACTTCCATGGATGGCCCCTGATACAACATGCACATTGGGTCATTCAGCATCCTAACGGTGGTTCGCTCGTTATTATGGGGGTTGTGTGGAGGGGTGTGTTGAAATTAGGCTTATAAAAGGCGTCGAGCGTGAGTACTTTTGTGGACGGCCCCTGATGCAAAACTTCTGATACATGCAAAGAGCTGTCTCGCGATAAGTGGTAAAACGTGTGGGATTGGCAATTCATATTGCAAAAAAATCTGTAAGCCTCTGCACCCATTTCACCTTTAACTCAGGGAGTTTGGTTTCCCGCAATCAATTTTTGTACATAAGCAATGACATCGATCTACTACGTAGATTCGCTGGGTGCGACATCGCCGATAGATGTGAGTTTGATGTAGGGGAGTCCACCCTTATGATACTCATACCAAGCCAGCGGAAATACTTTGAAAATCTACATCGATTGACATAGGGCCCCAGGGGTGCTGGCCGAAGAGCTATTCAGATCAAACTATGTACGGTAGTCGGAGTTCGCGAAATAAATAATGACAAAGAATGCTAACTGTCTACCCCTGAGTTAAGCATTTGCTTAAATAAGAGTGACGATATTTCAAGGGTAAAAGGCTGGACACCAGAGGGCTATGATATCACACTAATCCACTTGCAAATGCAGCCTGGAAGCAGGCCCAAGCCCGATAGGTTTAGGACCAATCCTTTTACGCAGGGTGTCCCAAAAATCTGGATCCATAAAAATATTTCCTCAAATGAAAAGGTTAATATTTCTTTTTAATTCAGACCCAAGATGTCTTCGAAACTACCTGTAGAAGATCGCACTGTTTTTGTATTCAGCATTGGCGACTTTATAGTTCTTGTTGGTTCTATCTCCAGTCACCAAAAACTGGAGAGGTATAACAAATGCACTCTTTTGACACTTGTTTAAAATGCGTTGTGGCATTATCAAACCGTTTCACAGTTCCGATTTATTTTAACTCCTTATCATTATACTAAACTCGCAAAAGTTTAACGTGGAATTACTCTGTTGTGCATAAAGTGGAGTCGAACTGAAGTCACCAAGTGTCACAAAGTCCAAGGTTGTCATTTTGAGCATTTACTGGAATAAAACCTTTACATACATTTGTTTTTGCCAATGGATCCAGACTTGTGGGACACCCCGTACGTGTCGTAATCTGGACATGGGTTGAAACTTGATATGGAGAAACACTGGTCTCCCATGAACTGTTTCATTGCCCCTATGGAAACATTTCTTCGATTGGATTTATTGGGAGCAACTTGACTTAAAGTTTAATTGATTTCAGTTGCATTTTATTCAGTTCTCTCAGAATTGCAAGTGGACACCGAAAATAATTATGTTTTGTTTACTCTCGCCTCTGTAACACCGTCAGTGTAATCATGTGACTACGGCATTCCTTTTCCTTCTTTTCTCGGCAAATACTCTATTGGTGCTTCTTTGTGGGCGGCGCAGTGTTACTGTATATCCGGGAACTGTAACCCACGAGATGGGGTTGCTCCGGGTCGCACGTCGATGCGTTGCCACTCGTGATCTCAAATGTAGTCCACCTCGTGGGAGGCTGCCGACTCTGGCAGTGATGCTTGATCTTCTCGAGGCGTTGTCCAGATGACCAGCTGATTGGTGATTTGGAATGCTGGCTTTGGAAACAGTTTCTCCGTGACTGGCTTGACTGGCACCCCCAGATTTTTGTTGGTGTTCGTATAGACGATAAGCGAAATCTTTGAGTCCCTCCCATGTGTCTGTGACAACAGAATTGACGTTGGACTCGGGCAGCAGAAATCCATAGCTGGATCTTTCATGGGGAGGTAGCTCCACAGTATAGGCATATTTCACACCGACTGTACCACGCACGTAATCGTCAGATGCACCAGCGGCTGGATCTATTAAAGAGAAAGCAATCATTTAAAAGATTTGCCACAATACGAAATAAGTTTTGAATGTATGGGTTGCCTTCAACGGTTATCTTGCGGCTTACACGACTTGCGGACAAGCGGTCTTTAGCTAAAATATAATATACTGTTAGATGGATACAAACAAGGCAGTAGGACTAGGTGCAACTTTTTAGAGAGGTAAAAAATGTTTTGTGGTGCTCTACGAGAGTAGCTTAATTCAGATTATCAGACGTCATCGGTAAGCCTTTGTATCCATCATCTTGTCATTTGTCCCTAAACTATATCACAACAACTCACACATCTGGAGAAATTTTAAAATCATTTGCGGTATAAATTTTAAAAGAACTTAACTTGGCCACGACAACAGGTTTAAAAAAGAAAACAAAATCCAGACGCACGACTCTTGTCTTATCTATATAAGTATTATAAGAATCAAGACGGTGACACGCCAACAATCCAACATTCTGTTTCACGTTCAGATTTACTTACAAAGAACCTTGGCTGATCCCCCAACATGGTAGACATAGTTCTTTTGTCTCATGGTATCGGCAAAGGCTGAAGCTAGATGATGCTGGAATGAATGAATGAAAGGTACACACACATTTTCATAAACATCAAAGTGCCCCTTAACATATTATATTGATGTGATTCCACAAGCGAACATCTCAAGGGCTGCCATTGATAGAAGACTTTGAATGTAGCTACTTGAAAGTGCACCCTCATCTTGTTTTACAAATTGACTCTACGAATAGCAGGGTTTCATGGCCTTAAGTTTCTTCACTTTTTCTGCACAAGACCAAAAGAGTTAGAAAATTAGCACCACACAACGATTCTATAACCGTGGAATTGCCCGCAAGTAAACTTTGTCCTCAGTAGATTTCCCGTTTTACGACAAGTCATATTATATCATTTATCTAGGCTTGTTGGATTTGGGTTAACTTGACACTCCGCTGTGTTTCCTCTTTAACCTTTTTACTGCTTTTAGCCAACTGCATCCGTACAATTTTTCAACGCTGTCCCGCCACAGCCAATGAAATCAGAGTTCCGGAAACTGTACTTCGTTCAGATTCTCGGGTTAATGCAAGATCAAAACATCATATTTTTTTTAAGACTACCAACTCAGCTCAAGTATCATATAGTAGACAGCATTAATTCCTTCTTTGGCAGTGATAGGATTAACTGTACTTCCTGTTCCAGTTAAGCATATAATTATCATCAATAAAACGAGGTTCTTTAATGTCCCTTAAGAGACAGAATACCATCTTAATATACCAAGCCGGAAACATCGTATTAGGTGACACAGATATTATGTTTCCAATCATGGCAAAGGTGGAGCTCTAAGGTGAACGACGTTCATATTTAATTGGCATAGCATAATAATAATAGGCCTGCTTATTAATCGAGATGCGATATTATTGTTGGATGTACACAATATTATTAGCGAAATCCCCTATTATTTTCATTGAAGCTGATGCTATATTAGTTTACTAAATCACAGTGGAAATATGTAAAAAATTATAGGTACGCAGATACACATGAAACATAAACGTGTAAAATGACGTTATATAGCACTACTTGCAAACTAACTGACATAATATACGCAATTTCCTACAGGAACGAACATTTTCTCCTTAAAACACAACAAAATGTGTGTTCAGGTCAGTCCCATCAGATCATTAATTTCTTTGTCATGTGATAACGCCACGAAAAATTTTAATCTTGTTTTAAAAGAAATACACACAGAGACGTGACATTATTCACTGTATCAAGGGGCGAAACATACTAAGGCTGGTGTAGGCCCATAAACTTTGCCTCAAACTAGCACAATAGGCACTGTCCGCTGCATCCCGCTAGTCGCGGTGTGAGCAGTGCCTATCGTGCTAGTGTGAAGCAAAATTTATGGAAGGCGGGCCACCGGTCAGGCGCCTGCACCAGCCTTTGGTCTGTTTCACCCCTAACAAAGACATCGTCTTACCAGATCATCTTCGTCCTCCAAGTCCACATCACTGCTGTATCCCCAGGGGTAGAGGAAAAACTGCCCAAAGCTATGGAAGGACAGGTACGCTTTGATCTTGTCTTTGTACGAAAGCAGTAAATTTCTGAGATTCTGGCTCTCTGGTTCTGAGAAACTGCTGGGTCCGGAGAAGGTACCGCTGCAGGGGTTGCTGCTCCCACCGTGGACTTAGGGAAAACATTAAAAAAAATCACAAATTATGTCAGTAAGAACAGATGATGACGTTACAGTCTTTGATCAGTTGGGGGAGTTTCATACTTAAGCCCAATCAGACACAGTCAGGTGCTGCCAGTAAAATGTACAATCAATAATGGCAGAAGTTGGCTGTGTCTGACTGGGCTTAGTACGATGGGGTCTTCCCGATCTTACTAAGAAAGTATAGGAAATTGTGGTGTGCACTTCTTGTCTGCCAGCATCTGACTGTGTCTGGCCGGGCCAAAGACTAATAAAATACCCAGGCTGGATGACCCCATTGTGTGACGTCACAAACAGCGAAAGGTCATGAACCATCCGCCATTTTAGGTTTACGGTAGCGACCGACGCTTCAGCATAGCTACAATTTTGAATGACACCATTTTGACGCGCTTACTGAACGCGGAAGTTTGGTTCCGCACCAAGAAATTAATACATGTACAACCAATCTTGACGAATAAAAAGAAATTTCTACTGCAGATAGAAATTCCGTAAAAAAAGACACAGCCCGAAGCTCGTGTTTCCAGTCTGGTTAATTTATTAGTCTGTGGGTGCTGCCAGTAAACTGTACACCCAATAATGGCAGAAGCTGGCTGTGTCTGACAGTTTAGTATGATGGGGTCTTCCCTATTTTACTAAGAAAGTATAGGAAATTGTGGTGTGCACTTCTTATCTGCCAGCATCTGATTGTGTCTGGCCGGGCTTAGTATGATACCTCTCTATGTCAGTAAGAATAGATGTTGACCCTACGGTTTTCCATCAGTTATGCTGATAAAAAATAATTATATGAGAAGATAGACTGATGGAACTACAGACTACAAAAAGTATTACTCTAAGAAATTCAGACGGACAGACAGCAGATAGAGAGACAGAGAGACGGACTGGCAGACAGACTGATAGACAGACAAGAAGGCGGGCAAAAAGATAGACGGAAAGTTAGACTGAGAAAAAGGCTCAGTAGCAGAAGGGTGGATGGACGGACGGACAGATGGACATAGAGACCGGCAGGCGGGCATACAGACAGACAGACAGACAGAAAGACAATAGATAGACAGACAGATAGAAAGACAAACACAAACAGACAGACAGACAGACAGACAGACAGATAGATAGATAGATAGATAGATAGATAGATAGATAGATAGATAGATAGATAGATAGATAGATAGATAGATAGATAGATAGATAGATAGATAGATAGATAGATAGATAGATAGATAGATAGATAGATAGAGAGGAATTTTAATTACGTTGAGCGGAAGTACATTAAATGACATACTTGGAGTATTATTCCACGCAAAACCGAAGTTTCTGTTTAAGTCCACTCCGTAACATCCAGGACTGCCTGAATAGGCAGTTGACCTACTTTTACGCCACAGTCGGTTTTGCATCTGAAAAAAAAAGCAACAACAACACGAAATAATACTTGAAGCCAGACTTATGTGAATGGATCTAGCCAAATCGTACTTAAGTTGAAAGAGAAAGGGCGACAAAAAGTTCAGTGGAAATTGAGATCCGATTTTCAAATGAAAGAGTAACAATTTTTGTTTGTTTGTTTGTTTGCATTCAGTTGAAATCATCTTACAAATGCTATTTCGATTTTTTAAAGAGGTATGAAAATTTCGCCTTTAGGCCGGTTTTGTCAGATCTTCCCAATTATAAATTAGCTGTGTACGCAGATTCGCTCGGACTACAACCGGGGACGTGCTTCCAGAAAAAGCCGAGAGAGGACACCACACAGGATTGAAATGAAGCTACTAATGAAATAGTTTAAAAAAAATTAGACGCCTCGGTATCAGTAATTGTTACTGACCGTGTTATGATCTTCATATCAGTTTATTGTAATCTGTATATTGAAGCGTACACATTTTTGTGGTCTTGGCAGTGACTGATGTAAAACATTGACAAATCCTGGAATAATTGTAATAAAGTACCCCGGTACAAAGGACTAACCAACTCTCGTACGGATATCTTACAGCAATGTTTCTCACTGTGAGCAATCATGAGACAGTATCTATGTAAAGAGAAGTTGGTCCATTTGTACTGCAAGGCACGGGAGGCTCCATGAAACCTTTGTTAGCATGAAACGGAAAGTAGGTCGCTGCGGTAAAAAATACCCCTATGTGCATTTCCACAGGGCGTAAGAACGTACAAACGGCCCTAAATAGTTTCAATCAGCCCCAAAATATGAAAAACCCACAGTAAACAGATACGCAGACTGTCTTTGGTGAAGACGCCCTTTTTCAATTCTTGTTACCACAGTGACCTAGTTTCGCGATTTGGCGGAAGTGAGATGTCTCTATGAATACATTCTCGCTGCTACCATTAAAATTTGCATAAAATAAACCGAATGCTCAGGAAAACTTCCCCAGACCAAGGAGTATCTGCAATTTGCACTTGAAAATACTGGAAATCCCCGGTTCTGACCAGCTAAGTTGACAGGACTGATTTTAAAAGAACGAAAGAAAGAGGAGCAAAGACAGAAAGAGAAAATGGGAAAAAAAAAAGAAGAAGACAGATGAAAGAGAAAAGAAAGAAAGACAGAGGAAGCGAAAGAAAGAAAGCATGCATACAACTATCATCATTAGTCCTGTCGAGCCAATTTACAACAAACAGTGTTCAAAGTCCATACATACACCAATCAGAAGCTTCAGGTTGTCGTAACCCATGGTAACTGATGAACTGATTACGAATGTTGCGTATATATTAATATGGTGTCTGCCGGCTAAGTGCACTTTGAATTGGTTGATTATTTCATAAGCTATAATTATGTCTGTTGGCGTTGCTAATTTTTATTATATATAGTTGCAATATAGTTAGAATGTTGACATTATGAGCAAGTAAAAGCATATATTATTTTAGCAAAAGCCTGTGGTTGTATAATATTTAAATTTTGTCAATAAGAACGGTCATCAAAACATAAAGTGTAATCACCATACTTATAATGATGAAGTAGACTTATCATGATGAATCAAATGAAGTACAATGAATGATACAAATCAGTAGTAAAATATAAAGTATAAAAGACTGAAGTATGTCCAAAATGGATGTGTCCAGGTAATTTATTGTCCAATTTTGAGGCAGTGCAGAAAGTTTCATAAACTTTGGTCATTTAGTCAGGAAGTTTTACAGTTACAGTGAAATGATAAGGAGTTGGAATAAATCGAAACTGTGAAACAGCTTGATAAGTACCACAACTCATTCTAAGCAAGCGTTAAAGTGTGCATTTGTTATACCTCTACAACATATTAAAAGATCTCCACTTGTTTGTTTGTTTGTTGTTGTTTTTTTTCAGAAAATGGAGATAAAACAAACAAGAACTGAAGTCGCGATTTCTTGATATAATTATTAGAAAAAGTGTTCCAAATAAGAGGGCACTGGGCACCAACTGACATGACTCAAACACGGACGACTGGGCATTCTTTGAACAATAAATAGCCAGTTACTCACCCCAGGTCGGAATGTAAAGGCATATCCGTCAGGGTTGACAAGTGGCACAATGATCCAGTCAAACATATTCAGAAGATCATTTATATCAGTGTCGTTTTCTGTGTTGAAGGCAAGCTGTAGAGAGAAAAGAAAACACCATATTTGTCCGCCTTATTACGGTGAAAGACCGCATATAATATCAAATTAGATCCTATTCACTTTTAAAATTCATTTTATAGAATGAAATGTGCTCTCTCTCTCTCTCTCTCTCTCTCTCTCTCTCTCTCTCTCTCTCTCTCTCTCTCTCTCTCTCTCTCTCTCTCTCTCTCTCTCTCTCTCTCTCTCTCTCTCTCTCTCTCTCTCTCTCTCTTTCTAAGTTATGATTTTGTACGATTAATAGTTTCCATTTGTCAGTCAAGAATGGAAATTGAACAAAGTTTAGATTCTTTTCATCCATTCATCCATCCATCCATCCATCCATCCATCCATCCATCCATCCCTTCGTGCTTACCCTGTGAATGATTTCCACAGTCATTGCAGGTGATATCCACTCCCTGCTGTGGACGCCAGCATCAATAAATATTGCATCTTTGTCCAGGCTGTTGTTTTGGCCACTGATCTAAAACAAAATAAATAAAAGGCAATTTTTGAGACACTTCCGATAAACTTGTAGGGCAGCTAAAACGATGAAAAGTGCTAAAACTTAGACTTTTGGTTCAAAGCATGAGACTTTGTATGTGAGCATTTGGATCGTCTCTTGGTGCTTCCAGCGATACAAACATTAGCACAGAGCCATATCTTGTGTTTAGGTCTATATTTTTGGGAGGTTCGCGGCCATTGGCATTTACACCTCACTTTTCTTCTTTTTATTTTCCTTGTTCTTGTTCTGTGTGTTTTTGTGGAAGGGATTCGTTTTTTTTAGAATTTTGCCCCGGCGTAATGAGTAGGACTTATATACCACGTGCATGCTCTTAAACGCGCAGTGAAAGTAAATTTCCCTCATGGGACAATAAAATGATTCTTATCTTATCTATCTCATCCTATCTTATCTTATCTATCTTATATTATCTTATCTTATCTTATCTTATCTTATCTTATCTTATCTTATCTTATCTATCCTATCTTATCTTATCCATCTTATTTTAGCTATCTAAGCTTGTCTTATCCATCTTATCTTATCTATATTATGTTATCTTATCCTATCTTATCTTATCCATCTTACCTTGTCTATCTTATTTTATCTATCTAAGCTAATCTTCTCTATCGTATTTATCTCATCCTATCTATCCTATCCATGGAGGTACTAATAACTGTTATTAATAGCTCCATGATCCTATCTTAACTATCTTATCTTATCCTATTTATCTTATCTTATCTATCATATTTTACCATATCCTGTCTATCTTATCTTATTAATTTTATCTTGTCTATTATATCTATCTTATC